>CAOLHI010001806.1:0-326808 GCA_948474755.1 Ctenosaura bakeri | reverse complement strand
CACCTCTATGTTCATCTGAGTCCTTCCCAAAATGGTGACCAAAAGTCATCATCATTTCCAGTCACCATATTGAGGAGGACTCCAACAACAACAACAGAGGTATTCAATGGAGCTGAGGGTCCTGGAGGCCCTCTGTGCTGAGCCGGGGATAAATTTCCATGTGAGCTCTCTGCAAAATACACCTGAAAAATACATCTGAAAATCATGCCAAAACATTTTTTAAAATTGGGGGACCTGGCAGGGTGCTTCCGGGACCACAAAACTGGGATCTAGGGGACGCATGCAATCCATAGGCCCACCACTTAACATAGAGTGACGTGTTAAAATTGCACATCCTTCCTCTGCATTGCTTAATTTCCCACAGATGTTTCTCAGTCATATGAGCTATAAATGTATTTTTTTTAAAAATCTACGACAGGGGAAACACTTGGAAGGAAAGTTAAAAGAAGGAAAGTTGTGGGTGTGCAAAAGGTTCTGAGATCCTAACACAAGTGGCACTTTGCTCTTTGAAGTGGTCACGAAACCGAGGTGAATTAGCCTACCAAGCAGTCATCCCTCCCCACCGCTCCAGTCAAACCTTCCCTTAAGCCACAATCCTATCCAAACTTACCTGGCCTATAACCCTCTAGAGTAAGTGGGACTTACTTCTGAGTGAGTAGAGATGGGTAAAGTGCTGCCCTCTAGACACCATTACACTGTGACTTCCATCAGCTTTAACTCACCTAGCCAGTGATGATGAATGTTCGAAACTGCAGGCGAACAATATCTGGAGGGCCTGGCCTCACTTTAGATACCTTTAGTTTGACTCATTACTTAGGAAAATGTAATTGTGCAAAAAGGGCTGCGGATGTGTGCCCAATGGGCTATCCTTCCCTGAGGAATTAAGGTTATGCCTATGCTTATAGCTCCCTTGTTACAACGCCCCCAGTGACTGCTGATCTGTTTCCAAGAAAAACTCAAAGTGTAGATTATGATCAGTAAAGTTTTATATCTGACAGATTGCATCCCCCATGAGGCTGCTCAGGCTCTGAGATTCTCAGGAAAGGCCCTTTTCTTAGTTCCACCACCTTCCACAGGGATACTTCTTGGGATGTGAGACAGGCCCTTCTGGGTGGCTGACTCTAAACTCTGGCACTCCCTTTCTAGGGAGGGAGGGAGAGAGGCTAGGCTAGGCCCCCCTTCTGTCAGCAGGCAAAGATGCATTCTGACAGACTTTTGAGAACTGAAGTCTTTATAGAAAGGCCCTCTAAAAAAGGACCAGTTTGGTTTAATTGTTTGTCTAATTTTTAAATTACTCTTTATCATTTTTCACTGTAGCTTTTATATAGTTTTCAGATGTTGCTGATAGTTTAATTCCATATTAAGGCTGATCTTTTGAATGTTTTGACAATACTGCATTTTAATTTCTAAAGTTATCTTGAATCCTATTTTGGTGTAAAAAGCAGGGTATAATCGGAGATAATGATGAGGACAGCAATGATAAGAAACTGAAACAGCAGCAATACAGGGCTTTCACTATCCACCACACCACCATCCAAAAACGTCTTCCAGCATGCTGGAAAGTATCACAGAATCATGGAAGCATATTGCTGGAAGAGGCCTTGTGGATCATCAGGAATGATGGAGCGAGAACAGTTCTCTCAGGTATCTGGGTTTTAGAATGAATGGATTTCTTTTTTAAAAAATGTATTTACCTTTTCTGTGTGGTGTGTATCTTCAGACAGAAATCATTCAGATCAGTGGAATAGTCCTCATCTTAGTAAATACAAGACAACCTTCACCATACACTCACATACTCTGCAAAACAGTAGACTTTGTGTTATAGCCCCTCTGGTGTTCCTGATGGATGCGTAGAATGGAATGTTTTTTACGAGAGCATTTCCCAGTGAAGAGACAGTTCTCTCCACTAAATGACTCCAGCACTGGACACATGCATTAATCAGAACCTAAGGAGACCTGCTGCATGCCTAGAGGACATGTATGCGTACAAATGTGACTGCATGCAATTCCAGTTGTGTCCCTTCTCTATTTGTCTTTGTCCATTAAATTGGAAGCCCGAGGATAGGACCTGTCTCTAATCTTATTTATGGTACAGCTATTTGTTTTGAAACCAAACAACTAGAAAATATACTCAGATTCTTTAAAACATGCAGAGTTGTGGGAAGTTTTTAATTTTTTTTTTTAAATAGTTAAACAATAGTTAGGAGAAGTATATATAACTGGGTATTGTAAAATGCTACATGCACAAAAGAGGAGGTTACTCTAATTCCAGGCAGAAAAGTCTAGTTAAGCAATTTTTGCATAGCCAGGCAGAAAGTCAGAAGGAGATGAAAACTAAAACAGATGAATCATAACAAAGCAAGAACTTTTTGGCTGACTGTGGGATGTTTTAGAGGACATTAAAAAGCTGACCATGCAAATGCTCAATGGTTATCAGGACAAAAGTCAATTGAACAATATATGTCCAGGGAACTGGTCAAACGTGATTTTTCTAGAGTAGGTTGATGAGTCAAACAAATAAGTGTGATAACTAGCTAAGATGGAAGGGTGCAATGATGTTACTCATGTTAAGTGGGGTTCCTTTGCTCTCTTGGAGGTTCCAGTGCTGCAGTCTTCTGTCACGTTAGGTTTTGCTTATGTTAACTCTTAACACATCTTGACCATCAACACTACTTTGTTTTAAACACACATAGGATGACCCTATGAATGAGAGCTCTCTAAGACGCCCTGTCATCAACAGTCCCTGCAGACTTCAGAGCTGTGGCTTCCTTGACTGAGTCTATCCACGGTTAAGGGTCTCCCTCTTTTCCTTCTGCCTCCTACTCTACTGGACATTTTTTTTAAAAAAAGTAGTCATGTCATCTCATGACATGTCAAAAGCTTTAGATTGGTCATTTTGACTTGATTGGTTCTAGGACCTTTTATTGTCATTATGACAGTCTATGGTATCTGTAGAACTCTTCTCCAGCATTTGTCATGCCCTGCCTTGGAGACCCTGGCAGTGAGGAGAAGGATTCTGAATTCGAAGCAGAAGTTTCCCCAGAGGCAGGAGTTTCCCAGAAGCTTGCTCAGGAGAAGATAACAAGCAACAGTAGTAGCCTGGGCAAGGGGAACAAATATCAGAGGATGAGACAACACAGATGCTTACTGTGCAGGAGAAACAATGTCACAGAGAGAGGCTGCTCTGCTCAGCATGTTTAAGTAATAAATGAGCTCTAACCTGTGGCGACAGCATCAGTAAATAAAAGGCTTTCAGCTGGCCCTTTCCTTTCAGGGTCAGCAACTGGTCTTTCTGGTCCTGCAGCCCTGTGCTGTGGTCCTTTGTATCTGGCTCACCCTGAACCTCTGCCTGTTTGACTATGACTTGGATTTGCCCTTTGGATTTCTTTGCTCTGGAACCTGAATTCTGTTTGAACATTTCTCTGCTCTAGCCTTGTGCTCTGCTGCTTGTTGATTAATTGTTGGTTCTGCCCTGGTCATGACAGACCCAAGGTGCTAAACAAAAATATTTGAGTATGTGCACATCAGAGACTGATAATCCTGATTTTGATTCTGAGAGCTATTGTAGGTACTGTCCTCATTTTCAAAGTGAGAGAGCAGGCCATTGCATTTCAAATCTCACAGAACCTTGACTCTCTTACATATTGCTTGGCATACAAGTATCTAAAGAAGGTATCCAACAAAGAGACTCTGTAGATGTGTTACAATTTATAAATCTTAGGCCATTTCTGTACTATGCTATCATAGTACTATTATTCCACTTTCAACATCCTGTGGGATTCTGGGGTTTGTAGTTTACTGAGGCCCAAGAGCTCTCTGGCCGAGAATTCTAAATGCCCCTCCTCAAACTGCAAACCCCAGGATTCGATAGGATGTTGAAAGTGGAACAATAGCACTATAACAGTGTAGTGCAGAAATGGCCTTTATGGAAGCAAAATAGTGAACTACTTAGCTGAAACAAGAAAGACATGGCATCCTTAATTATTTGGGGTAACCCACTCAGTGCTAATAGATTTTTTCTTTTTGTAAAAGATAATTATTGCACCTTCCATGTTTTTCTGAAGGTAGCATGTTCCTTAATACTGTCCAATATAAATTCGATTTATAACATCCACCAGGGCCCATTTGTGATGTGCACCATAGTAACAATATCTACTCAGAAATAAGGGTCATGGTGTAGAGCTCCATTTCAAGTTACCACTTATCTCAGTAACATAGGCATGCCTAAATTCAAAACATTTTACTCTCAACAAGAGTATTTTCATTAAATCCACAAAAATTACATATGTGTTGACATCCAGTTTCCATTCATTCAATGGGTCTTTGTTAGGTATTGATTTGGTAAAGGCCATCCTAGAAGAAGAACAAAACTTTACTTTAACCTTGAAATGACACTACTGCAGAATTTTTTTAAAAAAAACAAATCATATTTGGTAAGGAACCTTTTACCGATAAAATTTAGCCCAAGTTAATTAGGTTTCTATACAAACCAAGCTGCTGCTGTTTCTTTCTTAAGAACTGTCCTAACCTAAAATCTAAGTCTGTTGACTGATCACTTGCCAGCTTCTTTTCTTGTAACAGTAGCTGGCATAAAATAAGAACAAGCAGCAGGGAACCATTCATGCTGTAGCTTCTTCTCCTGCTCATGGAACTCTGGAAACAAACAAAACTCTGCAAGTGCTCAGTTCAACAAACTTTCATAAAGAAGCAGGCCAGAATTCAAATCCTCTCTCTCTGCTAGTCATCCATCCCACAAAATTCACAGAAAGCTGTCACAGCTGTCTTTCATGCCTTATGTTCCATGACTACTTAGCCACATGTGACCTATGGATCCTTTCTGTCTCCTGCCCTCAAGTGATCAAATGCACTTAGAAATAGAAAAATCTGGATTGGTGACATTTCGAAGATCTGGGGATTGGTTCAGTGATGCCTGGAATTATTTAGACATGTTTGAGCATTCAGCTGATCTGCTGGTGCAACCACAGTGCAGAGTTGCAGAAGTGTTCGATCGTATTCTTGACCAACTCATCTGGTGTGAAAGCTATGGCACTTTCTGCCAAAACTGGACCAATGACAAGACTGCAAAGAAATACTCAGGTGTCCTTTCTGAAATACACTGGCAAATCTTCATTTATAAAGTGTACAGTACACAGCAGAACAGAAGTCAAGATAGGAGGAAACTCTGAAATACAAATGCTGCTAATACTGAGTAACCTTATTTCCAAAAATGCTGAATGATAATTTTTCAGAATCCCAGTTTATCCTCCATGAGAAAGCATGCTCATGTGTACACAGTCCAATTGCTTCCATTAAGTTGTCATTATAAGCTGGATTAGCCAAACCAACCAGTAAAACCAGGATGGAAAAACTCAATGTTGCATCAAAACAGGGACTCTTTTCGTTGCTCCTCTTTAGAATCTGAGGCTACAGTTTGAAATCCACTTCTGAATCAAAGACACTTTGAGAAGCTGGAGTCTGAATCCAAATGCAAAGCTAAATTCTTCTGCCTTTGTACATTCCAGATTAATTTAAATGGCCCCAGTTGTCAGAAGTGCTGATCAAGAGTGGTTGGGCAACATGCACAACCCTCTTGTTTATGAACACTAGGGAAGAATTTTGAAGAATTCCAGCTTCATCATTTGTGCAAACATGTCCAGTGATTTCACAGACAGGTTTGCACAGCTTAGTTGTACAATAAATAGATGCACTATAAATTTACAAATCAAGAGAAATAGAGAAGAGGGAGAGAGAGATGTAATTGCCATGTCTTTACTTCTGTTGTTCATTTTTCATCTTGTTGAGTGATGCCAACAGATCCCAATTGTATGTATGATGTTTTTCTTGTAACACTATTAGCTCTCTGCATCCTACAAAATACTTCATACACTACAGTATACAAGCAAGCACAGGCTCACAAGTTTCTGAGCTGTGTATTTGATATCTTGAATGTTTAGGTTTATTAACTAACACCTTAACTATCTGCCCATTAAATGAAAAGTAAATGTTCTATCATGCTTCATGAAAGAGGCAGAGCAAAATTTGTTCAGGCTTGCAGGTGCTATATGCAAGTTCAAGGTCAACATTTAATTCATGCAACCTGATCCAGAATTCCCCTGAGCAATTTTACCACACTTCTGTAGTATACTAAGCCATGTTTCAGAATTTGGCAGACAAGCTGTTCTGTCTATCAGAATAATTTACAGATGGTGTCTATGTGACACAACATATTTATTGTGCAATATTCTTAGGCTATGTAATTTTCCCTGAGGCTAACACTGCCTGTGCATTTGGCAAAAGGTAGATGAGATTATTTCCACTCCCAAACTGTTCATTCACAAAACTGTTTCCTAAACAAAGGCAAAGAGACTAAAGAATAATAATAAATACAAGTAGAAACTCTATCTCCTGTGTAACCGCAAGACAAAAGACACCGAATTGGATCTTTGATCGCAGGTGCTATTTTTGAACTTTCATTTTGTCGGCGATGTTCATTTCCTACCTTTCAACTCTGCTCACTTTTTTTTTCCTTGAATCAAACCATTGTGCTTAGGTTTCTGCTTATTTATGATCCTTTTTTTCTGGACCAAGAGCTCAATAAAATGCTTTAGGGGGATTTTTATCTTTATTTTTTCCAGGTAGTTGCATACATAAGTGAACCATTAAAATGGAATCAGTTCAGTGAATCAAACTGAATGACAAAGTAAAATGAGTAAAAATGCCTCCCAAAGCAACAAGCAGACTACTTATTTCTTTTATGCATTTGGAAGGCTTTTCCATCATTCCTGCATCTTCTGATAAGGTGGACATGTATTTCATTTCCAAAACCCTAAGGGAAGGTTTCATTATTTATTTATTAAAAGTGACTTGCATCTCACATTTTTGTTCAAAGGCTTACAAAAAAGTAGAACAGCCACACAATAAACCCAAATCCTCAACAAGGCAAGAACAACAAACAGCAGACAATTGTTGTTGTATCCTTTAAAGTTGTTTCTGACTTATGGTGACCACATCACAGAGTTCTCTTGGCAAGATTTGTTCAGAGGGGGTTTGCCACTGTCTCCCTCTGAGGCTAAAAGAATGTTGATTGTCCAAGGTCACCCAGTGGCTGAGTGAGGATTTGAGCCCTGGTGTTCCACAATCCTAGTCCAGCACTCAAACCATTACATTATGTTGACTCTCTCAACAGACAATGCCACCATAATAAAAGGCCCTCATACACACACATTCCTAAAGCAACTCAAACACCCCCAAACACAAAGTGATGTTACAGAGAAAACATTTATAATATGTTCATAAGGAGGTGAAATGGGGTCTTCACCAGCTTGGCATGGGTCAAAGGGCTAAAATCATAAAGTGTCAAGATTCTGGTGAATTTCAGGCAAGCAGGTATTTCACAAGGTAGGTAACATGGCCCAAAAGTCCTTCTCATTGTCCATCCTGCCACGTGTTGGATCCCAGATGGTTCAGGAATATGGATCAGGGCCTTAGATAAAGAAAAGTATGTGGAGAGAAGAATGCAAGAAAGAAGGCAGTTCTTCAGGTATCTGGGTCCCAAGCCATTATGCTGATATGGGCTCACAGTGCAGGTCACAAGCTGAATTATAATTTTAAATCATTTTTGTCTTCCTGGCATTTTAGGTTGAGGTGGATTCCCCCCCCTCACCAAAAAAAAAAACTGTTTTGAAAAGAGGACTTTCCTGGGTCTAAGCCAGGCAAGGAGCACACAAACATTGTAAAACTGCCTCACCTAGAGCAGAGCTTTCCAAACTTTTCATGTTGGTGACAACGCTTTTTAGACACACATCATTTTGCAACACAGTAATTCAGTTTTACTAGCAAACTGGAGATTAAACTAACTCCTTATAAGAGATACAGACACATACATAAACTGTAATTACAAAACTGCATGGGGACACAATATATCTCATGAAAACCTTTCATATATTTTTAAAAATATATGATTTATAAATAATAACATATATTTCCAATATTGTAGGCGACACACCTACACACTTCAGGCAACACATTCATGTGACATGGCACACTGTTTGGAAAGCCCTGTCCTGGAGGATGTGAGGAGCTCCTTAAAATTTGAACAAAGAGGTGTCAAGTGACATGTGTTGCAGGTCCAGGAGAGGCAAGTATGTGTTGCCCTAAATCTTTAGAAGGACAGTGTGGTTGCCCCAGCCCTGTTCTTATGCAACACATGCCTTGGATAGCAAGTGAAAGTAGATACAACTTGTTGTGAAAAGCAATATCTATTCTTTAATGTAAGCAAACTCACACCAAAGACAAATCCTAAATAATTCCACCACAGATTTGTCATTTCTTTCAACCTTACTAACACAACAAAAATTAACCCAGTGGATACATGAATAAAGGGGACTGTTTTTTATTCTTGAAACTTATTAATATAGCCAGAGAGTGGCGTGGCTTCTATCATCTCTTCAAATTATGTTAAGAATTCACTTGGTCCTCAAAAGAGTGCCTGTTATAAATGACACAGTACTATCTGTTCTTCCCATTACAAAGAGACCCATATTTAACCTGCTCCTTTATAAGCATCTGATGAATAAAGAAAAGGAAAGGAGATGAGAGAATCAGTCCACGTTTACTGTCCCATGAAAACAACAAGAAATTGTAATTCTTGTTGGGAATGGCAACCTTTGCATACTTAATTAACTGGTTAGTTAATTTGCATGTTTATTGTAGGCACAGAGAGATAGCCACAAGTAAACTTGTTGTTTGGTCAACATCCACTTCTCTTTGCACGTTCTCTTCCTCTTCCCTTTTTGTTCTTCAGCTTCCCTGCAGGCATGTGAGTGCTTAATTTCATCTTACTTTCTTCACGAATTGAACCTGTGTAGACTATGCAAATGATTTTGTGAGTAAACTTTTCATATTTTTGACCAAACTGTTTGTGTTTATTTTGAGCTAGATTAAGTGCATCTGGGGTGGAGATAATAAAGTGGGACTGGTAATTTGTTCAAATTCCGCCCGTGCTTTACAAAATACCCTGCTGATTGGGAGACTTTTTACTGAAAAAATCTCTCAATTCCCTAACAATTCTAGCAAACAAAAATATTCTGCAGAAAGCCAGGCAAATATGCTACAGCTAGCCATCTCTCTTGCAGTTTTATACAACGTAGGAGCTAGGCACGTTTCTTACGGAAACAGGCCTACAGTTAACATCAAGCTAACAAATGAAAGTTGGGGTTTCTCTTGTGGTGAGTGCAAGCCAACATTCAGTCAAGAAGCTACTAATGCTACTATTATAAAATGATAAATGTCACAGTTATAATCAGAATTTTCCAAGGGCTCCAGTGCTTTTACTTTTATGCTGAAAGCCAAAACATTAATAAAGCAATTGAAGTAGCAGGCATTTAAGTCTATGAATGTCAGTTGCAAGGTTTCACATATGTCACTTTACAGTAATAAAAGACTTCAAATATAGTGCTAGGGCCAAACATCGCTATTTTTATTTTTTATTAGGAAGCAGTCAGGACAGAAATGCAAGTGAATGGAAGACAAAAATGAATGCAATGCCAATTAATCAATCCCCCTGGTGACATTTTAATATATTATTGGTACAATCATTCTAAAATGTCCTCAAATGATCATCACACCTGCCTTTTTCAGAGTTCATTTTTCATTGAGTTTAACAAGCAACATTTCTGATTGGCTTTCATCTCCCACAGTACTGTACCCTTTTATCCCCTTTCTACTAATGAAGAATTGAAAACCCAAAGTGTGAATATCAGGTGTGCCCAAATACAAGATGTTTATAGCAGTTTCTTCCACACATGTTAACTTAGAGGATGTGGCTTGCTCCATTGGTTTATTGTGTGCATTCACTTTCGTACTGGGGGAAAGATTTGCATGTGTACCATCATGCTATTCTTTCCAAAGCTGTGGGCACATGACAGAACAGGGAGGAAGATGGAAGGCTGAGAAAAAGAGGACAGCAATATGGCTATCTTCAACTTGAAGGTGGCTGGCAGCCAGCTCTCATGGAGGCCTGTTAATAAGTAACAGCTTTCTTGAAAATATTAATCTTAGCATAGGAAAGCAATGGAAGTGACAAAATCTTACATAAGATGTATATAACTCCCTTTAATTTTCCTTCTCCAAAGGAGGTTCTGCTTTATCTCATTCCTCACAGCAGGTTATGGTTCCTACAATAAACACAAGGTTGTGTTGTTACCTCGCTGGCTCACCCTGTCCCGGGGTCTATAATTTTTAATATTAAATTTAATCCATCATGCCAGAGAGGTAGCCCGGATGAGCATGACGGCACAAACGGTCGAACGATCGAGAACTAGGTCAGGCCAGTAAAATCCCCAGTCACGTAGCCTAAGGAGACCTCAAGCTGTGCAAACCCACGGTAAACAAAGGGCCCTCAGCCACAGAGGAGCCAACTTAAGGGGATTAGCGTGTTTTCTCCAAGTTGAGAATTTATAACTCCAGAAAAATCCTGCAAGGTGAGGACCATCTACATAAATTTACACTATAACTTGTTGCAACTGAAGATCCTGAAACACTGGCAACCCATCATAAAATCATCATGCAAAATGAGTTGCCACTGAGGAGCTTCCTTCCCTTTTCGGTGTCTTTGTTCTCCCCAGGAGAGGATTTGCAGACCATCACTCTGCTGGTCGAGTAATCCCCTCAGCCGTTTCTCTATTGAGTTCTGTGCCTGTTTGCTGTTTTCCCGAACCAAGGACTTCAGGACAGGTCAGTATCACCTCATTCAAAATCCCTCTCTACATTCTGCTATCCAACTTTCCACTCTTTTGCTGCTCAATAGGTCTTGCGTGAGTGAGTGAGTGAATGTGTTGATGCGTGAGAACATTTCTATTCAATAAAAACTATTTGTTTGATACGTTGTTTGGTTTTTAGCTTGGCCTGACCCCGTAAAAACTGGGTAAAAGATTTCGGTAGGTTACCCTGCCTCTTGTTCAGCCATTCCTTGTGCTCCGCTAAATTTCCCAACCTTTCCTGATTTGGAGCACATTAAGGTGTCCTCCAAGGGACGCCCAGCAAGCAGGGTGACATTGTGCCAGCATTGTGTCAATAATACTTGCCATAAAATTAATAATTCTGCCCATGTCACGGACCCAGGGGCTTCTCCCAACTCATTGCTGATTTCTGCCCTTGAATAGGAGATGGAAACTCCCCAGGTTCCATTAATTAAACACTGCCACCACCCCTTGAATTAAATCTCTGTCTTAGTAGCATACTGGTATGCCACAAAGGAGCCAACACTCTCTAAATTTAGAGATCCCTTTCCTCCTCGCACCCTCCCTGGGAGAGACAAATTCTATCTACACGTGTTGCATGGAAAATAGAGAGAGCAGGAAGTTCTTTAAAGGAAGGCATTTATTCTAAGAACTGGCAACGTAGAACAGGTATCACTCTACATAGGAGGCTTCTCCCCACTCCTCAGTTTGCTTAGTAGTTACAAGTTAAGATAGTTACATCATATCAGTCAGAGCTTTCAAAAGAACAGAAATCCTAACACAACTATCTAAGAAACATCCTAGCTACTCACACTGTTGGTCAGGTGAGATAGTGTGCAGAGGCAGGGCCAGGAGGTGAGGCCTAGCTGGCCTACCTGCAACACGCGATATGCCTCCTCTGGTTGATATCTTTGTTCTCTCTCTTTGTTTTTCTTTTGCCTCATGGTCTCTTTTTAAAACCACTTGACTGAAGCACCTTGAAGGTTCTCACCTTTCTCTCCCTGGCTGGGCAACTATCTCTCGTGACCTGTGATGTTTTGTGATGCTGACCTTCAGTAAAATGTAACCTAACTCAGCACTCATTATCCCTTTGTATGCCAGGAGCCACTCATAACAAAGCCATGCTGCTACTGTCAGCCTCTGTTTTATTGTTGTTAATTGCTTTTATCAAATATTTTGGAGTGAAAAGGCAGACTTTATGACAGATAGACAGACAGACAGACAGACAGATCATGATGAATGCAGTTTATTTCAGAAATTGGTCCAGCCAGATAGGCTAGAGCAAGGCAAGGGAAGAAGCAAGCTTCAAAGTTTGTAGCTTGCTTGGCTGTATAAATGAACTTCTGGAAAGCTGGACTTCATAAACCAGCAGGCCTATCACATATAGTAAATACAATGCTAGTGGGATGTGTACGAGTTTGCTCAATTCACTTGTGAGGAAGTATATCCTGCACTATGAATTCTGACATGTTTCAGTACTTGGAATCTGAGTGTGACAATGTGACCTCCTCTGGAATCAGGTGGCTTGGACTCAGAGGACAGAAATATGTTTTAGGGTAGCCATATCTTCTTCTGGACATGAGGGGTGTCTGTAGCAGAGGTTTCTTGAGGAAGGGGAATCAGAACTCTTATGACAGGTAGGACCTTTCAAAAGAGCACTTGAGACAGATCAGTTACATATTAATACAGAGTGCTTGGAGTGTGACAAAAGGGATGACTGAAATGCACTGCAGGTTTCTCACTGCTTTCTCTGTATGCGTAACAATTTAGTTTTTCATTTTCAAACTGAATTATCTATGTGTTTCTCAGTGCAGATGAGAATGACTACCTTTCTGTTCTCTGGGAAGGGCTAGAAAAAATGATCTTAATGCCTACTCAGATTGTGCAAATGTGTATGTGGTTAAAGGGTCTTGAAGGAGGGCTAATATCTTATGATCCTGTCAGCATAACCTGAAAGAAGCAGTTTTAAAGCATTTCCATTTCAGTCCCACTGACAACTGTCTGAGATAGATTTAACTAACACAGGAGGGAAGAAGAATAAGTTGTTCACACACCTGTTTTCCTTCCTTTTGTTACAGTCAGAAAATCAAGGCTTGACGATGTCATGTTAGGTGGGTCCCACCATACATACTATAATAAACTCCTGTGAAACATAGGTAGCATGTCTTTCTACTTGTTTATAACACAATACATAATGGATGGTTATCTATGCGCTATACTCCAAATGTTCTATACTCCAAAATATGTGGTTTTAAAACAGGGAGGCTGGGCCCTCTTTTGGAGGTGCAAATAATCTTGAATGGGGGCACAAATTTGCAGAGAGCTTCAGAACCCTCTTGGATTGACACTGTAATCTCAAAGCTGCAGGTTAGAAGGGTATAACTAGACCACAAGAGCTACGGTTCCTCTTCTGTGGAAGACTGTCATAATTTGCTGCCCAACCCATGAAATGAAGAGACCACACACAGGGCTTGGGTTGAACTAGGGCAATTTATTAATGTATGCCTAATTAACATAAAGCTGGAAGTGAACTTGACCTTGAACTTGGGCTTGAATTTAAACTTGAACATGAACTTTAACTTATGGCCTGAGAAGGGGGGTCAACAGCATGGGTAGGCTAAGGCAAGGGTGAGCTCCAGACCTCTTCCCCAGCCCTCCTTGAGTGAGGTACTGGGCCCCAAAGCCAACCCATGAGGCTGGATTAAAACTTCGGCCGGCCCTTTTCTGGAAGGCGAGTCCACAAACCACAACCCCCCATCTCCTGATGGTATGGGCAAGTCCCGGGCCTACCTCAAGGACAACATTTATCCTACACCAAAGGGTGCCATAGGTACTCACTAAAACCCTTAGACACCCCCCCCACCAGCCATGGATGAGGACAAGTATGGCTGTGGAGACCTATTTAATACCTAGTTGAGACACCACCTTATAAAGCCAATTGCCCAGTCCCTTGGCGCAGTGTAGGGTAGGTGAAACCCCCTCCCAAGGGGGGAAATTCCTACCCAGCCCCGAAGCGACCAGCAATCTTACACTGAAACCAAAAGGTGAGAGGGTGGGTCACCAGCAAACAAAGAGTCTGGGGAAGGGGTGGCGCAGTCCTAAAAGGGGTCTGCAGACCCCACCCCCTCCCAATCCTATCGTGTGACCCTTGTCACACAGTGATTGCATGGTCTCTACTCATGGGAGGCCAGTAAAGGTGTCCCCTCCCGCCACATGTGATCACACGGTCAGGGGGAGACGAATTGTCTGTGGAAGGCACAGAATGTCACTTCAGTTTAAAAGGAATTGCCAAGAGGCAGCTATATTAGTCTGTTGCAGGAAAAACAACATTTAACTAACTTAACAACTAACATGAGTTTATGGCATGAGTTTTGAGGTCCAGAACCAAATGCAATGTTTGAGGGGCTAGCTTTGATCTATAAAGCCACAAGGGTTTGGGACCCTGGGAATTATAAGACTGCATATAAGATTACCTTGGGAATTATAAGACTGTCTCTCTCTGAGCATTCCCTTCAATCACAGCAATATGGGAATCTGCCCTGTACTGAATCAGACCTCACAGTACCTAGCCAAGTACTGCCAACTCTGACTGGCAGGGGCTCTCCAGAATTTCAGGCAGTATTTGTTCCTAGCCTTGCTGGATATCCTTGGTATTCCCTGGAAGTGTCCCACCCAAGTACTAACCAGCCCCAGCATCTTGCTTAGTGTCCTAAATCAGAAGAGACCAGGTATATTTAAGGGTAATACGGTGGCAATCAAAAGCCTGGAGAGTGCCTATATATAAGAAAGGGCCTTTTCCCATTTCCATTTCAGATGTTCTCTCCCAAGAGGCTCACTTGGTATCTTCCATTGATTTCTTTTTCAGTGCCAGGCAAATACTCTTTTTCTAAACACACACACACATATACACACACACACACGTTACCCTGTTTACTTGGGGCCGCGTGAGGGACACCAAAGTGCTCTCTCTCAAAATATCAAAAGGTAGGGAAATTAGCACAGAGCACACGTTAGCGATGCGAGAGGCAGGGCAACGCAGCGAGATCTTGAACCCAACATCTACGGGGTCAGGTCAAGTCAAGGAGCAGACAGAATTGAAATAATAATGGTGATCTTTATTAAAATACAATCAAACAGTGTACGCAGCACACTCACACAGATAACTATGGAAAATAAAGGTGGGAGTGAGACAGAGGGATTTTTAAGAGGGATAGCTGATTTGGGTGATACTACACCTGTCCTGAAGCCTGGTTAGATCGCTGCGAAAGTTCGAAGGTGCGTAGTCTCAGTATGCGGGACTGAGGGGAAGGCTTGCCAAGCACAGCGGCAGCAAGGCTGGATGGAAATCAGGAGTGGTCCAAGCGATCCAAGCGATCTGAGGAAGGTCTCGGAATCAGGGGTTTTTATAGGGAAAAATGCGGCTACAGGCTATTCCGTACTTGGGGAAAATAATGTGTTTTGGGCTGGAGACAAAGCCTCCGAAAGGTCAGAATTTAGCATGACTGACTTAGTTCCAAATTGACAAAGGAGTAGACAGTATGCAAACGCAGAGTGCTCGACAGGTGAGGATTCTCCTAATCAAGCCTCCTGCTCGGGGCAGGGAGTTCTCTGCAAGTAGCATGCATACATAAGAGCGTGCTTGCCGGGAGGTCTCCTAAAGCAGCAATCTGATTATTTCTGGCCTCCCTGGGTGGGAAATGGAATGTCCAGCAATTAGTGACCATGCCTAGTTTCGTGCTTGTCTGGGGGCCTCACAAACACGTGGAGAGGGATGGTAGAGGAGAGCCAAATTATTGATATTAAAGTGATATCTAATGTCACCCCAAGTGCGGTTTAGGAACTGCAGTAACACACACAGACATACTGTAGGCTTTTACCTGTTCTATTTTCCCGAAGTTTGTAAACATTTGAATTCAAACAACACCATTGAACTGTTATCCAATTAAAAAAAATCAGACTCTTTCTTATATTCGTGTTTTAACCTCTGCATTTGATTGTGTGTTCTGTGCAGAAGTTGATAACGCTACTGATATTAGCTCCGTTATCTGTGTTCCTTTATTTCTTTTTTATTTCAGCATTCGATTTGATTTGATAAATTTATGTCTTAATTTTTTATTTACCATTTACTGCTCTTGAGCACATTTTTATTACAAACCAACTCAAACATAATGCAATACAATAAATAAGTAGACTCTAGTCCCCATAGCTTATGTCATAATACAATATCTAAGCCTTAAAGTTGCCAGAACAAATTTAAAAGGATGTCTCATGTTCAAAAAGTTTGAGAAGCGTGGAGCCAATCTATTAAGAAGACTGAGGGGACAAAGTGGTTCTTGTTGCACTGTTGGAGTACTGCATGAGATAGCAGAGTTCAGGCTGGTGGCTTGTATATAAAAATGGATGATCCCCACAAGGATTCTGTTGTACCTCTGACTAGCACTGGTCCCAGCACAGGCAAAGTGAGGCAGTTCTGTGGCAGCAGATGCAGGGAAGCAGCTGCAAAATTTTGAAAGACACAGCTATGTGCCACATGGCTTATCTAGCATCCCCAGAAAAGCCTCTTAATTCTGGTGTGGTAAAGCGTGCTCTCCCACTCTCAGTGTCGCAGAAAGATTTCAACTTCAGAGGTATATCTAGAGTGGGGCAAGTAGGGCATGTGCCCTGGGTGCCAATGCCAGGGGGATGCAAAAAAGCAGCAGAGGGGAAGAAGAAGAAGTGGTCCGGAGGTAGGGGGCACAACTTCCACGTTTGCCCTAGGTGCTGTTTATGCTAGATAGGCCTCTGTTCAATTGCCAGTTCCCATTGCTGATGGACTGGCCACCTCCATTCTCCTACTCCTGGAGTGAGGGTTGCCAAGTCTCTAGGCCTGGCCCCTCTTCTCTAGTGTTTTGGGTGAGGTGGAGGAAACACATGGCAAGAGGACTGCCTTGAAAAGTGTGTATGCATATACTTTCTTCATATGTTAGACTTCGTGTTTTTTCATTTGTATCAATGTACAACTATTATAGATGCTTAAGGTAGTATGTTTAATGACATCACCAGGGGCTCCTCTTTGTAACATCACCTTTGTAGCATCATGAGGGCCTGCCACCTATGACATCACAAGGAGTGGTCCCTTGGTCTCAGGTTTTGGACTTGAAACCTCAGGCCTTGGGGTAGTCCTCAGTTGTACTAGGAGCCCATACTCCATGTTACTACATTGGCAGAAATGTTTGCTCTATCAGCTTCTTACAGGATTTTGGCCAATAAACTATGTGAAGATAAATAAGTTACAGTAAATGCCATTTAACTGGTTAATGTTGAAGAACCATATCATGGGCACAGAAAGCCAAGACATACTAGTAAATGTCAACACTCTCTTTTTTATTTTAATGTAAACAGGATTGGATCCTAACTTTCCTTCCATTAATGGAACAGACTTCATGTTCTCATAATGGTGGGTTATTCTGATTCCCCCTTTGCTCTACAGCCTTTTGTCTCCCATTCCAATTCCATTCTTGAAGTTGGGAAACCCTTGGGAATGATCTAGGGTGTTATGTACTGCAGGGGTTGCAGATGGAGGGGGCAGTTGGCAAGAGTGACCTAGTTTCTTATGTGAATGGAAAAGCAACACAGGATTCAAGCAATAGATCTGGATTTGGCTGCTAATGACAGAATATGTATGTAACACATTTATTTACTTAAGTTTGAAATGTCTGCCCCAAACTTGGCTCACTGTTAAAAGCAACAACGGAAATTACATAATAATTATGCAATAGTGCAAAAGCACAGATCCTATCTGCTCTTGGAAGCTAAGCATGGACATTCTACTGAGTAGCTGGATGAGAGACTACCCAAAATACTAGGTCCTGTAGGCTATAGTTTAGAGATAGGAACTTGCAAAACCACCTCTGAATATTCTGTGCCTAAGAAAACACTATGAAATTCATGGGGTTGCCATAAATTGACAGGCAACTTGAAGGCACATACAGTATATACACACACATAGAGTACACATTGAAAATTAACCTGTAGCAACCCTAAATGCAAGTGCATAACAGTTGCCTGATGGTTCTTAGCTTTCTCCAAGCTGGTGTGCTGTAAACTGGTCTATAGTTCCAAATCATCCACAAGCACTGGCTGTATGGGCTGGGGCTGATGAGAATTTTAGTATAAAACATCAGGAGAGTGCCATATTACTGAGGATTACAGATCTAGATCTAGAAAAGTCCTGCCCAGTCATCTACTACTAATAATTTTGACAGATAACAATGATTTTTTAAAAAATTTGTCAGAAATCTCTCACAATAAGACTCACTATACTGGTAAAACTTTGCTAGGAGCAGTATATGGTGCAAAAAGAGGAGTGAGTGAAGCATAATTACTGCAATCATTCAGCATGCTGATATTGCCTTCCCCATCCTTCCCTTTATATCTAAAACATCCCTTAAGTTCATTATTAACAATAGGATTTAATGAAAACCATACATTTCACAGTGAGTGCCTGGCCATGAGTGGCAGATTTGTTTGAAAAGAGGATTACTCCTCTCTAGGAAAATGATGGGAGATTAAATCATTAAAAATGTATGACGTTTAATTAGCTTGCCATTGACGAAGCTGTGAGTGTTTGTGCACACGTATGTTTGTATGCATGCAATCCCTCAACAAAACACAATGAAGATTGCCTAGAAAGACAAATGCTTGTACTGTTATTTTAGGTACTTGTAATTTGTGGCCTTAGTTGTATGCTTTTGGTAGGGATTGTTACCTACCCTGACCCCTTAGGAGAAAGGATGGATACATCATCATTATCAAGTACAAGAGAGAAACTGCAAGAGGCTGATTCCCTGCAGTGGTTTGGCTTGCCATGAACTGTTCAGACTTTAAGCAGAGATTCCTCTCTAAGCTTCCGTAGGATGCTGATGTCTGTCAAATCCATTTAACTTACAGCAGCAGTGAATGAGACTCAGCTGTATTTGGCTTCCAGTAAGCTAAATTAGTTTCGCTGAAACGTCACCATTAGGATAACATTAGGACACAGGCATGCCTCAATGAACAAAGCCTCTGACAAAAAAAGCTCCTTTTTACAAAGTCTTTTTATGGCCACCTAGTCCCCTTTTTCTCTCTGTCTTCTGCCCAGCTAGATATTTTCAAGCAGCATAGGCACTGAGAGTATTGTGAAGGGAGGCTCAAGAAAAACAGTGTTGGTTCACAGTAGAGTTTCTGCAGTAAACAATGCAATAAAGCTTCAGCTGGGAAAGAGTGAGATTCCTCTACTTTAAGTGATCCTGCTGTAGCCAGGCAATTCTGTCTACAACAGGCAAGGTTAGCACTAGCTGCCTCTAGAACCCACCACTGAGAATGAGTGAACAACTAAACAGAGAAAAAAAATTATAGAGAAAATAAGCCTGCCTCACCAGCTATCCAAGCACGCTAGAAAAGCACAGATGTTTGGCCACCAAAATGGGGAAAAAAGATAATGAAAGTGGAGGCGGATGAAAGAAAAAAAATCATACCTTGGATGCATTTTGGATGAATGTGATCTCTAGAAGGTTCAACACGCTTTTATTTATTTTTGCAAAGCTTACGTTACCTGGTTGTTTCATTTCACACATGAATATTGTTAGTTTTGAATAAAGAAGTTTGCAGAAACATGCTGAACTTTTCTTCAACTTTGTGGCATATGGACCTATCCTTATCCATTCCATGTTATTTCTGCTTCTGGTACCAAAGTTTCTGTTAAAGTAATCCCTAGGAATACATCTACTTCGTTAACTGAGGTATACGTGTATTCAGTTAATAAACAAACCTTGAGGGTTCAGATGTACTATTAAGAGCTCTTCCCATGTTCGGTCAAGCACCAAAATGCCATGAAATTGCAGCTGTTGAAGGCTGCATCTATGATAGACATGTTATTTAGGGAATCTTGATATGCTTTTGTATTCTATGCTGTGGTTAGTTCCAGCTTCTGGAATAAATTGAAGCACTCAGTAAAATGGAAAAAGGAAGATTAGCTTGGATCAGTGGCCCTGGGCCATTGTTTATATGGTGTGACCAAGGACCCAATATTGAAAGAAGTATACATTTTTACAAAGAAAAGTTAAAGAGCATTTTCCAGCTTCACCAATATTTTGGAGATGGATGGCTGTCAGTCACAGAGTGATGAATCTGTACCTCACACGTCTCTTCACTAAAGTACACACATATTCCATTCCATCCTTAAAACCTTCCTCTTCTTCACTGCCAAGTTTCAGTACAATCTGCTGTGTTGTTTCCTAAGTACAATCCACAGAAAGTGCTACCCCTTCCCCCAATTTCTGACTGGAATGAAATTTATGCATCCAGACTTAACATTCGAAATCATGCCTTGAGCATCTACATCCACTGACTTTCCATAAAAAGTTAAGCAAAACACAAGGAACTCTATTGATTCCAAGACTACTGGAGCCATTTTTACAATATGCAGCATAGGTTATTTCTGCTGCATTAATTTAGGCAAGTCTAGATAATCCATTATACAGTCTTATTTTCCAGAAATACATTCTATGTATGTAGCCATACTCAGAAGTGGAGAGTCCTTCTAATATTGTACAGATTCAAAAGCACAGTTCAAACACATTTAGAAACAAACAGGCTGATGGTCTGACATGATTTTCTATCAGGCAATGGCAATGAAAAAAAGATTTAATTTTTTTTCAGGTTCTAAAATATAGGCTAGCATCTGCAGTAATTTTTTGTTGTTCTTCAAAAAATCTGAAGCTGGAAGAAAACTTATCAATTTAACATGATTTTCCAAGCTAAAAACCATGTCTATCACAGACATTTCTGATACACTGGGGGAAAAGTAGCAAAAAAGTTTATACAAGGAATATTAAGGCTGAACAAAAACTCAACTTTAGAACAATTTATTTTTATTCCTTTAGCAATTCTACAAACACAATCTTAGTATTCTAGTGATTTGGTCACCAGGTCATACCTATATTATATAGCTGCTCCTGACTGTGGAATTCCCTGCCCAAGGAAATTAGGCTGGCTCCATTTGTTTTGAACTTTTGGTGAGTAGTTAAAACAATGCTGTTCTAATGGTCCTTAGTGTATGAAATTCCTCTGTTTAACTGTTTTAAAATTGTAATTTACAATTGTTTTTAGACTGTTTTTAGAACTGTTTAAGGAGTATATCAATGTGCTTTCAAAATTTTTCTCCTTCTACTACAGTTGGCCCTCCATATTTGCTAGGGTTAGGGGCATAAGGACACTTGCAAAAGTGAAATATTCACAAATTTGTGTGTGCTGAGGCATGGGTGGGGTGAGTGGGCACCCAGAGTCTAAACCAGGTCAGGGAAAGGAGATGGGTTGGCATGGTGCCCCTGTACCTCCTCTCTCTTGCCTCTCTCCTTCCTTGGGTGTATGGAGGGCTTTGGGAGAGAGCTTCTGGTGCTGAGAAATCAGGCTTTGAGCTGTCCTTTGCTGGCTAGGCAGTGGCTGCTAAAAGAGGAGGAGGAGGACTGGAGGTGAGTTTTTAGAGGGCTATGTGGCCTTATTGGACCCACCAAGAGGGAAGGTTCTCCCAAAAAAGAAGCACCTGAGGTAGGGAGAGGGAGGAGGTTGGAGAAACTCGCAGATAACCAAATCCATGAATGTCAAACCTGCAAATGTGGAAGGCTGACTGTATTTTAATTGCTTTTATTTGTTCATTGCTTCGGGAGCCCTTGTGGGGTGAGAGGCGATACAAAAATCTCTTCAATAAATAAATAAAATATAGACAAACCCAGGATTGCAGAGATCGGATTTCTTTAACTCTTCTGGTTTGGAAATGGTGAGAGGCCTGGAAGCCATGCCCTATGAGGATAGACTTAGAGAGCTGGGTATGTTTAGTCTGCAGAAGAGAAGGCTAAGAGGGGACATGACAGCTATGTTTAAATATTTGAAGGGATGTCATGTAGAGGAAGGAGAGGGCTTCTTTTCTGCTGCTCCAGAGACCAGGACAAGGAGCAATGGATTCAAGCTGCAGGAAAGGAGATTCCACCTGAACCTCAGGAAGAACTTCCTGACAGTCAGGGCTGTCCGGCAGTGGAATCTGCTGCCTCAAAGTGTAGTGGAGTCTCCTTCCTTGGAGGTTTTTAAGCAGAGGCCATCTGTCGGGATTGCTTTGAGGGTGTTCCTGCATGGCAGGGGGTTGGACTGGATGGCCCCTGTGGTCTCTTCCAACTCTACATTTCTATGATTCTATGATTAAATTTCTGGTTAATTTTATTTTGGAGATAATTCCACCAAGCTACGAGAGAACTGTTGAGATATAGATTTTATTCTCGCTTAAGTGGCTATTTTAATCTTGAATTAATTTTAAATGTTTTATACGGTTGGCTTTTTTATGTTTTTAATTAACTTGTAAACCCCTTTGAGGGTCTTTATGGTAGAAGTAAGGTCTACAAGTTTAATAACAAATGTAAATACACATAAATGTCTCCCTATACAAGCCAGCATGAGTTTGAAGATCTTCAGGGTAGGGCTTTCTCTCAGTCTCACTACCTCGGGAGGCACATTTGGTGAGGATGTGGAAGAGGCCACTCATACAGGAAGTGGGCCCTCACTTGGCCCTGTCCATGCTCTCTTTCCACCAGCAAGTGAAACCTTTTTTGTTTAGGTAGGTCTTTGAGATGACAATTGTGTCAGCAGTAGTATGCGTGAAGTGGTGTGCTGTATTTCATTATATATATATATAATTAGTTTTATGTCTTAAATATGTTTGAACTGTTTTAATCATGGTTTTAGTAACACTGGCATTTAATTCTTGTCTGCCTTTTGTGGAACAGTATATTTAAAGTAATACCGTTTTAAATTTTTGTAATCTCCCTTGCATCCCATATCAAGAGAAAGGTAGGTTATAAATTAAAGAAGTAAATAAATAAATCAAATAAGTATGCACAGACTATCTTCCTGTCCTCACATTACTAGCTGAGCTGTTGCTATGCCATGAATGCTCACAAATATTCTATAGATACCGTTAACAAAAATGAGACAAAGGGGACTGTATAGTGGTACAGGTATGGAGAGGCTACTGAGCTGAATTCCCCAGTGAGCTATTTATTAGCAATAGCATGTGTATTTTTATACCACTTATTAGCTAAGTGCTCTCTAAGCAGTTTACAGTGTGTTAGCTAATTGCCCTACAACAAACTGGGTACTCCTTTTACCGACCTGAGGAAGGATGGAAGGCTGAATAAACCTGGAGCCCAGTAGGATCAAACTCACAACCCTGTGGTTGCAATACTGGCATTTAACCACTGCGACACCAGGGCTCCCTTGCATTAGATTGGGAACAACAAGACGAGCTTGGAAGAATTATAACTAACAGTGATACTTTTAATGCTTTACATTCACTGGGGACATGAGCAGGAAATAATTACTGCCCTCAAGCCTCACTTGAGGGGCTTCTCATAGGCTTTTGCTTAGCCACTGTATGAATGGAATGCTGGACTAGATTAATGTCTTGCATTATCATAAGTAATACAAAAGATATGGATGGGACAATTGAGTGGAATTCTGTATGAATCTTCTATCACAGGCTTATTTTCAGTGCCAAACCTTAAACCTCAAGAAAATTATGCCTCTACTGTAGCCATCCTTTGTACATCTGGAATTAGTAGGAACAGATGTGAAGGCAAAATGAATGAGAAGGGATTGGCAAGTATCAAAAGGGGTTTCTCAATGTTGTTTGTGACACGCCTATCATGATGTTCAGATCTTTACTAGCAAAACAAAACATTCTGTTACAGCTAGGCAAAGTTGGCACCTTTTGCATAGTGTCAGGCAGTAATTAACTTGTTCAAGATAAAACAGTAGGCAACTGTGAAAATATTTAAACATATTTTTCTCCTGATCTAAGTGCCACCTGCACAAAATGTCCCACCTGGCACATGGATAATTGTTATCAGCTGAATAATACTTAGGTCTAACACTTGTCTCTTACTTATATACCATCTTCTCCACTGCTAAGGTCTCTTTCATAGGATTTATGTGATCAGGTACTAGCAAACCACATTACAACTTGTAGCTTAGAATGCCAGAGGGACAGAGGTAGGTCATGTGTTTCCACCCAACTATCACTGGACTACATTTCCCATCAGCCCTAGAAAACATTAACAAATGGAGATCATGGGAATTGCACTCCAGTTGTTTTTACTGAACAGGTTTTAACTTATTTTTTATCTTTTTTTTAAAGTGTACATTTTAAATTGCTATATTGTGAATAGTTTGATTCTATTTCAGTATTGATCTTTGTATGTTTTAGCTGCCTTGTACTTGTTTTAAAATGTAATCCCTCTTGAGTTCCAATTTTGAGAAAAAAGTGGGCTATAAAGAGCTCTGGTGGCACAGTGGTTAAATGCCGGTACTGCAGCCACAACTTTGTGAGTTTGATCCTGCAGGGCTCCAGGTTGACTCAGCCTTCCATTCTTCCATGGGTCGGTAAAAAGAATACCCAGCTTGTTGGGGGCAATCAGCTAAATACATTGTAAACCCCTTAGGGAGTGCTTTGCACTGATAAGCAGTATAGAAATGTAACTGCTATTACTATTGCTATAAGCAAAAATAATAATTACAATAAAAAATCTGAAAGAAACAGTCTAGTACAGGACCTCTTGCTGAAATATGTGTCAACAATTTCTATATAATACTCTCACTTACCCCCTTAATCCAAAGCCTTCCCTAGTCCCCATGAAGCTAAGACAAAGCTGAGTACTTTTTCCTCAGGTTTCTTAATATGAGCTGTTTAGTGAATTGTGTGTATAATCTTGATTTACTGATACTAGGCACTGTTAACTAAACTACCAGGATGTCTTATGCTCATTTAAAGCTTTGATACGTTTTAAATAAACTGTAGGAGAGTTGTTAATGTTATGTTGTAATGTATTAAAATTATGGTTACAGCATTTTCTTGTTTCTGTTCTGTGAACCACCTTGAGAATAATGTACTGTGGAAAACATAATATAAGGAAAAACAGACTATTTATTATTGACTATTAAGATCCAGCACACCAAAACTTTCTTCCTGGAATGCACACTCATTTCAGATTTTCTTCTGATCTAATTTAAGATTGAAAGTATTAACAACCTCACAGATTTTTAGGCCAGGCAGCTATACTTTCTTTGGTTCCACAGTCCGATATTTTTAAATCATTGTTGTTGATACAAAAGAGTGTAAGTAGAAGGCAGAAATATGGCCCAGCAACACATATGTAAGCAAATAAGTACCTCCCACCGCAGGTTCAACTACCCTCTTGTAAGCTGGCAATCCACTTGCAATACTCACAGGAGAGCCATGGTGTCTTAAATAAGAATGACACCGCAGTCAAGCAAGGTGATTCTTTTTGATGGAAAGTTATTGCATTTGTACTCCGTAAGAGCCAGTGGTGATACTGTCACCCATTGTAATGAACTATGGATCAAGAAGACTGTTCTCCACAGCCTAAGGAGGGTATAAAAAACAGTGCATGCAAACCAAGTTTGAATTCTGTGTTGTTTTTTTCTATGCATAAAGGTGTAATCAAAGCTTATACTGTATTCTCAGGTGAACAGCCTGCTGAAATCCACTTTTTCTACTAATCTCTTTTGCTACTTTTGCTATACTTTTTTCTTTTTTTAAATTATGATTCCACTGAAGTTGTCCCTAGTGTTCAAATTTAAACAGGAGCCTCTCTGGGGACTGAAATCTGCGTCTTTTTTTTTTTAAGTGCAACTTTGTAAAGTTTATGCACATTGATAGCACTGTATAAATTACAAAATAACAGTGAATGTGCTTTAGTACATTGGATTGCAGCCAGCCTTCCTAAGATGCCAACATATTTTATCTGTCTTTTAAATGTGGCACTGTAAACAGGAAGGCAAAATATATACTTAAAAAGTAACAGTGCAGTTCCAAGTGGGGCTGGGAGGGGAGATAAAGTTATGGAACCTCTGCCTCTGTTTAAACTATGTTGGTTTAAACTATGTTGGTTGAAATGAGTCAGAGCAAGAAGTGTGGGACTTTGTGCTGTGCAGTTTGGAGTTTTTTCTTTGCTAACTCTCCACCACCACCCCAGCCAAATCCTGATAAGCAAACAGGCTGTGGATCTGGATGTCCCATTATGGAGCTTTCTGCTGCTTGCTGCTATAAGTAACCCTGTGGAGAGCAGATTTATGCTCACAGAGCATAACCATGGGCATAATTGGGGGTAGAGAGCAGATATACCCTCCATCCTCTCAGACAGAGATACAAAGGGGTCAAGTGCTGCTCTGTCAATTTGCAGGTCACTTCAAAATATAATACATTTTTCATAATTATGGCTACAGAGTCTTGAAGAATAATATAATTCCTCCCAGTATTTACACACACACACACACACACACACTACACTGTCTATATACTGTCTATATGTCCCAGGAGCCAAGTTTTTGATTTCATACATATTTAGTGCTGGACACAGTGAATGGAACAAGAATAAAACATAACACTTCTTGTGCAGTTTTTTTAAGCAAAGCCCAGTTGCATTAAGGGCAAGTCGCCAGCCAGACTAGAAGAAATAAAATCAGAAGACAGGTACTTAAACCATTCCCTTCTAGTGTTTAAACTCTGAATTGACTCTCCATTCCCTATTCACCTATAATGGTAAAAGACTGGATTATCCAATATATCTTGCTCTCTAACATGAAAAGGCAGCAGATGGGGAGATTTCAGAAAGAGTGAGTGAAGGGTTAAGCACTTACCTTCCCACCACTGTCTGGCAACCTGTTGAGGTTATCTTTTGTTCTCTTTTTAAGAATACATTGCCACTTGTCAGTCCATTTTTAAGAGATTTAATCTTTTTTCTAGTTATTTATCATATATATTCGTGTATAAGTTCACCTCATGTATAAGATAAGGGCTGGTTTGGGAGCCAAAATGTTTTTGCATGACCCGTGGATAATTCAAGGGTCATTCTGCAGAGAGGAGAAAGCACCAGCACTGTCTCAGATGGCCAGCAGCCCTGGTTGCCGTCATTTTCCCGCCCAGGCATTCAAAAAGACCAGAAGCATAAGGTGGTTGAGAGACCACAGTGGGACAGTGCTTTTCTTTGGCCATTTCCGCACTAGCCTATTATAGCGCTATGATCCCACTTTCAACCTCCTATGGAATCCTGGGGTTTGTAGTTTTGGGAGGGGCCAGCTGACCCCTCTCGAAACTGCAAACCCCAGGATTCCATAGGATGTTGAAAGTGAAATCATAGCACTATAACAGTCTAGTAGGGAAATGGCCTTAGATTCTCTCAGGATGAATTAAGCTATTGCTTGTCACCACTCTACTCAGAGAAGGAGATGGTTCCTTGTCTGGAAAGAGTTAAGATACAGTACTTTCACTTACCCGTTGATAAGTCAACCCAAGTTTTTTTACTAAAATTTCTACATTTATACATGAGAATATACACCCATTTGCGGGTTTCACTTTTGCAGATTTGATTACTCATGGATTATTTGCTGTCATGTCTGCTGCCTCCCTATGCCATTTTTGATAGAGACTGTAAGCCTCCTGAGACTGAGAAACTGCAAACAAGGCTTGTAAGTCCATATTCAAAGTGGTGTGGGGCAGCAGTGGAGGTGGTAGTCATCCCCATCAGCCACCCACTTCTGACTTGTGAAGGAACCCTGATGCCTCAAAGGAATCCACGGTGGGTTGAATATGGTGATCATATTTTTGTGTGTGTTAAATATTGTTTTGGAGGGCCTGGAGTTATTCACAGTTTTTTCACTTTCACAGGGGTCCTGTGCCCCTAACCCTAGTGAATGTGGAGGAATGACTGTATATGCAACTAAGAAAGATAAATATCTACTACATCAATTGTAAAATCCCATTCCACTCCAAATGTTACTAAAGGCAATGTCAGTATGGCTATCTACATGGTAGTTGATTTATAATGAAAAGACATACTATTTACTGTATTGAATGGGCATCTTTAAATAATAAAGTACACTTAAATGTATGGATTACACCAAATCATTTCCATCCTTAATGAATGTGAAACTGAACAGAAAATCATTTAACCACCATGGTGGGTGGGGGGAAGGATGCATAACACTTACCTAGCAACAAAGAAAGATGTACAATGAAAATAAAGGGCCATATCTGATTATTTACAATATAGGTTTCAATATGGTTCTCAAAGTGGTATCAATGTGTAGAAGGAATGGAGTAAATAAGAACTTGTGTAAAGAGAAGCACAGTTCTTTTATTAGTATTGGACTGTTAAGAAGAATAATCAGCATTTGGATATTGTGGTTAGAGTTTCATAACTTATTAATTTTCTTTTACAGTGCAGTGGAGCAAAACTGTCATCTTCCTAAACAGTCTCAGATGCTGCATTGCTTGAATACACAATTCAAATTCTGTTATATGTTGTGTATCTCCATGATGTATTTGTGCTAGTGCTGCAGGTTTTTGGAAATTTGTTGAGATTGGCACAACAGTAAAGAGTGCAAGTTGTGTCCAACTTCACTGGATATAGCAGAGAAGAAACTGGATTGGTATCTAATTAAAGGCAATTTCTCTATCCCTCTGCCATGATGAGCACAGAAAAGCAAAACGTGATCCCATCAGATAACACTCAAGATCAAACATTATCCCACTGTTTGGTGCAATAACAGGCCCATCAGCACTGTTGTTACAGGGGGACCTTCAAGTTAAAAATAATTATTGTGTGCCTTTAAGTTGTTTCCAGCTCATGGCGACCCTAAGGCAACCCTATTATGGGGTTTCTGGGGCTGAGAGTGTGTGATGGCCACAAGGTCACCCAGTGGGTTTCTGTGGCTGAGTAGGGAATCAAATCCTGTCCCCAGGGTTGTAGCCTAACGCTCAAATCACTACACCACACTGGTTCTCCACAATAGAATAATATAGGAATGCATTGAGGGTCTTACTATTTGTACAAAATATCTTTGTAAAGCCATGCCTTTTCTTTTTGTGAAGCAAAGTGCACACATGTACATATAGAGACAGACATGCACAGAGACATACATAGAGTACAAGACTGGCTGATTTATAAAATAATGGAAACAGTTCATCCAGTGCTTCCGATTTTTAAAGTCTGAGCAAAAAGGTGGCAGCTAGGATAGTTCCACTATGTAATTTGTACAATTTATTCCATGTACAAAAGTGCGAAAAGTCCCTCGAGAAAAAAGAAAGTATTACCTGCCTCTCAGGCAATTTCTCATTCTCACACAGGAAAATTAGAGAAGATAAGACTTACACTGATGGTATATTAATTAAACTCTTGATTTCACCCCTAGAAGCATGGGTAGATGGTAATCTTGTTAGAATATGGAAAAATTGCTATAGAAGATCTCAAGCTTAATCAGAGGAACGAAACTGTGACAGTTAAGTTGGTCTGAACTTGCACTGCAGGTATATCCTCTGGGCTTATTCCAATTGCTAGTCCCAAATAGGGTAAACCTGTTGAATCAATTGGTTGTTTCTCAAATCATTCCCTTCGGGATTCTTGTTGTTATAAAAGGAAGCAGAGCTTGTAAAACGGGTTTCGTATGCGTGTGTGTGTCTTGGTTTTTGGACTACAATTCTTGAATTTGACCTAATTACATTTTGTTAAGTATTAAGAACTATCAAGTATTTCTTAAAATTATGTTGGCAACCCAAAGGGCACATAATAAATAAACAAGGAGCTCCATTAAAAAAGTTATTTAATCCAGAAGGAAGAAGTTACCTTTTATACTATACTTTCTGGAGGTTAATAATTTTAATTGTTCTGTGTGCTTCATTAACTAAATGAAGTTTCTTGGCTAGGTCCATTTAATTTCAAAATTGCTCAAAAAACCCATAATAGATGTCATCTTGGCAGTAATGCTGTCCTTTTCAGGGCCATAAAGTATTTCTGAGAATAAGAGAAGAGGGAGAAGGACTGAATATGTAAAATTTGAATTTGGAAGTTTGCTTCTGTATCTAAGGTATTAAGAAACCTAAAAGGTATGTAAGATAATTTATCTTCTCAAATCCAAGAGTCTTCCGAGGGCTCAAAATTCACTAGCCTTGTACAAACAACATGGATAGTAGTACAGGGTCAGGATCATACAAACCTCTCCAGTCTTTTGACATACGCATTGCACTCAGTAGACTGGACATCATATTCAAATAGGAGCCTACTTAAAAATCACTGCAGTGTAGTGATTAGAGTGGGAGATTAGGACTTGGTTCTAGCCTATATCGAGAGATAACCCACTGTGTAACCTTCAGCCAGTCACTCTCTCTTAACCTGACTTTCCTCACAGGGCTGTTGTGAAAATAAATTGGAGAATTAATACAGAATTTATGCTGCTTTGTGCTCATTAGATAGAAGGCAGCATTTAAAGTGTAACTAAGGCCATTTCCGCACTAGTCTGTTATTGCGCGATGATTCCACTTGCAACATCCTCTGGACCTGGGGTTTGCAGTTTCGGGAGGGGCCGGACAGCTCCTCCTGAAACTGCAAACCCCAGGATTCCAGAGGATGTTGCAAGTGGAATCATTGCGCTATAGCAGGCTAGTGTGGAAATGATGTAAAAGTGATTAATAAGACACAAGTTGTTCTTGTTTATGTATTGACTGTAATTATTTATCATTATTCAAGAATATCCAAGCTGCAGACACTAGGCTGATTTTGGAAGAGTCAAGGGCTGAGGGCCATTCTACATTAGAACTACCAGTACATATTTGCAATTTCTATTTGCGATTTCTATAAACTTTAAAAGAAACCCTTCCTAAGAACCCTGTGAAATGCAGATACACAATGATACCTATAAATAAGTCTGGCCAAATCTAAGGAATTAACATTTTGCAGTCTCCTCCCCGCTAAAAAATTATACTTTGAGTCTACAATTTTATGTAAAAATTAAAGGCTTTGCCTTTTGGTCAGAATTAATTCTCACTGTAAAGACAGATCACGAGATGCTGCTGCTTATATGATAAATGATCTGAGAAAGTTAGTGGAAAAACAAGAGCTTGTAATTTTTTTAAACTCACTTTACATCCACAAAGACTTTCCCCTGTTTCAACAAGAGTGAATAACAAGAAAATACACAGCCTTACTAGCATGTTAAATACAAGTTGCAGCTAGGGGACTCTAATTCCCAAGAAGGTGTGTCACACCTGCTTTTAGCAAATCGATTTACTCATTGTCCAAAATGCCTATCATTCCTAAAGGCAATCCTCCCACCTATCATCACAGACCAGGGGTCCATCTCCATTCCAAAGAACATTACTCTTGTCAAATAAATTGAAGGTCCTATTCAAATCACAGCTTCCTGCCAGCTCTGATCTTTCATTCCATCTTTCACACCATAATCTGCTTAAATGGAAGAAAACCTGCGAGCGAAGAAATGCTGAACCTTCCAAGTAAGCCTGCAGGAGGATCACAGCTGTCAGTCTGCATGTCTCAGCAAAGTGCCCATCAATAACGGCGCAGAAAGAGACAGATGGGTGGGGGGAAGGCTATCCTTCGAATGTATACGGAGGACAAACCCCATGCCAGATTTCCATTCCTCTACCTGTACTGAATTGCCATCTGAACCCTCATGTACCTTAGAGGCTGCAAAGATGTCTCTTTCCATGGATAATTGTTTTAAAGACAAAGGTAATTTTTATGTTGGATATGTAACAGAATGTTGCAAATAACTTAACATAACTAAAGAATTACGGAATGTGGAAGGCATCTGAATTCCTTAACAATGTCTCTGCCTGGCATACTCTACTGATTAGGTCTACATACAATATGAATCACAAAGATGTGTTCTCATACGGAAAGTTATTTTTAGGAGATGAAGAACTTTTGCATTGGGGCAAACAACAAAATGTTGTACATAACTTGGTATACCAGTGTGGTGTAGTGGTCTGAGTGTGGGAAAATAACCCTGGAGATCAGAGTTTAATTCCCCATTTGGGCATGAAAACCCACTGGGTGACTCTGGATGTGTTGCACACTCTCAGCCTCAGAAAACCCTGTGATAAGTTTGCCTTGGGGTCACCATAAGTTGGAAATGATTAGAAGGCACACAACAACAAATACTTAAAGAACAGCAGACAAAGCTTAGCTTGTTATTTCTGAATCCAAGATCGAACCCCTTCCTCCCATGCTTCTTTGGCTCAAAAATTAACAGTTTCCTCCCTTCCTCTTCAAGTTCAGTATGTCTCCTATTACGCAGTTATAGCTTCATAAAAGTATTCCATGATTGGCCCTGCCCATCTCCTTCAAGCTGTGGGACGAACATTTTATGACAGCTAGGTATGGCAGGCAAGAAATAGGTTAGGAAGGACATTTTATAAGTAATGAGTGAAAGTATGGGGAAAGAAAAAGAGACCATTTGATAGTAGGGAATGCATATCAATGTTAGGCTGTCAAACCCTCTAAGTACTAGACAGGAATTACCATAATTGATTGGATTTTAAAGAGTTGTTCTGATTACCCCAATGGAATGCTTTCCTGCTTTTTTCTTAAACAGTCTGACCTTCATTCCATATTGCTGTTTTTAAAACGCTTCTTCCATAGGGGGAGCTGTTCTTCAGAGATTAAAAACAAAACAAAACTCTAAAGCCTAGTTTCATGGTTGTTTAGATTCTAGTCAATGTATTTTATGAAGCAGTATCAGCATACAGAAGGAAGACAAATCCCTGCCCACAGGGCTAGACAATCCAAGGTTAAAGGAGAAGTACACAATGAGGAGCAGAAGGAAAAGAGACTTAATAAGTAAAATATGAATGCAAGCACAATTTAAATAAAAACAACCACACAGTCTTTGAGCTGAGGAGAGGGACAACTCCAATGGTAGTGGGACAGTGAATCTGCTCCAAGCTTTAGCCTGAACTTTAAAGAGGTTGTCCAAGGTGCTGAAACGTATCCCCAATTAGATTCAGAGCTTTGGATAGCTCATTAAAGATGAGGTTAAAACCTCTCAGGTAGGTTCACTACCTCAGTGACACAAAAGCTACCAGCTGCCATGGATTTGCTAAATTAAATGGAGTTATTTTTCCAGACTATGGAAGAGGCAGCAGGCAAAAGCAAGGCCCTCATCAGACTAAAACTTGGAATAGATTTAATAAGCTATTGACAAGGTTGCAGCATGGATGTATTCTGGATGAGAGTTCTAGTCATAAAGGTACTGTCTAAGAAACATATGCTTAGGTGCATATGAAGTTAGTAAAACTGGCAAACGAACAACCATGGGCAGATTTATTTTAGAGCATGAGAACAGAAAGACAGCAGGGTAGAGGTAAACAACTTTAAAAGTAAAATGATGCGGACTTTGGGCTACATATAAAAAGAGACTTAGAATCACTAAACAGCTGGACAGCTCTGGACAGAGCAAATGTGATAAGGGAAGGCAAAGAGAGGAAAACATTGTGGTAATCAAACCACAGCACCAACTGAGAGTTTAGTTCAGATGAAGTGCATAATCTGGGTATAATCTCCATTTACAGAACCATGGGCAGTTACTTTTCTGAGTTACTTCTTTAGCTACTCTTTTGGACTAAACTCCCAGAGCCTCCAGCCAGCATGATCCAAGGTTTGAATGAAAGGCAACCTGTATATGCAGGGGCTCTGCCTTCCTCCTGTTCCACATTTTGCTAAGTAAACAAAACTAGTTACATTGTGAGGTTGATATCATCTCTCCATTATGACTTCATCCTGCTGTAGGCATCAGTGATTCTACTACATTTTATCTTCCACGCAGTACTCATTCACTCTTTTAATCATCACCTCTTTATAAATAGAGAACACAGGGATAAATCTCACTCACTGAGACACCAAATTGGAAGTCGGATATATTAAACAAGGAGCTGGGATACACAAAAGATCTTTTGCTTGGAGACTGTTATAGCGAAGGCAATCTCGTGGATCTTGGACTGTTATATTACTGTGCTGAAACAAGTAAAAATTAGCTAGAGGACAGAATACTATTTCAGGGATAAGGCTTCAGTGAATTGATTTTTAAGTACTATTAACTGATGGCTATCTTTGATTGTCAGGTAAAGCTTGCTTTGGTGCGATAAAAAAGATGATGGGTCAATGAGTTTTGAAAATTATCCGTACTAATTATACACAAACTAGGCACTTTATCTGATTTGGGATGATTGCCAATTCTTCAGCTTCACACCATCATAATCCTCTCCTACCAGCTCTGTCTGTTACATGATAAAGAACTGTTGGGGATGCTGAAGATGCAAGGGGGAGAATGTGAGGTGACAGCCCCTTCTGTTTTGATTCCCTCATCTCAACATCAATCTGGAGGGGCTTTATTATTCAAACCTCCAAAAAGAGTGGATCAGTGTAGACAGCCTCTAATTGCGAACTGCTGCAAGTGAATCCAATTCTTGCTACCACTGTAGTATGAAAGAGGTTTAGAAACATCCTATGCAGAATCTCCCAATGATCCAACGATACTAATGCATTCAATCATACTGAAAATGTGTGTGTGCATGAGAGACAAAAGCTTATTTTTTTTAATCATGCACAACTGCAAAAAAATATCATGACCCTCTAATCACCAACATTTGATAGACTAATGGTGTATAAAACAAAGTTCATTTTCCCTGGATGCATGCAAACAAGTTGATTCCTAGTGACAGCTACAGAATGAGGGCATAAACTGGAATGATTTTTCTAATGACGGTAACTAGTATGTGTGACGGCACATAAGTAATTGTCAGAACATGCAATGAAATGTAACGACAGCTGCCTATTTTATCTACTTCTTGTCTCTCCTGAGAAGTAACTTTTTTCACTATTCCCATTAATTCCCAAGTTCAGTTGTAGTCAAAATGGAACTTCTCCAAGTCCTGATTCTGTGCTTTTCAAAGAATTTACATCACAAGAGAGTTACTTTAATTATCTCTTTCGAAATCACTGAGACAGAGGCATAGACTATGGCTCTGTGTGAGTATTCAGGCTTGAATTTCCAGGATTGGTTGTAGCAACGGTAGCTGTGCTTTTTAGACTGAAGCATCAATACAAATCTTTGGAGATGACAAAGATGATGATTTATTTTTACATACCATTCTCTCTCTCTCTTTTTTTTTTTTACAGATGACAAGTAAAGTTTGCAAGGTGGTCAGTGAGTATATATAGGTAGAACTTCCAAAAGGTATTTGAAGGCTTTAACTCCCAGAATGCCATAATAAACATGGCAACCTTTAAAAATCAAATCTTACATTTAAAAATTTTTTTTTAAAAAAGTTTACACAAAACTGCTAATATCAAGTTGTTTTTTTTAAAATTAGAATTGATTACAGTGGCCTCCAAAATTACAGTGGGCTCCTACTAGGGTTTGGTCCCAGGACTCCTCATGGGTACCAAGATTCATGGATGCTCAAGTCCCATGATGTACGATGGTGTAGTAAAACGGTGTGCCTTATAGAAAATGGTAAAATCAAAGTTTGCCTTTTGGATTTCTTAAAAAAATATATTTTCAAGTTGTGCTTGGCTGAATCAGTGAATACAGAATCTGCAGATATAGGATGGCTCACTGTAATCCATTCTGAAAACACTAGTGATGATTAGCTGATTTCTTAACTCAGCTGAACAGCCCTTGGTTAAGTAATATATCCAAAGAAACCATAATGAATGCCTAATTTAGGTTACACCTACATAGCCTGGGAAAGACGCAAAGAAAATCCTTCAAGGCACTAAAGAGATTGCAAATTCCATAAGAATTTTAAGGCTTTTAAATTATAGAGTCTACAGACTCCTAATATTGGTATATTAGCTGACAAGTTTAGACCAATTTATGCCCCTTTTCCCCATCTTCATTAAAAGGACAATTAGACAGTCACTGTTGACAATTTCATAGGTAAATTATCCAAACTGTATGAGCAACAATCCCAAGACTGATTCTTTTATTAGCCTCTAATAATTGCTATTAATACCCTGTATTTTTAATTGTACAGATAGAAAATACTTCCCAAGTGTCCCAATTTGTGCCTCTGACTTTTTGAACTCGACATTTTATTTCATGTTGGCTTTCTAGTTCTGAACAATCCATTCTTTCAAGCAATAGCATCACTGTATCTGTTGCCTTCCATTAAATAGTTCTTCTAACTCTGTCAAATTCTCTAGCCTCTGTATTGATTTTTCTCCTATTCAAAATAACTCCTTCCTAATAGGAACTTGCTGTCAGTCTTATCTAATATCCTCACCTCCAACGGATCACTTCTGTTCTCAACATTGCCCCCCTCCCTGAACAATAGACCGATTAAACTTCTACAAAATAGGAATTACAATGAGATAAGATGCCTAACTTTTAGTCTATCATTATATCATAATTGCAGTGTAGCAGCACTGACACATGGCTGGAGGTGAACCCCTGGGGAAGGAAAAAAAGTTCCCATCAATGGCTAATGGTGCTGTGCCCAATGGAAGGATCCTTCAAAATGAAATTCTACATGCACTCTGACATCTGAGTGATTGAAAGACACTTGCCTCTGGCAGACAGGAAGATGACAATGCTATAGAATATACTATGCTGTTCTACAGTAGGTTCTTTTCTCAGACTATGCAAAACGGATCCTGCAGACCATTAGCACATCTCCACAACACATTTAAATTTCAAACCATCCTTTCCTACTTCCTTTTAATTATCAAAGGGCATTCACAGAAAAGATCAGCCAGATGGAGATTAAATATTTCACTACTGGAAGATGAAGCATTCTGCTCGAAAATGGAACCTTTATTGCAGCAAAATCATTAATTAAAGACCCAACCTATTCCCTAGTTGCACAATGGAAAACACAAGAGACAACCACAAGAGGAAAAGTCAATCAGCTATGACTTCAAGGAGAGTGCAAAGGACTAGACAATTACGGGAATACCAATTTAAATAGAGAGTAGGCTTGGACAGAAGGGAAACCCAGACTAACTTCCTTTCATGAGAATTGCTGTCATACTTCTTCCTTAAAATTAGACCATACTGAATTCTTTATGAGCAAAATCTCAAGATGTTCTTCCAAGCAGAAAGAATGTGCAAAGGAAAAGACAGAAGGAAGTTGAGAAGACAAGACAGCTTCAGATTACATTGTCTTGCTAGAGGGCTTACTCACGAATTAGTATGTTCCAACTGCATAATAAAACATATGGCTAGCATTAAATTCATAACTATACGAATGAAAAGAACTGCTAGTCATCAGATGCTATGAAGGATCACTTAAGCTTTCTCCCTAGTCTGTTCTAACATGGTCTGACTTATTCCACTAGATAGTGATGGCTGAAACTTAAACTGAATGAGCAAAAGTACCCATGAAATACAGCGTATACTCATGTAGAAGTCAAGAAATTTTAGTCAAAAAACTTGACCCAATAAACCTTAGTTGATTTATCCATGGGTCAGTACTGTACTGTACTGTAACTGTATTGTAACTCTTACCAAAAAAGAAAAGATATCCTTCTCTAAGTAGAGCAGTGAAAAGCGGCAACTTAGTCCATCCTGGGACAACCTAAAAGAAGTACCAACTTCCTCTGCTCTCTTCATCGCACGTTTTTGGCCTTTTGAATGCCTTCATGGGAAAATGGTGCTTCCCCTCAAAAGAGTGCCAAGAAAATAGAGGGAGTCGGTGCTACCGTTTTGTTCTGTTCAGCTTCTGTTACATACTTACACAATCAAGAAACTTTACATCATAAATATCCTTAATATTGCTAAATAGTAATGCAACTAATTTTTTAAATACTGCTGACTTACTTATTTTTCACTAGTTAATAGTATCCATATCCTAAAAGATATCTATACCATTTCATATTTCATATTCTAAAGATCACTCTAAAGATCTTTACATAATGATCTGTAACAATCTTTGTATTCTAAAGATCACTACAGAGCATTACAGAGTTCACAGATCAATCTGTGTATCATCCTTAACCTATTCCCATAAGAAACACATTTTATCCAGATCTTCAACTTAAATTTCATTCCCTACTTCAAACCATATCCTAAATGTACCTATACTCATTATATATTCTAAAGACGATTACAGAATTCATAGACCAATCCATTTATCATCCTTAAACTATACCTTTTTAACCTATTTTAATGAAATCTTCATCTCAAATTTACTTCCGTATTTCACAGAAAAACATCCTTTTCCTGATTTCTTCTCATATAGCATTCTAAAAACACTATCCTGAGACAGGAGCCTTATTTTTAGACACATTTCCTTCTCCATCAATTTCAAAGGGTAAATCAACCCTCACATATGACTCAAAAAAGTCATAATTTTGAAACAACATATTTTTTGGGGGTATTATTTTTATTTTGTTCAGTTTATATACAGATCCGAATTAAATTCAACCCCACCTTCTCTCCTCCATGAGGCATGATCTCTCTTTCATCTACCAAATCCTCCTGGTCATAAATCACCCTTAAAGCAATAACTTTCTCCTTGAGCTCTGGTTCTGTTCCTTCTTGTTTGGCCATCTGCTTTTCCGCTTGATTCACTTCCAGGTCCACTTTGATATCTTTCCCTTATCTTCCTCGATATTTCTCCCTATTATCTCTCATTTCAGTTCCTTGAATTCTTTCCTCATAATGTCAATCATGCATTTAAAATCTCTGTGTGTTTGCTCCATTATCCCCTGTAGAAAGCCCTCTAAGTGCTCCATTTTCTCTCAGTCCAGCAAATATGCAGTTAACAATTCACTTCCCTAGAATCTGACTAGAGGCTGCAAAAACCAATAGTACCGGCTTATAACAGTTCCTTCCTTATTAGTGTCCAATGTCTTTTTGCAAGTAAAATACAATTCAATCTATTCAAAGAACAGATGCACATAGATTTTTAGCTCTTAGTTCTGTAAGAGGCTCCTCTGATCTGTCTTAATCAGAAGGTTTCTTCACTTTAATGACTTCCAAAGTTAACTGAGGTTTCTTCTTTTAAGAAAAGTCTTCAGATCTTATTATCTACACAGCTATGTTTTGTGGCAAGGGCAAGATTTTACTCCCTCAGTCCTTCCCATTTACAGTGCATTTACTGAAAAGTAAATACATTCTTCTGATGACTATTTCTAGTACGGGACTTCTCTGTGCAAAATATTTTCTGTGCAAACAATAACAAAATAACAAATGTTATTTTCTGTTCATGGCACAGAAAATATTGTTTTCTGCACAAATTATCCATGTGCAAGTTTCGTGCAGAATAAGGCCACTTCCACACTACACTGTAATAGTGCTATTATTCCACTTTCAACATCCTACAGAATCCCGGGATTTGCCGTTTAGGGAGGGGCATTTAGAATTCTCAACCAGAGAGCTCTTTGGCCTCAGGAAACTACACACCCCAGAATTCCACAGGATGTTGAAAGTAGAATAATAGCACTATAACAATGTAGTGCAGAAATGGCCACAGTCTTTCCTAGGGGGTCACACTTTGTTCATTGCCTTGTTCACCACAGGGCACACTGCTACAACCTGTAGAGAAAATCTGTGCTTCTCTAGCCCACCCTCACCATCCTACAAATTTGATTCTGCTAAAAACCTTCTAGCCAAGCACTTTCAGAGCAGGTCACACACCATTGTTAATCCTGACTGTCAGCAACACTTTCACAGCCATTATTGTTGACTTCCATTAAAGACACTGAGACTGAAGGAAGTAATTTCACATTTCAAAGAGAAGAGTTTCATATGCTTTTGATATATCTATGATTTCTAGTGCCTGATCTCCAAAATAAGGTCATTTCCGCACCACACTACATAGTGCTATTATTCCACTTTCAACCTCCTGTGGAATTCTGGGGTTTGTAGTTTGCTGAGGTCAAAGAGCTCTCTGGCTGAGAATTCTAAAGGCCCCTCCGTAAACTACAAACCCCAGGATTCCATAGGATGTTGAAAGTGGAATAACAACACCATAACAATGTATTGTTGAAATGGCCTAAGATACCACATCATGCTTTGAAGCTGGTTTAAAATTCTGGTTTGCAAGAAAAATGCAAACCGTAACCCAGTTTGAGAGCACATGATACAACCATCTTATTGAAGTTAGGGTTTGGTTACTATCAGGACAGGAAAATCTCAAGTAAACCGGGATACCCTGAGTTGCATGATGGGGTGAAAGTGAGATAAAAATGTACTAAATAAGTCAATAGTCACACTTTACCCCTTGTACTGTAATAGTTAACTATGGTTTGTATTAAAGAGGGATCATCTATTTGAATCTCAGTGTATAAGGAAGCACATGAAGCCAAGACATGTTTGCATCAAATGCCAAATCATGGCTTGGTCTACATGTGCATCAAAACACCCACATAGTTTTCCTTTGCTTGTGCTTTTCTACAAATGCAACAACGCTTTTTTTCTTAAAATGAGTCAATAGAAACAGGAAGGAAAAGATCTGGAAAAGGGCAATGACTAAGCTGGGTGAAATTCAGAATCTTTCTAAAGGAAGATCCTTGTTAGAGAGCCTAGGCCTAACACAGTAAGCATGGTAATTTAAAGGATGGAAAGGGATTAGGTCTCCATGGCATGCTTGCAGCATGGTCCTTGGAACAAGATTCTCATTTACTAAGTAAATTACTGTACATTATTGTATAATGGTGTTCACATTATAACTGACAATTAGAACCATTAAGACGAAAGCTCATAAACAGCTGAAAGCTCACATCAAATTAACACAGTCATGATTGAAATCACTCTTCTGATTTCTGCTCTTCACAGACATAATCAGCATCTTGCATAGAAATGAACAGGCAATGAGCAAAATCGCAGCCATGCATGCTGCGGCAGAGGTGGCAAGCTCTGCTAATCGAGAGGTTCATGGTCTTGCCTACATAATTATGATTATTGAACACATTGTGTCCTTTCTGTGCAAATGCTTTTCTGCCGTAGCAGCAGGAAATGTTATCAGTTATCAGGCAACTTGCTATTCCCCAGAGTTGCACAAGACTCAACAGGTTTCTAATTAGGAAACTCTGGAATCTTCACTAGTTTACGAAGCACTACAATTCCTAGAACTTGGTTTATCACTGGCACTATTGTAACAGGTCCAGCTAATCCACTGTCTTCTCATGGGAATTATGTGCAACTGTTGAATTTCACAAACTGATTGGAAATTATTAACCAAATCTCAATTTCAGATCCCCACTTTATAATTCTAAACTACATTTTCTAAACCTTTAGTGGTTGGGAAAGAGGACACAACCAGTCAGCTTTAAAGGAATAGGCTGTCAGACACTATTCTGATCACACTGAGTGCCACAGTACAGAAATGTTCATCCACAACCCCCTTGTGTGTCTAAAGTCCTTACATCCAGAATATGCTTGCTGAATTGAGTTCCTATAGAAACCAACAAGACAAAGTAGACACAATATAACTCTAATCCCATTGATTCCAATAGGAACTAAACCTGGATCCCTGGTGTCTAATCCCATTGATTCCAATATGAACTAAGCCTGGATCCTTGCTTTTCAATTGTGCAGTAACAGTATGATATCTGAAAGCAATACTTCTAATCTGGGAGGAAAGGAGAATCCCAATAAACAAAAATTTAGGAAGCACTACTGGCCTTGAGTTCTATTTTGGGGAGAAAGGCAAAATATAAAACCAATAAATGAATATATAAAGAGCAGTCCAGTAGCAAAACAAGACAAAACCCGAGAAAGATTTATACCATTACTTTCTGTAGACTACAGCCCATGTCATCCATTTATAATATGCTACTATGTACGTTACTTACATGTTAATGATTTCAAATAACACATACCTGACATCTCATCGAGAAGTAATACGTAACTGTACTCACATTGTTACTGTATGTGTTAAGACACTGTATTATTTTGCCAGAACTTTGAAAGGTCACATTTTTGAACTACAAGTGCTGAAATCCTCTAGTAAGTATGGCCACTGCCCATGTTGGCTGGGAGTTTCTGCAAGTTGTAGTTCAAAAAATATTAGTGCAAAGAACTACAGTGCTGACCTAAGTTGAAAAATATATGAGAAGTACTGTGTAAGAAGCAAGCAGCCTCTTTTGTATTATATATTGTTTTATACACACACACACACACACACACACATATATATATACACACACACATATACATATACATACCTACATGTATGGGGAAATTATGTGTTTTCCAACAGCAATATATGCAATAGTAGTATGGAGATGCTACATCTCAGTTGGTCAGTGCAATATGGCTAGGAGCTCTCAAAATGGAGTATATGGGAAAAGTCATACAAATATTATAGCATCTGATAGGCAATGATGACAAACATGTCTGTTTCCTACACCATACTCCATAATGTGAGGATTTACCATGCTAGAATATTGGTAATGCTAAGAAGAAAACCAAAACAGAGAAAATTAAAATATTTAAATTAGATTAGCACTTTATAACACTGTATAATCATCATCTTTTATTTCACTTTAAAAAGTGATGGTGGAGTATATGAGATTTTAGAACCAGAGGCTCTGGAGGGTTTCGTCACAAATTTTGTGAGGAAAAAAGATTTTAATCTAAAGAATTCCACACATACGCACACCCTGAATCTGGCTACAAAAGGATGTTCCTCTTGATTCTGCATAGCACTGGGAATAGAAGGATGGAAGGGTGTTAACATTTTTACTTAAGACCCTTTTCTGTCCTGGAAAGATGGTATAATTAAACATGTGCATAAGATTGATGCTTTTTAAAAAAAAATTAAAAAGAGCACAACAAGTGGATAAATGCAGTGCCTTTTATCTAATTTGTCTTCAGAGAACATAATGAAAAGGATGTTCTCATATATCCTATCCTCTAATTTAACATATAAATCACTCACAAAAATATGATCCAGATGGGCTCCAGCGAAGGAAACCAATTAAATTACACCACTGTACCACCTGACACATTACTTGTGATGATAAAAATACAAACAACATAGCCAAACAATAAGGTTCTGTCTCATATCTGACATTTCAAATTAGATTTGTTTTTCTGTGAGCCCCCAGCCCCAGCCCACTGCTTTGCCACCCGCTACAACAAGAATGAACAACAAGGATTTTGTTTTCCAGCAAATGCACACATAAACTCTGTGTTTGCAGAACAAACTCTGCAGCTGAAGCAGATTTGTTGACATTCCCCAATGGGGCAGTCTTTGGAACTAATGTGCACCTCATACCTCTCACATCTGGTTTCTCAATTACATTTAGAGCACATTTTGCCTTCAAGTGCTCTGACAGCAGAACAGTGCCAAACCTGGAGGACAACTCCACAAATATCTGACCTTTGCCTATGGACCACCACAGATAAGAAGACCATCAAGGCTGCTATTGTTTTCTCTTTATAGATTTCCGAGAAATACAGCCTCCAGCATGTGGTACGGTCTTGTTTGGCAGTGAAATTTCATTGTCAGGTAATTAGCTCTGCAACAAGTCCCTGCACGTTGAACTACAATTAGCTTTGCAGACTGAATGCTGGAAATGAACACAGGCATTCCTTCTACATAATGAATTTGGGGATCAGTTCTAGAAAGTACTGGGGGTACACAGCAGCCAACTGAGCAGAGTATCTACTTTCTTAAAGGGCTATTCTCAAAAGCTGCATTACTGAGATAGTTTAACTTTGAATTAATTCATTTCCACATAAACATAATTATCTGCTATTTCTATAGCTTACATGCTCAATCCTTTAACAGATCATAATAACATACCTTTATACAAGTCAGCTGTCCTTATTTTTTGCTATAGAAAATGTTTCACAGCAAACCTGCGTGAGCGTATCATTTGCAATAATTACTAGACTTGTACAGAATTTCCTCATTTTCGAAAGAAATACATAACCCTATTTCTATAGGAAGTGACAACAACATTAATGAGATGCAGACATTCGATGAGACTACATAATTGTGAGGAAGTCAGCCCAATTCAGTGTTTCTGCTCATTATCTAGGTTAAGGCAAACTTCAGTATTTCAGTGCAAACAAAATGATGCTCTGCTCTTGCACAATTATATCTACACAGAGTGTACCATTTGAAAAATAAAAATTATTACCTGACTCTACTTATTCAGTATTACACAAGAGTTAGGGCCTTAAAGTTCAGCTCTGATTACTGTATTGGGCCTGAAATGCAATTCTCATGTAGATGATGGTTTTAGCCAAATGTTGTGTTTTTAAGCATGTTCATAGAGGACACCAAAGAAGCGTAGTTAAGCCTGCACACATGTGTGTGCACATGCTCATACACAGTCTCTTGCTTCACCTTAAGGAGTTGATATGGTAAGAGTATGATCAGGATCCTGCTTTCATTACCTCATGGAATTTACTACGGCCATTTTCGCACTACACTCTTATAGCGTGATTATTCCACTTTCAACATCCTATGGAATCCTGGGGTTTGCAGTTTTGGGAGGGGCCAGCCGGCCCCTCTCGAAACTGCAAACCCCAGGATTCCATAGGATGTTGAAAGTGGAATAATCGTGCTATAAGAGTGTAGTGTGGAAATGGCCTATAATGAGCTGTATTTAGCAGCCTCTCTCTGCACCAGTGGAGCATGAAGTATTCACTCTCCCCATCTCCCTTTTAACTTAACTTTTCCACTTTTCCACTGTGTTACAACCTGGAACTGAAATGAATGCAGCTGACTCTGTTACTACTTAACGTACACAAAATACTCAGCACTGTATTAAACTTTTTAAAGAGCTAATGTTTTAACATTATCAGGCAATGCAACACTTAAACCTATCATTACAAACCACATATGATTATTTTTATATACTAGGCAATTCAAATGGTGGCGTACAGATTTTAATAAAGGCCAGTTCTTTGGGTCATGGCAACCCAATCTAAGATGAAAGTAGCTGGAAGTGGGAGAAGGAGTCAACACAGATCTTCTGCTTTCATAACTCCTTGGCTGGCATCTTGTTCAATATCTACGAGATCATAATTACAATCTCATGACGTTTGGGATGCATAATTACAGCCATTCATGACTGACTGTGACACCCCAAATCTGCTGTTAACTCAGGCAGCACCCCAACCAAAAGATTTTCTATGACACTACAGATCGAGGTGTTGCAAAATGATGACTGCAGCACTCTCCTGGTGACACAGAACGTTTGGACAAACTGAGGCAGGACACCAAGAGATCTCTCCATCTGCCTGTCTCAAAACTCCTCTTGACTGGGAGAGTGCTGTAGGCATCATTTCCCAGCACCCCAAACCATAGTGCTTTGGAAACCTTTCAGCTGGGGCACTGCCTAGATTAAGAAGCAGGCTGGTGAGGGCCCATTGGCATAAATAGCTGTGATGACAGTTTCATCGTTGTGGTAATTTCTGCTAATGCAGGCTCTTGCCCCACAACTTTTCTCCACTAGCACTTTTGCACCAATTCTCACAGACTGCCTGACACAAAGTTATACTCACTAGGAATCTCTTTACTTGTACAGGCATCCAGTTACTACTAAGCAGGGCATAAAATCACTCCATTGTGTTCCTTTTAAAGTATAACTTCAGACCAGGAAATGAAGAAATCTAATTATTAGTCCTATCTATCTATCTATCTATCCATCCATCTCATTTATATCCTTCCTTTATCCCTATACAGGATCCAAGGCAGCTAGAGCAGACCCACTGAACCAATGGGAATGTGGCAAGTCAATGGGAACTTGATAAGTTCCATTTTCTCAATGGGTTTACTTTAGCTGGGACTAACAACTACATTTAGATCTAAACTTTCAGTACACACAAAGAACTGCAAAGTACATCACAAGCTTTGGTTTGCTCTCATATTAAAACAATGTATTAAACCGATATGTTTTTCATTTTTTAAAGAAGTGTGAATATGCTTGCTTTTAACAAACCTCAACGGGGAATCTCCTTCCATTGATGCTGTGCTCTGAGCCAGCTGATCCGTTGCTCTGACCCCAGTGAAACTCAATTTTTTCAGCTTTGAATCTACCTGGTAGTCCAGCACCACTGATGAAGTAATCATCTTTCAGGAGGATAGCAACTGAAAGTAGAAAGAGACATAAAAAGAGAGGTCAAGACTGAAAACATTTCTGCCACAGTTGTCAGCCATAAATCTGCTATAACTTTTTACAGGAACAATACAGTCATTTTTTTGGGTGCACATAAATGCACCGTATGAGAATGATTGCTGGTTCTTGTCATTATTCATTCTTGTCATTGTTCATTCAAATTTCATGATATGGGTATAAATAACCATAGACTCCTATACACTCTGCAGCTATCCTAGAGAATGGAGGGTCTCAATTTGAACACACCAAATAGATGATTTTGGAAGCTAAGTGGAAGGATGCCTCCAAACCAGAGATCTCCAGTTAGGGCTAGGAAAGAATTTAGCTTGAAACCCTAGGGAGTTTCAGTCAGTCAGAGTTGATAATACTGGTTTAGATGGACCAATGACCTAATTCAATAGCTTGCTATGTTTCTGCACATGGTGTCTTGAAAATATGGAGCTTGGAACTAGGTTTAGTGGAGATGATTCTATCATTTCCCTCCATGCAGTCTTTTTGCTCCCGAACGAGGATCACCATATTATCTCCTGCCTTGCTCTTCTAAATGGCTGATAGCCATATCACTTCCCCATAGTTACAAGCCACCACTGCAATATTTTAAAGCATTCACACAATGTGGTCAACTTGAGAAAGAACAAGCTTATTAGGTTGTAAGGGATTTAATTTTTTTCATATAATAAACTTTTTCCTCAGATATAAATTCAGTCTAAAGTTTCTATCAATTTATGTGCATAGTTGCTTTCTTTTCATTTGCCCTATAAATAATATATCAGGAAGGAAAAATCATCTTAACCCACACAATCTTACTTGATTAAGCACTCAGAAGGGCATTACAGTACTGTCTTTTTATAAAGCTGTTTCCCTTTCCCCCCCAAATTCTAATTATTGTTTGCATTAAGATTGTTTGCTAGAATGGAAATAATATTTGCACTGCAGACTTAGACTGTATTTTCTGAATGCCTAGACTGGAAGTAATTAATTCCTTTCCCAACAGCTAAGTTATTATTAAATTATACTTGATAACTTAAGAAGATATAATTTTATTCCTTTTGTGATGTAACTGTAACTCTGTAGTTATTTTAAATATTATGGGGTGACCTCATTATGTAGTTAATTTAAATAGTTCTGGGGTGGAATGAAGGAGGAATATCACATGGTTCAAGAGCATGCTGTGCCTTGTGCTAGTAAACAAAAAACATTCAGATATTTAAAAAGTAACTAAAAGCAGTATTTTTCTTTAGAGGGGAAAACGGGGAAATGTACTATGTTCCTCATTCCCACAAAATGTACACTGAGTTCTTCCCAATACATTACTGGCCCCCACAAATCTAATGTGCTGCTTATGCTTTCCATTCACATTGCTGTGAGCATTAATTGTGTCACCTACAGCCTGCCAACCCCCCAAACTTTTCAAATGACGCGTTACCTAATATATAAAAGTCAAAGTTAGTTGTTTGTCTGTGTCATCTGAGTGGCTGCCTAAGAAGATTCTATAGAATCCCGGGGTTTGCAGATTAGGGAGCGGTCTTTAGAATTCTCAGCTAGAGAGCTCTTGGACCTCAGTCAACTGTGTCTGTCTTGAATAGTCCAGATGCTATGGAGATGAGGCCTAAAAGCAATGAGGAGGGCAGTGCATTCCCTCAACAGCCCAACTTCTGTGTGAATAACTCTGAATACAGATTGGATTGGAGAATATGGGGGAAAGTTACAGGTACTGGACAAGATAGTTTGGGGAACTAGATATATATGCTAGTTTTTTAATAAGCAAACATTCAACTGATCTGGGTTGCACAAGTCTCTCCCACTCTGGGAAGCCTCCTGGAAGCTCTACTGATACAACATCCAGGAACAGAGCACCCTAGACCATTGGCACTACAGGACTCTTTCTTTCTTTCTTTCTTTCTTAGCCTCCTTTTCTCCTAGTATGAGGAAGCTCCCAGGCATTGTGCTCTTGGAATTATACCAGTACTTCCAGGAAGCTTTTTAGGATGCTTTTAGCCAATTAAAGAAGCCACATGATTCCCAGAAAGAAGAATGAGCACAGTTGAAGGGGTGACCACCACAGGTTACATCCTGAAAAGCCTAATGGGTAAGACCTTCATTCCCATTGTGGGGAACAGAGACATCCTCAGGCCTTATCCTACGTAAAAGAGGAGTGGCATTTGGTGGTCATTATACCACTGAAGAGATTCATTATGAGTAATGGATTATGCTATGGTGTTACAGTGCAACTCACTACTTTCAAAAGCTGACTAAAAGTATTTCAGCTGCCTTTTGAAACAAGTAAAGAAATACTTTATAAAAAACTAGAATTACTTTTGGGCCTAGAAACTATAAAAATAATTTTACTTTTTAAAAGTCACTTTCTAAGCTTTCCCCACATGAGAACATCATAACAGAATGTTGTAAAAGAAAGCAAAAATGTCCCTGATTCTGTCAAAAGCCACTTAACCTCACTGAAAACCTTCCAGAGCTTTAGCTGTCTTTTTAAGGTCTGCATCACTGTGGCAGCTCTTAGGTAACTTGAAACTGATTGTGCCATCTTCCTTCTTTTTTCATTCAATACAATGAGTCCCTAGCAGACACAAAATAGTATTCGTCCAGGTGCATAATTTTATATTCTATGCTATCCAACTAAGTACATTTTATGCTTCTCCAGTGATCATTCTGTTCCACCCACATAATTGTCAAATATTCATTTCTATTGATAAAGTGTCCCAGCTTAATGTTATTTGCAGATCTGTGACACATGAATGCTTATTGATAAAGTTTCAAATGAAGGTATTTCACAGAATGGATCTCAAGACTGATCCTCAGAAATCTTGGCATATTATCTTTCTTCAACTTGAAAATGCAGTCTTTTGCCCCTTTTCTGTAACATGTTTTACATCCTCCAGTACCCTTATTTTCCATATTACATACTCATTGGTAATGTTTGAAGTGGTGTCATAAAATCCAAAATGGTACAGAACCTCTAAGTTATTTGGCACAATCTATCCATGCTACATTATTTTTACTGAATTTCTTCCTAAAATATTCATTATTATTTAGAAAGCACTTAAAACTACTAGGAACTGTATTTTTTAAGTATTGTGCAAATGCAGTTGATAAACATTTTTATTTGGCATAAGTCCTACTGACCTGAGCAAAAATATTCTATTTTATTTGTAACTGATTGAAACACAGCCAAAATGGTTCTAGCCATGTACCTAAGGGGAGTAGCAGAAACGTCATGGGATCCCCAATATCTGTACATCTTACCAAATAAAATCTTTGGTGGAGAAAAATAATCCCAATCAGGGGAAAAAAATGGCCCAATAAGAACTGAGCACGGTAAGCAGGTACAGAATGCTAAAGGGCTCTTCAGAAGTAAGTAGAAAAATGAGGAGGGCAAGAAACGGAATGGTGCATCTCAAGGGAAGGCATGGCTGGCAAGAATCTTGAATGAGGGTATTCTGCACTGCCATATTTCGCAGCAATTCCCACTTGTAATTTCTAAATAATCTCAGCTGATACAGAAGGTATATATCCTAAAGCATGAATGGCCAACCCAGATCCATGAGTTGCACACATCGACCTTGAACACTGGGGGTCCACCCCCACCTCTTACATCCTATTTTCTTTTTAAAAAAGAATTATTTTTAGAAAACTCTTCAGTCCTCTTTGGGAATGGGAGACAATTTCACACCGTGCTGTTTTAAGGCTAGGGAGTGCAAAACTTCAGGTGACGACATGCAATACTGTACTTCAAAGAAAGTCCAACTGGAGTGGTGTCTCAGGTATCAGGGCTACTGCAAATCTTTTCTGAGTTTTATTTAAGAGAGCTATCCAAGATGCTCAGCCCAATCTCCAAAGCATGTTCAGCACCTTGGATAGCTTCTTTAAATCCTGCAATAACACCCAGAGGTTATTCACTGCATGCCTGACATTGTCACACTGTGTTCAAAAGGTCATACTCCCTGGATACTTGGCATATAGTTGCAGCTTTTAGCTTCAGCTGATCTACTGTCCGGTTGCAAAAGGTGGAGAACGGGGAATATACACAAGAGTATTGCCAGACTATATATGTGAGGGGAGCAAACAGATAAACAGATTCAGACAAGACAGGAATGTCAAATCAGTCATCTGATGTTAGGACTTGTATACCTAGTCCCCCAAATGTTGTAAACAGTAGCAGGTCTGTTAGTAAGAACAAACAAACAAGCAAGCAAACAAAAGCAAATAAAGTAGGCAGGTGTGTTGGTAAGAACGGGGCTGCTAGGGAACTCAAACTGCACTGCTGCATCAGAGCCATAACGTGAAATGAATCTGTTTGACCCATTTGCAGACATGATTTTCACACGATTTTATCTCTCTGGCAAGCAAGTCAATTTTCATTAACAGCAGCGAGCCGCAGAGATAAAACACCAGAACCCGTGCGACAATATCAAAGGGCACTTTGCAGGAAACTCCGCCACTCTTAATTCAAAGAGATCTTCTCATACATTGAATTTTCCAGCTGTGTAATCAAAAAATCTACATGACTGAGTGTGTGCTTTGGCAAAGTGCTTCTAAAGAAAATAACCTCACAAAACTGCCATATATAGCAATTACGGGCGAATACAGTCACTCTACCAGTCGGTTTTGAAGACCTTCTGTGAAACTGAGAAATGCAGAAAGACAGACTGAAACTCATCACAATTTATCCATTTGTCCACTGAAATCAATAGTTTTAACCCAACTGCTAATTCTAACTGGAGTAGACCCATTTAATCAATTAAATTTATGTAAGTGTTGACCTATGTCAGTGTTGACTTATCAAGCTCCCACTGATTGAACTGGTCTACTGTAGTTGAGACTGACACTAAGATTTAGGACAATGTGCCCATGTCACATGTTATAATGTTTTCTGGCCCAGTTGGTAGGTTCCTTAGACAAGAAGTATGCTTGGATATGGGTGGGCAAAATACTGTTAAGAGTTATCTGAAATTTCTTACAGATGCAACTATAAGAATCTTCAGTGAAAAAAACAACACTCAGAAAGCCTTTTTGAAGCAAGTGGATCCTTCATCTTTCCAGAGGTTAGTACCACCTAATACAGCTCCAATACAGCCTTACAGACTTTGACCCTGGTTAACTGAAAGTCAGATCAGATCTGAAATTTTGCTTGGTCATTTGCATTCCATTTGTGCAACACATTATTTTCAGCAAAGTTCTTTGTATTCTTGTTTTCATGAAGTGCTTGGCTAATACCTCCCCTACTCCTGCAAATAGTCAAGAAGGGGTTTTAGCAACATGAGTGACCATGGGCAAGTCATGCTCTCTCAGCCTCAGAGGAAGTCAAAGGCAAAGGCAAATGCCCTCTGAATGAATTTTGCTAAGAAAATCCTGTGATAAGTTCACCTTAGGGTCATCATAAGTCAGAAGCAATTTGAAGGCACGCAACAACAAAAATGTATTTTGAAAAGCCAAGGTGGTGTTGTAGTTTGAATATTGGACTAGGACACTGGGAGACTCGGGTTCAAGTCCTGTTTGGCCATGGAAATCCACTGGGTGACCTTAGGCAAGTCACACTCCCTAAATAGTTGTAAGGTCAAACACCCTCTGAACAAATTCTGCCAAGAAAATACCATGATAGATTTGCCTTAGGATTGTTGCCATGAGTCAGGAACAACTTGAAGGCACACAATAACAAAATGTAAAAAACAAAAAAAACTGAAGACCAACGAATTGACCTCTCATAACTTTCAACAGATAGAATTCTAAATGAAATGCCTCACAATCATGACATGGGGTGGAAGGGTCACAACTGATTTGGGATGCCTCTCCCCCCACCCCCGGGGTTGCCTACATTAGATTAAACGGGAGAAGAAAGACTATTTGTGCATACATGATAGACTCTGAGACAGGGATGGCATTTGAGGCTTTTTGAAAGTGTGCCACACGATATGGACAGTCTGACAAGAAAGGAGGCTCCTGTGAATCTCTTACAATGCACAATGGGATTCAGATGCATTGTATAAATATTTGATGACATCTAAATCATTTATGACTCTGTCAGGGGTCATTTTACTTGTTTTAGATTAATAATTAAAAGGATAATTAGGAGGATGTACAATCTGAAATGTTCATCTAATTGTTCATTTTATAGCGTCTCTTATACAGTCGTGTAAGATCTCAAAATCTCTCTCCCACTCACTCAGACAGAGAAGGAGAGAAAAAGACAGAATGAAGAAGGACAATTAACACGCATGCATGTACACACAGACAATGATGCAGACTGCTCCTGTTAGGCAGTAATATCATATTCAATAGTTCTATGGCCACAAAGCATTCCTGGACTCCTATGATTTGTAGTGATCTACACAAAATTTGGATATTTAAATAAAGCATATGTCTACGACAGATCAATTTAAAGTTTACTAAAAGTGAAAATTAGACAACACAAAAATTCTAAATCTTACATAATCAGAGAGAGGGAGAGAGAGAGTATTTTATTTCATGGTGTTTAATAAGTTACAGATCTGTATATCAAACATTCAGTTTTTCTCCTTAGTAAGGCTTGAATCTGAAGTACTAAAACTCAAATACTTGCCAAGACTTTATCAGTACTTTCCTTTTCTGAAAAGTCTTAAAGACCTTATATTCCAATTTTTTATTTTTTTAAAATATTCTTTGTGTTGATGATGTGGCTAAGAGCTGCTCTTAGTTCATTATAAAAAGAAAACTTGAAGTATTTCAACATAAGTGGATCCTTGCCAAAGCACTAAGCTTTCATGTTTGTGATATGTAGAAGAGCCTATAAGCACTAACAGTCTTTTTAACCTACCTGTAATTTATTCTTCAGATAATGAACCTTTGTGGCTCAAATCCGGAAACCTAAGCCTGTGTTTCTCTTAAACTAAACTAAACTGAGCTAAACTGAATTAAATTGGCCAAAGGGATACCACCACGAGAATACTAAACACTATTTGCCAGATTTCATCAAATTCTGGTGTGAATGTTTTTGAAAAACATTCCTCCAGTACTTACCCTGAATAAGCTTGGAACGTTACACTTACTATAGCATTGCTATGTTTTTGTCAAAGTGAAAAGTGAATTCCCCATTCTTACCAACCTGTGTAGTGTTTAACTTGGTAGAAAACTCTGTCCAAATAACACTACCTAGTGAAACCCAGTGAAAGGGGTCCAGTATGCCTACATCAAATGTCTTTTTCAGCCATAATAGAATTCCAAAATTAAAATAGTGAAAACCTAGCCATCTATAGTGAAGGCTTATTAATATAGTATCATTTACTGAACTACCTTGAAACACACTCCAGGTGCAAGTCTAGAGACATAAGAAAGTGAAAGGGCACGGTACTGCTGGGCCAGTGAGATCCTAAAAGACACTGATGAAGGATTCTTGATGCTACAGCCACATCTGCTCCCTCCAGAACCAATTAGAAGGTTGTCTATCAAACTCCTGCCAGCTTAAAAAAAAAGGCCTAGGAATCTACAAACTAAAAATGCTGGGTAAAAACACAATGTCGTCCATAGCAACTTTTGTGAATAACGGCAAGAGAAATGCTTTGACTTTCTCTTTTTTATCTAAAGTATTGACTGCTAGAACATTAGGAAGAGTACATGCTGAATCCTGCATCCAGCAAACATTATACTGGACATAAAAATCCAGAATCACCTCTTCTTTCTTTCTTTCTTTCTTATATTTGTATTACACTTTTCTCCCGGAGTGGGACCCAAAGTGGTTTCCAACAGTAAATCAATGTAGCTTACTTTCAACATAAACTTATCAAGGGCTGGGTTTCTGGCTTCAGCCTGGTTTCAGACCTGGTTATGGGACAGAGGCAGCTTTGGTCACCTTGGTGGATGACCTACACAACAAAATGAACAGGGGGAGTGTGTCCCTCTTGGTTCTTCTGGACCTCTCAGCAGCTTTCAATACAATCAATCATGGTATCCTTCTAAGTTGCTCCTGTGGGACTGGCCTTGGAAGTACTGTTCTACGTTGGCTCCATTTTTAACTGGGCAGATACTTGCAGAGGGTGGTGCTGGGGGATTCCTGCTTGACTCCTGCCATTGGCCTATGGGGTCCCTCAGGGTCCCATCTTGTCCCCTGTGGTATTTAACATCTACATGAAAATGCTGAGTGAGGTCATCCAGAGTTTTGGGGTCAGGTGTCACCAGTACGCTGATGATACGCAGCTCTATTATTCCTTTCTACCTAGTTTGCCGACTGTGTCCATTCCTGGAGAAGTTGGATCTGGCCAATTATTAATGTAATATCATGCCTTGGTTACCTCCCATTTACATTTCTGCACTGTGCTCTACATGGGGCAGCCTTTGAAAAGTGCTCGGAAGCAACAGTTGGCCCAAAGAGCTGCAGCCAGGTTATCAAATGGGGCTGGCTATAGGGAGTACACAACCCTGTTGCTGCCAGAGCTCCACAGGCTGCTGGTCTGTTTCTAGGCACAATTCAAAGTGGTAGTTTTGACCTATAAATCCCTATACGGCTTGGGCCCAGGTTGAAGGACTATATCTCCCTTTATAAGCCGATATAATTCTAAGATAATCCAGAGAGGCCCTCCTCTTTCTCCCATCACCCTTTCAGGTATGTTTGGTGTGAAAAAGGAAGAGGGCCTTCTTGGTGGCTGCTCCCAGACTCTGGAACTCCCTCCCTAGAGAGGCCAGGATGGCCTCATCCTTTTTCTCCTTCTGACAGCAGATCAAAACATTTTTGTGCCATCAGGTTTTTATAAATTGACCAGCTTTGAGATTTTAATGCTGTGTGGTTCTGTTTTTAAGGCTGGTATAGTTTTTAAATATATTTAAATGTATATAATATTTTTACATGTACTACTTTAACTTCATAAATAGTTTAATTTTTTTTAAAAATTATATTTATACTTTTATGAATGTTTTAATTTGTATTGTTTTAATTTTGGCCACTGCCTGGAGTCAAACTGTCAGGAAAAAGGCAAGACATAAACGAATGTAACAACAACAACAACAACAACAACAACAGGGGTTGTAATGTAGATGTTTGGGTCTGCACTAGTCATAGTGTTCATAAGAGCGTGAGCAAGAAGAGCATAAATGTGATATCAAGCTATTGCTTCAATAAAAGCACTCAATGAAAACACCACACCAGTGTGTGTGTGGCATTAAACATGCTAGCAATATCCAGTGAACACAGTGAAGCTAAAAAAAGTCATGGTCCTAATTTCATATAGTTTTATGGGCTATGAAAAACATATTGTCTCACCTGTTAACCACAGCTCTGCACTTCTGAAGCACTCAATAAAAGTGAGTTGCTTCTTTAATAGCAGCATTTCCATTTCTCTTGATGTTTTGGAATTTCTGAAAGCCCCATGTGGCATATCTAAATCTTTTCTCTGCCTTCTTTGCCTTCTCTCCTTCATATAAATGGATGTATTTTCTTCATATAAATGGATATAACCTACTACAGAAGATTTTGGTTCCACAAAGCCTCTAGTGTATGGGCTAATCTGACTACATCATCATCATTATTGTAAATAATTTTATTATAGTAAATAATATTTACAATATTTAGAAGTACATGCTATGTACCACTTAATTGCTTTTGTAATTATGAAATTTGTGTGCATAGGGTATGTGTGTTTCATCGTATGAAACGTGTGAGGAGAGGATTAGTGTTTGTGCCAAGGAGAGAGTCAAAGAATCTGTCCCCATGTTTTCACAGGAGTCCAAAATGTAAAAGAACAGAACAGGAACATTAAAGATAACAGGAGTGTATGTTTTACCTAGTGTCAGCTGGTGGCTCCAATTTCAATGAACAGGCTTTCTGCTCTCAGTCTTATTATAAACTTAAGAATTGTTATCAGAGGTGCTGAATCTATTTTGGTACAGGGCTTAGTACCTTAGGTGGCTCCTCTGAAATGGGAACTAAAGCCCAGGGTCAGCTCTGCTAACATCTGAGCCAGTAGCTATCACTGGTTTTACCCCAGGGAGGTAAACCAGAGCCTATTTTGTCATTACAAATTCTACATATGTTCCTGGGATTGCCTTCCCCCAGACATTTCAACTATAAAAAAAATAACCCACAATACATATATCTCCCAAAATCCCAGTCTGCAGAAACACACGAGTGCTCTTTTTCTGCAAAAATAATATTTTAATGCAAAACAGAACAGAACAGAACAAAACAAAACAAAAGGCAAACGGTGTTTGTTTGTTTTGCAGACCCCCCCCCAATTTTCTTGCAAAAATCATTTGCATTTCTATGCAGAATGATTTCTCAACCTTGCTGAAAATTCTCAACTCTGTGTTATGCTCCCCTTCCCTCCACATACAGAGGGTTTTTTTTAAGCTAGGGCAAAGAACTGCAAATATTCTTTCTATCTTTTAACAACCTAAATTGTTTTTATTATTTCCTACTGTTTAGCCTTATTAATTTTGATTATCATTTTGTGGATTTCACTCTATGGCATAGCTACATGCATAATGTCATTCACATTTAAAACTGTATGTGCATAGCCTCTACAGCAGGGGTGACAGAAATTCTTTCAACTTGAGGACTAAATGCTATTTCAGAGAAATTCCTGGAGGCCACCCTGAAGTGGAAGTAAGGCAATGACCAAACTGCAGCTTAAAACTCTTGCTGCCAGTTAAGTAAGTCTTATGAGAAGCAACTCAAATGGGAATGCAACACACTTCCAATGGAAATGGGCAAGTTCTGAAACAGAAAATGACTAAACTATGGTATCATGGGGAAGGGGGTACACATCCATCTGGAGAGCCCCATGTACAAACCGTGGGAAGGTCAGAGTCAGTCCGACAGCCCCGAGTTCCCCACCCTGCTCTACAGGCAAGTAACTGAACACGTCTAGCTTCATGATGAGTCTTGGATAATACAATGCCCTGTCTCTCATATGTGTTCAATCACATGCTTATCTCATATTACGCACCTAGTGTTGCATACAATTAAGTTTTGTGTCAGGGGTGTTTGCTTTCTTTTGCTTTTGATAACTATGACTACCTAAAGTCTTCTAGGTCTTCATTACAATGCAATTTAGGAAAGGATCACAAGAAAGTAACAAATAGCCTTGAGAAAAAAGTTAATGTTTCTGTAATACCTCTATGGCCCTTTCCGCACGTTACCTGCTCGCGGAGGTGGGGGGTGCCGTTCACGCAAGCAGCCTCTTGCGCGAGGCACTCGCATCGCTCCTCCAATCTCCCACAGCTGGGTTGCCGGCCGTGTGGCCATCGTGCGAACGCCCCGCCCCTTCCTTCCGCAGTGCAGCCTAGGAGCTGTAGGCTGCGCTGGGAGAGGAAGCGCGACCGGCCCGGCTTGCCTGACGCACCGCAGGGCAGGTAAGTGTGCGAGGGCCCCGGAAGCCGAAAATTAAAAAAAATCTGTGCGCGGCCCGCTTTAGGCTCTTGAGCATCGCGGAAGTGGAGTGCGTCGTACAGACCGCTGCTCCCATTTACGCGATGCTCAAGGGCCCTCTCGCAAAAGAAAATGTGTGCGAAAAGGGCCTATGATGCCAACTCTCCTATTTCTTTACGATCACAATCAGTTTTTAAAAATACTTTCCTGGATGAATAGATCTGGAAATTTCCAAAAGCTTCCACATTTTTAGATCTCTGAGTTGGCTTAATGAAGGCACTAAATGCAGTGAAAAATTAGTATTAGTATTTAGAAAAATTAGGAGTGGGAAATCGTGGACCACAACTCTTCAGCATCCATCCAGTCACTTTTCACTTTTCATCACTTGAACCCTTGCATTTATGACCAGATTTTCCATTTCTTTTCAAACTTTTGATTTTTTAAAAAACTTCATCATAAGCCCCACTGTTATCCTCATTTGCAATTTTTTTCTAGATAAAATTAATTCTACTGGTCTTCTGCCCTTCAGTAAGCAATATGTATATTGTGAAAAACTGAAATGTGCCTTTAAAAATAGTTATGTGCTTTCAAGTTGACTCTGATATATGGCAACACTATCCTAGGTTTGATTTTGCCTTCCTCTGAGGCTGAGAGAGTATTAACTTACCCAAGATCATCCAGTGAGTTTCCTGAGGTGTGGATTCAAATGCTCCACCTTGGCTCTCTTTTAAAATCACTGTCATTCAATCTTTTCTCTTTCAATGATTATATTTAGCACTAATCAATTCAGTGGAATAAAAGGAAAGGTTGATATAACAACCTACACTGCGTATTGTGATTGTTTTCAACAGAAGCCAGCATGGACAATGGCCTAAAGCCAACAGCATGCAAGCAGCTGACTACTAGTGATGGGACTTTTCCCCTTCCCTTCCTATGCAGTGCTCTACACTATCTAAAAACCCGCTCCAGTGGGTTTTTAGATAGTGTAGAGCACTGCGTAGGAAGGGAAGGGGAAAAGTCCCATCACTAGTAGTCAGCTGCTTGCATGCTGTTGGCTTTAGGCCATTGTCCATGCTGGCTTCTGTTGAAAACAATCACAATTCTCTGGCCTTTTGAAGCATGTTTGGAGGGTATACAAGGTATGGCATGACTGAAAGGGAAAATTATCCCCTCCCACTACCACTGATGGAAATATTAACAGAAAACAGTCCCACTAAATTTTGGATTAATGGAAGACATACTTCTGCTATGACAGTTTACAGAATAAACCCTATTGCTGTCTTCTCAGATGTGTATTTCAATGAACGCAATATATATCACTTCCAGGTAAGTGTGCTGTTCCATACCTAGTTACCTTGGTGTAAACCCCACTGAAACCTGGGTCTAAATTTTGAGTGGACTGTATGGAATTGCAGTATATATCATGTAACTATGATTTTTGTTTTAATTATACACTATCTGTAAATACCTGTATTATTGAGAAGATGCAAATCTTTTAGATGTAGCAGTTCACATAGATACTAATTAATAGATAAATATGCACATCTGTTAAAAAAAGTAGATCAAGATGGTATTACAGGATTACAGGGCAGTCCAATTGTCTAGAGAATACAAGCATATTTTGCCTTACAATCTATGTTTGGTGAGAATGCGGAGAGGGCCTTCCAGTGGCTGCTCTCAGGCAAAGTAATTTCCTCCCACAGGAAGCTGCCCTGGCCCCCTTTCTGCTCTCTTCCTGCCAGCAGCCATGACTATTTTGTTTAGGTAGGCTTTTGGCTTTCAATTGGCTGTAGCAGAAAGATCTTTTAATGGGGGAGCCATATTTTTTATCTTCACTCTGATTGTCTTAAATCCTTCTTAAATAGTTACACATCACTTTTTAATCTGATTATTTAATCAATTCTTCTTTAATTCTGGTACTATATATTGTTTTAACCTGTACTGTAAGTCATGCTGGGCCTCACATTGGAAGAAAGATGGGATATTAAAAAAATATAATTAAAAAAATGTCCTTCAGAGGCAGCAGCATGTAGCAACAAAGGATTCATGGTAACAAAACATATAAATTTGGCTGTGAATGAAGCATTAAGGCCAAAACTTGCGGATGTAATACTAAAATGTAAGGGTTCACAGGACTCCTGTGAAAGTGGGAAAACTGTGAATAACTCTAGGACCTCCCAAACCATATTGAACATGCAAAAAAGTATGATCATCATATTCAACCCACCATGGATTCCTTTGAAGCACCAGGATTCCTTCACAAGGTATAAGTGGGGTGGGGTGGGGTGGGGGGCTTCCTGCCCCTCCACTGCTGCCCCACACCATTTTTAATAGGGACTCACAACTCTCATTCACAATTTCTCAGTCTTGCGAGGCTTCCAGTCCCTATTAAAAATGGCATAAGAAGGCAGCAGAGGTGACAGCAAATAATCCATGAATAATCAAATCCGCAAAAGTGAAACCTGCAAATGTGGAGGGCTGATTGTATTTTTTTTCAAAAAAGTAGAATATTGTTTATGAAAATTTTAGCTTTTCCTTCAGTTTTTACAACTATAAATTATTCTGTTGACATCCCCTTCCTTTCCAGGATGTCCTGGCACTGAGCTAGACCCAATTTTAGTCCCAACTGTATATGTGCCTTCAAGTCACCTGTTGCCTTATAACAACCCAATGAATTTCATATGGTTTTATTGGGCAAGGAATATTCAAGCAGCGATTTTGCCAGTTTCTTCTTCTGAAATATAGTCTACAGCATCTGGCATTCATCGGTGGTCTCCTACCCAAGTACCAACCAGGCCTGACCCTGCTTAGCTACCAAGATCAGAGAGAATCTAGAACTTCGATCAACAGGCTTTTAACAAGTTTCAGTTAGTCAATCATTTTTCAGTCATATTAGGACTTTACTAGTGGATTACCTTGTTTACCACACGACAATATATCAAGATTTGAGATCTTGTCAGAACTTCTTAACTGTAGCCATTTATGCTGAGTTCATAAAAACTATTAAAAGGTTATGTATTATGTTCTAGTCTAACCATTCACACACGTGATAATAACTGGAAGGGCGCTCTACAGACATTCCAATTGGATGGGTTTTGTTTCTCTTGCTAACCCCTGTCAAGTTGCCTTCCACTTATGGTGACTTTATGAAGGCGACAGCTCCAGGTCACCCCATCATCAACAGGCTTGCTCAGGTCTTGCAGATTCAAAGCTGTGGCTTCCCTGATTGAATCTATCCATCTATAATATGCTCTTTCTTTTTTCCTACTGCCTTCTTCCTTATCAAGCATTATTGTCTTTTCTAAGGAGTCATGTCTTCTTATGGTATGTCCAAAGTATGACAGCCTCAGTTCAGTTAGCTTGGCATATAGAGAGAGTTCAGACTTGATTTGCTCTAATACCCATTTGCTGTATTTGCTGGTGTATAAGACTCACTCCCCCCCCCAAAAAAATACTGTTTGAAAATGGGGTGTGTCTTACAAGCCAGTGTGTCTTATACGCCAGCAAACAGTATTTGCCAGTATATAAATGGGGTTCATCTTATACACAAGTGCGTTTTATATGCTGACAAACTCGTTACTTGTCTTTTTAGCAGTCCAGGGTATCTGCAGAACTCTTCTCTAGCACCACTTTTTAAATGAGTTGATTTTCTTGTGAGTTTTCTTCACTGTCCAGCTTTTACAACCAGAAAAGGGCAATGGTAAACCTTCTACCTTGAAAACCCTATGATGGACAGGCTATTGGAACTATGTTGGTGAGGACAAGCCAGCGGGTTCAGACTTGCATCCTGCCATTCCCAACCAAATGAATAAAAGCTCAGCTAGGGCTAAAATTAACCATGAATGAGAATTCAACTATATAAACCACCATTTTAAAAAGAAAAATAAATAAATATATATATAAATAATACACTCCTTACCAGTTTTTCCAGTATTTTTCATCCAAGTCTTATTTGAAGATTCATTATCAAAACCAACCAGGTATATTTCTTGATATTCTTCTCCAACATGTGCCTGATGATCTATGATATCTATTGGAGACTGGTGAGTTCTCCCACAGTCCACATTTGAAGTAACCCAATGCTCAGGACCATATGTACCTGTTACAAAGGAGAAAGATATTCTATGTAATGATGGCTTGTCCAATAAACAAACACAGCTGAGTTATTAAAAGGCCACTTAGATTAGCTGACCTGCATCCAGACTTGGCAGACATTACTGTATTTATAAAACTGTACCTTTGCAGCTAATTTCCTTTGCATTTATTTACAGAGTATCCATTTCTAAAAACAGTTGGCTACCACATTTTACAGCACAAATTGCATACATGAAATCTCATTAGAATATAATTCCAAACACAATACCTATTGGCAGATTCAAGCACCAAAGCCAATTGATTTACAAATCTGCAAACATTGAGACAAACATTTCAAAAATGGGACTCTATTTTTATTTTGAATGTTTGTGGGGGAGCACAGTAAAAACAATTTATATAAATATTCTATGAAAATTAAATTCAAGATTATAAAGAAATCTATGTATTTGTTGCTAACTATTGCAAGGTTCAGTATTAACTGTTAGTTTTTCTGTCCATGAACATTCTAGTGCAGTTTTAATTGAAACTGATCTTCCACTGCAGATTTCAAATTAATTCCTTTTCTAAGTGCCTCATGCAGACACCTTGGGGGGAAAAAGGGAAAAGAAAAATCCGGTATCATTAGTGAAGGAAATAGAACACTCTTTCGAACTTGCAGGTATTGATTACCTATTCCGTACATCAAAGTACAATTCCCATTCTACACTATAACTTCTTTTCTCCCCTTTCACTATAAGACATTTTGTATAAGATACAGGAAAGGATCACAAATAACATTTGCATTTGTTTGAGCAAGTAGATTAGAAACGAAGGACATTCAAAACTTTTACTTAAAGTTTTAAACAAAGAGTTTAGAATAAAAATAATCTGGCAGTTAGTAAGCATTGTCTTCAATATGAACTTGGTAGTATGCCCAAAATCTGAAATAGAAGAGTATTTTATTTCATCTATTTCATCTGTAGATAATAAACTATAAATCAAGTGAAATTTGGGGTCAATTTAATTTTGAATGGTTGACAAGTAACTGAGGCCATTTCCTCACTAGACTCTTATAGTGCTATCATTCCACTTTTAACATCCTATGGAATCCTGGGGTTTGCAGTTTAGGGAGGAAATGGCCTGAGAGTTGGATCCTTCAGTGATGGGAAGAGGGAGACTGCAGAAAGTCAGGCACACATTCTTGAGGAAGTAGGTTGCTGAATACCAGTGCATGGGGAGGTGGGACAGAGAACACGAGAAAGGTATCCATCTGAGGACCTAACAGCACCCATTTAGGGAGGGGTCTGACTGACCACCAGTAAAAACAGAACACAAGTGGGCCCTTCTCCAGCTCAACCACTGCACCTGAAAAAGAACTGGTTTGACAGGATGCATTTGCTTAACACTGTAGGTCTGCTACATGAAAAATCAGAAGTGGATTTATCCTAACTTCTGCATTTTAATATTCTTGGGATTTTCAAATTGTGGACAGCTGATTTATCACAAAGTTATTCTAAAGGATCCTCTCTTTATCTTAAATCCCATATTTTTATGGTATCGAATCCAATGCACGTACTTGGCTAGAACACAAATGAAATGACAGAACAGTCCTATGCTCTTGATAATGCTCATGAATGATTTCTGACCAACATCCACTTTGGGGTCACTCCCACTATTAACCAGACTGAAGCAACTGCCTCAACTGGCAGTGGCTGAGGGTGGGGAAGAGAGTGGCAGCAAAACTTTAGAGGAGACTGTTGTGGGTACCACATATTGCATTCTTTATGTCTCCTACACTAGTGTGCTGCCCTTAGCCACGGTGGAGAGAGTGTTGCCTTCCTAGCCGTGCTAAAGTAAATTGAAGCAACAATTTGGTAAGCTTCTCCATGTAAAACATTGTGCATGTTAAAGAGGGAGGAGAGGAGGTAATTAATGCATTTTCTGTTGCCACAGGCACCAAAATGTCTTAAGAAGATCTTGATCCCCTTTGTAAATATCATGCGGGGAGGGAAGGCTTTGGAAAGATTTACATATTAACATAACAATCCATGAAAATAAATATATACTCCTACGTCATGCCCTGATCAGTTAGTATGAAAACTTAGTTATCATTACTTTGGCTCCTAGCAGTAGCCAATAAAAGTATCCATCCGTATGTGAGTGTGAGCTACCTTATACTCTTATTTCATTATCCCCAAATGTGATACTTCTCAGTTAATAAATAATGAAAAAATTACCATCCCAATGCCAGTCCCAACAAAAAAAATATTTCTGTTTCTATGGTCATAGCTGGAACCAGGATATTAAACCACTGGTCTAATATAATTTTTCCCAACCAAGTACTCCCTAGATGTGTTGGACTGTCTGACCATAATGATTGAGAATGATAGGAGTTCCAACTCAACAGATCGGGGCACTAGATTAAGGAAGGATAGTCTAATCCAACAAAACAGCAGTTTTTGCATTACATGTTAATTGTGAATGCTTTCCCAAATTGCCCTTTTTGTAGAGGGCAATGCTTCCCTCAACAAGGGAGGGGAGGAAGAATCCTCATCTCAAATGTTCATACCTTTTTTCTTTCCGCCAAAAACTTCTAAGGGTAGTTTTAATAATAGCTTCTTCAATACATAAGCTGTCTTTAAGCAGAACCCAAAAATTAGCTTGTTTTCTTACTTGCTACTGTACATTCCAAATACTGATTTCACCTCACTAATGAAAAGCCATTAAAAATAATGAATTCCATCTAGATCTAATTAAAGCTAATATAAACTTTCAAGAGTTTTTTTAATATACCCCAGTCAAATTTTTTTTGCAAAACTTACAGATTAAATATATAAATTTAAAAAGTAGTATTAACACCCAGTCACTTAAATTTTCTTCATTTCCATTAACTTTCCAATTACCAGTTTCCTATAAAGTGGTTCTCTGCATATATTTCTTTACACAATAGGAGCTCTTCATTTTCCTAGTAACTGGATACCTTTTGCTTTCCAAGTGCTTTGTAATGCACACCATATATTTGCCAGTGAAAGGAGTCCCAGAAATGGCATTTATTTCTCTCCATTTACTTGCATACTTGCACGAATACCCTTGCTGTGAACACCATGGTACTCTGATGGCTATTCTTTATCCTACTTTTATGCTGATCTAAGTAAAACCAGGACAACTCAATTGCTTGTATTCTCAGCTGCTTATAACAACAGCATTGGCAAAATGACCCTATCATTTTATGCCAACCACTGCAGTTAAAGAACAATTACTACAAAACACATTGTGCACAGCCAAACCAGGAAGAGTCTGGCCTTGGGGCAAACAGTACAGATCACTGTAATATAGAACTGCATCACAAAGTTGCCATTTGGATCAAAACCACTGTTTAACTCAGCACATTCTATATTTACTAGACCTTCATGCAATCCTGAGAGAGGGGAGCAAGTATTTTCTGGTTAGGATTTCTGTACTGAGAGATAGTTTTATTGCACTGGTAGGTAGAACCCAGATGGAAACACTCACTGCAGGCTGCCAAGGGATGGCATAGTTGCAGATGTAGGTCACTGCTAATTCCATATAACCCTGCAGGCTCAACAGCATAGGATAGCATAGACCCTGTAATTTCACTTATTTTTTTGAAATTTTGATCTGGCAGCGCTACTGTGTGAATGCGCGCCTGTACACTACCAGGCCTTAAGGCTCTTTTTAGGAGCCAAAAGTTGGTACATCCATTTGCTAGTCTGGCAGAACAGGGAATAAAATGGCAGCTTTCCTTCACATAACTTTGCTAATATGGTCGTTCCAATCATTTTGCTTGATAAAACGACAGACACTCCATCTGGGCCACTGAGATAATTTGCCTCCTATCTGCCAGATCTGTCACACCACAAAAAATACTCAGCACAATCAAGCTCAATTTATGGGAAACTTACTGAAATGACAATGCCATTTTTGTCTATTGAAAAATTCCAATTTGGACCCATTTACAAAATTTCAGGACTGACAATGATTCTTGTCCGTTCATCAATAAGTACGAAAACAGAAAATGCTCAAGGCCAAAAATGGTATTAAAAACAATAAAATATTACCATGTTGGAAAACATTAAACCTGCTGTTAAATTAACCACTATCAATTTTAAAGAAATTATTATAATTTATAAATTCTATAACGGGATTATGCATATGGACTTTAGAGTGAGGCATAAATGTGTCACTACCAATATACTTCTGATAAGCAGATGTTATAGACAGAATTCTAGAAGCTGGGAAGAATACTGTAGCCCTATTTAGGTCTTTACCTACTCATGTGTAGGGCTAAGTGGATGGTGGGGGCAGGAGTGTTCATGGAAGACCTATATCCATTTGTTTAGACTTTTATCCTCTCATAATGTCCTAGACCAGTGGTTCTTAACTTTTTCTTTACCAGAGACTCCTTGTAAGTATAATTTTTTGCTGGGGACCCCAAGACTCAATTCAAGATCTAAATATTTGATTTTAGATTTAAGTTTTCAAATATTTATTTATTTATTCAAGGTGGCTGAAGACTAGGATTCAAATCCCCACTCAAATACTGAGCAAATCACATTCTCTCAGCCTCAGAGGAAGGCAAAGGCAACCTCCCCAAAACTCACACAAACAACAACAAAAAACAACCCTTTGATGAGTTCATCTTAGGGTTGCCATAAATCAGAAGTGACTTGAAGGCACACAACAACAAAGTGCCACTGACAGGGGAAAGTTCTTTCTATCCATCATGTTTCTCCCCTTTGAAAACTGACTTATGACAACCCTAAGGATAACCTATCATGGGGGTTTTCAGCAAGATTTGCTGCCTTTGCCTTTCTCTGAAACTGAGAGAATGTGACTTGCTTAAGGTCACTCATTGGGTTTCCAAGGCTGCGAGGAGATTCAAACCCTCATCTCCATGGTTATAGTTCAGGTCTGTGTGCATGTCTGCTGCTGTGTCCCTCTGCGTCCAACCCCGCTGCTGCATCCCTGACAAAAGGGACATGGCAGCAAGCATGTATGCACATCCAAACTGCTCCCTCTTTTGCAAGCAAGGGAGCAGTTTTGGCACCCACACCCCCTGTTGTCATACACCTGTTGCTGCCACTGCTGTTGCTGTCCAACAGCAGAGCTTTGTGGATTCCCTGTGAGGGCTCTCTGGATCCCCAGGGACCCCAGCTTGAGAACTACTGTCCTAGACTTTTGCACACTGATGTGAAAGTCCAAGTATGTCTCTGTAATCATATTCAACTGAATGTGATTACAGACCTCCCACAATCAGGAAATGTGTCATGACCAGGTTATTGATGGTGGTAGCTCTATAACTATGCCTAGATGAATGTGGGAAAGAGCTCTAAGGAGACTTTTGTACTCAGTGCATGAATTTCTAGGATGCTGCTAGTTGGGTGGAGACATTTGGGGGCAGAGTTTATGAATATTCTCATATCTTCAGTGTCCATTTAGAGTACTGCGCAGACAAGCACTTAGAAGAGTTTATGCGTTTTCTACTTCTAAGGAAAAGGGAGACAACCCTGTAACTATGACATCCCAGATGGTCAAAGATGCAGATTATAGTAGGTTTTACTGAAAAATCCATCAGCTTTATTTTCCATATTAATTACACTGTCATGCTTTTTCAGCTGAATTGAACTAGAAAGTCCACACTGGCCTCTAGGTTATTCTCATACTGTTCTCAGGACAGTGGAAAGTGTTGCCCTATTCTTACATTGAGCTAGAAAATACTATGAATATCTTGTGGTGCTTAACCTACAAACTCATGATAAATATAGCAAAAGACATCTGTACGCTATGAGGAGAATAAATACAAGAGGAAGTAAAATTGTCACCGAGCATATTGGACCTCTCCCTGCCCCAGTGTTAAATTCCCCTGAGTTGGTCACCAACAATTTGTATAATTTACTGATAAAAAAGGACAAGCAGCAAGAGAAGGAGATATTGTGGATTTTGATTTAACACAAGGCATATCTGTAAAATAAACTGCTGAAAGATGTGTGTGTGTGTGTCTGTGCACATACTTGAACAATGCTTGCACAGTAGTGGCAATAAAATTAATAAGCAGAACTTACCGAATAGGAGAATAAGTTACTGCACCAGATATGAACATCAGCGCAACTTAGTGTGACTAAAACAATTCCCATTCTCTAGTTTTCATAATTTGCTGCATTTTTAAAAAACATTCAGAACAGACCTAGTACTTCACAAATGTTATTTCTTGGTTGCCTGCCACAGTGACATCTTGCAATTTGCCACCCCCTGCTTCTTTTAATAAAGGAGGCAGGGTCTTAAAACAAAATAAGAAAATGCCATCTTGAACTGAGAGTGCCAGTTCCTGACAAGCTACTTCCTGACAAGTAAATACTCTGTTGATTTACAGTGTACACTGTGAGTAAGACATCAGATTCACATGACTGGATTTGACCCAGGTCTATCTAGTCCAGCAATATGGACTAAATCCAATGGTTAGTCGCAAACAGAGCAGGCTCACTGAATCAATGGGATTTACATACATCCTGGCTTAGCATATCCCATATAACTAGCTAGCAATAACAAACAGGTTTAGCCCTGAGTTTCTAAGCCAAGTTTTTGGAAATGAGAGCCGGGATCCTGTATCAGCCACTTAGTTAGGTTAGGCCCAGAGAATATAATTAACAAAGGAATCTTTCTTGGCCCGATCCTACTCAAAAACCTCATAAAGACGTCATTCATGCACATAACTCATTGCTGGCAGAGTGGATCTTCTTCTCCCCGTGGAGCTGATGCTGACCAACGTATGCTTGGGGGTGACCTACAATGGTGGTAACAGTGTCACAATCATGAAGTAGCGATTGTGAATACAAAACAGTTGCCTAAATTTACTCCTTTGTAACTGTTCTGCATTTGTGATCGCTACATAGGCCACTTCCGTTGTTACCATGGCTCTGACATGCCTGGTGATAGCACCAGATATCTCTTGATATCAAATCTATTTGGCCTTTACGTGACCTCTCTCTGCCACCCTGCTCCACGTGTTTGCAAGGGCCATCGGACAAGCACGTTAACAGGCGCGGCCGTTAATGGTTGGACATTCCAATCCTCGTTTAGGTAGGCAGATTAACGCCACTCCGTTGCTTCAGGGACCATTTTCTTGTAGACACACCTTGCTTAAGTGTGACTCTACACAGAGACGCATGGCCGAGAGCTGGCACTTTCTTTATGCTGAGCCATTTGCATACTGGCTACACTATTGTTATCCAGCGCTAAGCTGTTCATCATGTAAAACCTGACCTTTTCCAACGCTTTTGTCCCGTTCCAAAGTTCCTTTGTTTTCACTGAGCATGGCATGGCCTGTAGGCACAATCCACTCTATAAAAACCCCCGATTCCGAGCCCTCCTCGGATCGCCCTGGACTTCCACCTAGCCTTGCTGCCGCTCTGTCCAGTGAAGTTGTCCCCTCAGTTCCCAATAACTGAGTCTGCCCACCTCGGAACACTCCGGACTGCTATCCCACCTTGCTGTCGGTTTGTCCAGCGAGTCGCCCCCTCAGCAAATTGCGCTGAGCTTTCTTCCCTGCAATCCTCCGCTTCTCTCCAGCACTACAAGATAAGGTGTCGTATCACCCATTCCCCCCAAGAACTCCCATTTCTATTCTAGTTAGTCATGTGTATGTGGTGTCTTATCCGTTGTTTGTCCTTTAATAAAGCTATTATTATTTTTGCTATTTTAAACTTGCCTGACTGCCCTGCTGACCTGACGCTGTATACTTAGGGTTAAAAGATCCCAGCTAAAGTTACCCTGCCTCTCGCTAGCTTAAGAGAGTGCTCGAGTTAATTTCCCCATCTTGTGTTTTTGCTTGGTCATTTGAGCGTCCCTCTGGGACCCCCACAATACAGGGTAACACCATACTACACTGTTATAGTGCTTATAGGGCTATTATTCCAGTTTCAACATCCTGTGGAATCCTGGGCTTTGCAGTCTAGGGAGGGGTCTTTACAATTCTCAGCCAGGGAGCTCTTTGACCTCAGTAAACTACAAACCCCAGAATTCCACAAGAGGTTGAACGTGCAATAAAAGAACTGTAACAGTGTAGTGAGGAAATGGCCTTTGTCACAAATTTGACAGCATACCCATAACTGTAACTCCGACATGCAACTTTATTGGGCATCTGCTGCACAGAGAGAAGGAGATCCAGTCTGCAGGTAACTGGAGTGCGGATAAACAACATTTTTGTCAGGATTTTCAGGGGATGGAGTGGGTTGGGCCAGGAGACATTTACTTACAGTAGTTAAGTATGTTTAACTAACTAGCTGCTACAGAATTCCAGCTGATGCAGATAACTCTTCCTTGCATTTATTCTGTGGTTATAGCTCAGTGGTAAATCTCTTTATAGGCACAGAAGTTCTATTCAGTTCTATTCCTTTAATTCCATTCCTTTCTCTTTTTTTATATCATGCCTTTCTCCCAACATACCAACCAAGGCAGCTTACCACATAGATTGACACAAAACATAGCTAAACAACAACAACAGCAATCAGTCTGACTGATGTTCTTCTGACTATATTATAAAACCTCTTAAAAAAAGAGGAAAAAGAAATAAAAAAGGAACCAGAATGAATATATGTGGTGTCAACCATAAGAGGAAAAGCATCCCTCAGTGACTTTTACAGACAGATGTACATTTAAAGTCAAATTCCAATTATCATTAGACAAAATTAATTCCTCTGAAAGTGACAGCTTCTCATAGTTAAGAAAGCAAGAAAAAATTCTTGGACCTTTGTGGGCATATCTTTTAAAACAAGGATGTTAATTATTAGCTGGCTGCAAAGTGCTCGCTTTGCCTTGGCAGCATCTCCATCTTGTCTTTATTCTGATCGCAGAAGTAGAGCGAAACAGACAATGCTGTTATTGCTAAGACAGTTTATAAGCAACACCTGAGTAATTAGCATTTGCTGAATATTGACCTGACTTACAAGCAGATAGTTTTAAGAGTTAGAGGGAAAGCTTTCTTCCATCTTGGGGCCTTTAAACAGTGTTGATGTGACAACAGATTATTCAATCCAACTGTCCCTTTCTCTGATATTCGGAAACATAATAGCTCCCAAGATGTTTTACAAGCTATTGCCAGCTCTTATTTAATGACACTTAATACTCCCGGAGCCCGGCTTTCATTAGCATTCTTTCCATATCCCAACCATTAATGTGAAAGCAGCATGAACTGGAGCAAATAATAAGAAGCTAAATAGAACAGTTGTTTCCTTTGGATTCCTTTAAGGTCTCAGCAGATGTGACTAGAGTGATACCTAAGATAGCTATTATTAGTTTAATTTTAAACAATGCACCTTACATGTCACCACTTGGGGGTAGGGCCCATATATCCTGTCTTAATAGCCTCTTCACATATATGCTACTTAAAGCTTTAAGGAGGTATTTTATTTAAAAAAAATGTCTATCAGCGAAGTAAACTCAGCTTCTATACCAACAAATCACAATTAGGCAAGTTGATTTTTATCCCTAAAGAGTTAAGATTGTTTAGAGCTTGGAAAAGTCCCGATGAACATTTAAAGCAGGCTTTTTACAAGCTGTTGTCTCCTAGATATGTTAAACTATGACTCTGCTCATATCTTTCCATTGTGACTTATCCACCGGAGAGGGAAGAGTCCTTTGATAAAGATTCAAATCTTACTTGGAGGGCGTGAGATTAGTGCTGAAAGGACACAGCATGTGTGCCACACTTCCTTCTGATACATTTCAGTGAAACAGGTGAATGGGAGAGACTCAACATGTCCTCTTTTATATGATATCTTTAACTGCTAGACAGAGAAGGGATGAGACTCAGTCACCTTTCTCATGTTTTAAACTTCTATATAATATGGAAAGCCATTTGTATGCCTTATCAGCAGCAGAAGCAAAGAGAAACCTCAAACAAAACAAAACAAAAACCTAAAAAATTGAAATGAATCAATTAAGCAGACTGGTCCAAGATAGGTATGTGGGAGAAGCAGATCAATGGAACCAAAGTATCAATGTTACTATTTTTATCAAATGAAACCAACTGCCTGGAGAGAGGGTGGGGTCTCCTTCTCTTGCCATCTTGAAATCGAGCCTGCTGGGGATGTTTTACCTCAAGATCCTGCATTGAGCAGGGGGGTTGGATTCCATGCCCCATGAAGCCCCTTCCAACTCTATGGTTCTACCTGAAATTTGAGCTAAAGAAGGGCATTATAGACCAACAAAGATCTCCAAACAAGGTTTGGGTTATGTTTTAAATCAAGTCTGGGAAATGTCAGAGCCTGGAGGTCAAATCTGGCCCTCTTGAAATCCATATCCAGCCCTCCTGGGATCTCCCCAAATTGCCATGTCTTAATCTGGTGGCTTTCTATTGCTTGCATGAGCTTTTTCCACTTCTAAGGCTGGGTTACTGGCAGTAAACTCTTAAGCTAAAAGATGCTAGTATTTCTTCCCCACTTTTTTGCTTCTGGGTCCATCCGCCACTGTAATGTGTCCTCCTTCCAACTCTGAGAACTACCTTGAAAGTGAATTTGATTTTTTGGGCTAAAAGAGATTCCTCACGCTTCTTTTAAACTATAGGTGAGCTTGTTGACATTGGTTAATGAGACTAACCGGTCATGTACTGACTATAGAACTTAGTCTTAAATTAGCCCTAGTCTGTGGGCCATCCATTTAGACCTATAACAAATAATTCTTGGATTTTTATAGGTAATCCAAGCCCTCTTTTTCTTTCTCATCTGTTTCACTTTACTAAAAACAGACAAATGCCAATTCCCCTCCTACCCATACCCACATGATTCCATTTTCAGTAGAGCCAATGTTTTCTAGACTAGACAGCAACTAAGAATCCTCTCTTTATTTATAGGTATTTGAAAAAACAAAAACTCAAGACAACATCTGCAACGCACTCTTTGGATTCTGAAAGGCTCAAATCCAAGCATTCCAACATCACTTCAGCAGAAAGACAAATCAAAGTCAAACACAGAGAGAATCTTTAAGGTCACAGTAGTAAATCAAAGTGCTCTACCCAGCAAGTAGGCTCTTTACTGTTTTGCAATCCAGGGCCCTGCTGCTGACATTAAAAGTGTTCTAGAGTTCCTGCTTCCTTCTTTTAATTAGTCTGTTTGAGATTCTCCTCTTCATTGGTGGATAAAGTGGATTCTAAATATAGCACAGTGAGTCGGGGGCAAGCCAGTGGAAGAATGAAATAATGACTGCCATACAAATGTAGGTCAGTGTCTTAGGTTCTTTCCATAGGTATGCCTGCCAATGACCCTTTGAGGACACATTAGAGACAAGAGGCTATTACAGATGCCTGAACTGGGATAATCCCAGTACTGTGCTGTTCTAGTTTTCCTCAAGATGACATGCTTCTTCACCAATTTAGAAATAACTCAAACTCCATTATATGCTTTTTATAGCACTACAATCAGGACACCATTCAACTACTTCAGTGCAAGGAAAATATAAGCGTCTGTGTGTATTCCAACATAAAGGCTAAACCAGGAAGCAGTAGATTACAATTAAATATATTGATCTGTTAAAAGTTAGAGCTGCGACAGATGGGTATAGAAGGCATGTATTCAAACATAATATAATGAATGCAGATGAATTATTTTATTGGTGTAAAGGAGATCCTGCTTGCTTTCACAAGGTACTTTTAACAAGCATTTTAGAGGTACTTTGACAGGATTTTTTTAAAAAAAATTATGCTATCCTCCTATCAATCCCAAGCCCCTTCCCCAAACCACAATAATGAAAAAAGAACGGACATCTCACTGAGTAGCACAATAACTTACCAGTAATGACAATAAAACACATTTTAGCCACTGTAACAAGTAACAGGGGACAAATTACTTTTTAAAAAATAACTTTTTTAGCTCTGTCCAGACTAAATCTCCAGTCTCCTTATATGAGATGTGTGGCTCCAAGAAATACAGACATCAAAAAATTATGGCCCACACAGATAGGTGCTAAAGGGGTAAAGAGGTCAGATAGTCAAGCCTATACTCCTGCCTGCTTCCTGGTTTAGAAGTAAAACCTGTTCTTTCTTAATGAACACAGAAGCCTAGAGACATCCAAAGATAAAAAAAAAAGATGAAGCTTACAGGATTTCGAAGAAACCACTGAAAGGGCCTGAACAGAATGTACTCATTCCAGAGATAGGGTAGAGTTGACAGGCAGTAACTAGTGCTTCCCACTGATAGCTGGAACACCATAAGGGCTCCTCTCCTTCCTGGTTTACTGTGCAGCTGTGATGAAGCACAGGTTGACACCACAGAATTCTGGCAGCATCTTGCTGGCAAGGATGCATATGCTGGGAAATTATTAATGACTCTGGCAGGCCCAGTATTACAACTTTCTCTGCTGCCTTTTTTGCTTGCATTCCTTAAAATGTATTAACTATGCTATTATATACTGTTTTTTAGGGTGTGCCAGCAACCTAGTTAACCCAATTAGATTTATAGCAGTGGCTGTGGAACACTTACAGAAATGTTCAACTTGTGGAAGGCTGTGGAAGACCATAATTGCCACCATATTTTTTTTGAGATAGAATGACTTATCCGTTTGTTTGTTTTTTAAAAAACTAAACCTGGACTCCCTAGAAGAAGGAAGAATCAGCTATTATCAGGGAACTTTTAAAGTTTTTTTTTTCTTTTAAAGAAAACTGCAGCAGTGTTTTGGTAGAGATGCTAATCTTCGTATCAGTACACAGCCGTACCTGGCCTTATCTGCACTGCCAATTCCCAGCTGACTGAGTAGATTCATTAACAACACAATCTCTGGTGACTGAAATGAAGTCTCATTCTTCCTATCACTGGTGCCTTGCTGTTTGTTGTTGCCTCTCACTGTGCACACAAGTAATTAACTTACCATGCTCCACTAGCTTCTGACACATTACTTGGCATAGAAAAATTCACCGGCAGGTAGTTTAGAATGCAGCCCTGTTTCCAGTCAAACAAACTTTGCCAGAAAGAGATTGGTTTTTAGGGGAGGGAAAGGGAGGGTAGCCGCTTCACACTGATACAACCTGGAAAGGCATATATTAGGCCCCAATTAAGGCTTGTGGGAGTGGCAGGTAATAATTAAATGAATATTTATGTGGCATATCAGAGCATTTAAAACACTTTGCTGCCTTTACCTTTAAAACTGTTTTGATGACCCTTAGAGACTTGCCACTCTTACTACCCAGATTTTGCAGTGTGTGTGTGGGGGGGGGGTTTGAGGTTGAGAGAATGATGGCTTCATCAACTTTGTCCTGATGAAAACTTATTGCTTCAGTTCATTTTCTTCACCACTTCTTCATAGGTGCAAAATCAGTTCCCTGCTCTGCTCAGTTCTATGGGGTAAGAGAGTGAAAGGCAGATGATTTTCTTCTAGCATAAGCTTGGGTGCCAGCTATAAATTAAGATGTTTGTCTTACTCAAGCCAGCATCCTGCAAATGTGATGGATTACAAATCCTACCACTGCTGTTATCCTGCTAAGGTAGCGGTGGTACTAAGGTGGCTGGTGGCAATGGGTATTGCAGTGCCCATTGGGCATCTGGAAGGTTCAAGAGTGTGGGAGGGAGGCTAATCTATGGCTTTTTTTTCAATGCACAGTCTAATAGCCATTCTTTTATTCATTATGAACTACATTTCTATCCCATCCTCCCTACAATGAGCTCAAGGCAGCACAGCCAGATCTCCTCCTGTGTATGAAAACATCATCCCCTAATAGACATGTGGAACAATTATTGGAGGAATACAAGATCCTACTGACTAATTGTTCATTATAGCTTATTCTACTTATTGTGAAAGCTTCTGTTTATTTGAAATATGTTGTGTAAAACCATAGCTCTATTATGTTGTGCACTTCCATGTGCGTACAGCTCACAACTCTGACAAACGCTTGTGATTAAGTAGAATTTGTCTCATAGATGTCTATGCGAAACAGTAGATATGGGCCCCTGTATCCCTTCTGAATTTTAAAACAAACCTTAGCTTTCTTTTTCTTTTTAACATGGCAATATTGCTGTGCGGCGAGCTGTCATTTAAGCTGCGGAAGAAGTTGCCATGAATGACAACTTCTGGGCAAACAGCCCAGGAAATAATAATGTAATTTAAGGAAGCCCATCTAGAGGCTTAACAAATATTCATCTCCCCTGGAAGGGGACATTTAGTACTAGACATTTTGCTACATTAAAAAGGAGGCTTCTACATTTGCACAGACATGGACTTCAACCCAAGATCTTTATATGCATCACTGTTTAGCACTGTCAAATAGCACAGATCACCTACTGGGTGTGTCTCTCTCTGTGCTAATATTTTGCTTCCTTACTAGGGACAATTGCGCACCTAGTCCTGCACCCAGAGTCCTGATCCAATTGCCAGAGACATGTCAAGTGCGGCTCTGAAAACTGGTGTTGGGAATCCAGTTTTTGTCACCAAACGACCACACATTATGCACGTAATTCTTGAAAGGGTTAGAGAGCACTGTAGTCCTGGTTCATAAAATGTTGCTTTATAAGCAAGGGGGTTAAGGAACAATGAATACAGCACTCTGGATAGAATTATTTCAGCAGCTGCAACTTTAAGAAACACTTATAATTGCAGGCAAAATGATACAATAACACAAGTTAACACTGCACAGCTCCAGGAAGACTGTCAAGTATTTTATTTTAATCAACACCTCACGAATTTACTCAAAACACAAGAAACCTGTTTTTGTTTTTTTTATTCAGGGAAATGTGTGAAAGTTGTGAGAGCTGTCAGTGAAAGGATAAATATAAATATAAACTACATTCAACAACAGTTTACTAAATCTTTCCATCTATATAGATAGACAGAGAGAGAGAGAGAGGTAGACAGACAGACAGACAGACAGACAGAGTCACATACACAGAAACACACCCCACTTTTGCAGGGGTTAAAGGTACAAGACTCCTGAAAAAGTGGGAAAATGGTGAATAGAAATAAAAATCATGAACACTATCTTTTTAACCTGAGAACACTTTTCTTGGTCCTCCTCTAAGTCCTCCAGTAAACTGCCAGGAGAAGAGGACCACAGAATCACGCTGAAAGACCCAGAGATTCCTAAAAAAACCATATTTTTTTCTGTGGCAGGGGCAAAGAAAGCAAGAATCTTTTAAATAAATAAACTAAATAAAATAAAACAACCCACAATAAGTTAAATCCACAAATTCTGAACCCACAAAAGTAGGGGACTGACAGTAGACAGACAGACAGGACAGGACAGGACAGGACAGGACATATCAATTTTCATTTGAAGTAAAGGACAGCTTGAAATCTCATATTGATAACAGAAGGCAGCGTGATCTTTAATTTTCATGAAGACACTCCTACCAAAAGCTAAGAAGTACACATATACTTATGTGTACACATATACTTATGTGTACATATACTTATGTGTACTCACACATACATTTGGCATGTTAGTGCCTTCAAGCATAAGCAGACTGATGGGCTTTTTCTAAGTAATTATACTTCTGTAACTTGTTCTTTTTGATGTTTCTTTTTTTCTTTTCTTTTTGATGTTTTCATGCTTTTACAGACAGTTCACTAATCAGTCATAAGTATGCACCAGAAATTTTAAAAGAATACATGCTAGACAAGTGCCTGTTGTCAAGTATCATCAGACTGACTCATATTTGTCTTTCTTTCCTTGTAATCCAAACAACTGGCATACCATTTTTCCTTTGCCAAAGTGTTTCTGAAAGCTTCTCAGTTCCCTGTTACCCATCCCTTTCTCTCCCAGTCCTTCATTCTTCTATTCTTGGGGGTTAAAAAGCTCAGCATACAGCATGCTCAGACTAACAGATTATCAAGAAAAACAAAGATTTACTGTAATTCAGAACATTTTCACCTTGCTAATATTAAGAATCCTTCCTGGAAGAAAAGATTCCAAAAGTTATATAATCAGTGATCCCCAATAATTAAATCCATTTATTCCTTCCAATCAAGCCTCCTCTTAAATTCTGGTCTATCACTTTTCCCTCAATATAAACTAGGACATCTTGGAATGTAGGTTTGCTGATTCTGTTAAGATGCCCCAGTTCTGTGACATCCAATTCTGAAATGGCTGTGGTTCTCCTTGCTTGTGTTAAAACAATTTATTCAGTGAATGTGTGTGTGGGAAGGGGAAGCATGGTGTAGTAGTAAAAGTGCTGGACTAGAACTCTGGGAGACAGTATCCAAATTCCCATTCAGTCATGGAAATCCACTGGGTGACCCTGGGCAAGTCACAGGCCATTTCCACACTAGCCTGTTATAGTGCTATTATTCCACTTTCAACATCCTGTGGAATCTTGAGGTTTGAAGTTTAGGGAGAAGAATTTAGAATTCTCATCCAGAGAGCAGTTTGGCCTCAGTAACCTACAAATCCCAGAATTCCATAGGATGTTGAAAGTGGAATAATGGCACTATAACAGTCTAGTGCGGAAATGGTTACATTCTCTTCTGCATCAGAGGAAGACACTGTAAAACCACTTCTGAACAAAACTTGCCAAGAAAAAACCATGATAGGTTCACTCGAGGGTCGCCATAAGTTGAAAATTACCAGAAGGCACACAAGAAGAGGTGTGTCACTAAGGAACTGATTTGCTAAGATGTACGCACATTATTTTCACATACACGCACATCATTTTGAACTTTTCTCTATTCTTTGAATCAAACATTTGCACTACCATGCCATTATTCCTTTTAGTTATTGTGTATTTCACACTTCGCTGCTTCAAGCTACAGAGACAGAATTTACTCTAATTCTAACTTAACTTGTCAACAAATATGGAAAACAAAACAATGCCCACCAATTGGAAATGCTCAATTTACATCCTGATCCCCCAAAAGGGGGATACCAAGGATTGCAGTAACCACAGGACCATTGCATCAACTTCCCATGCAAGCAAAGTCATGTTCAAAACTCTAAAAGAAAAGACTTTTACCATAAATGTAGCATGAAATGCCAGATGTCCAAGCTAGGTCCAAAAAAGGAAGAGGCACCAGGAATCATACTGCAAACATATGTTGGATAACGGAATGCACCAAAGAATTTAAGAAAAAAATCAGAGTGTGCTTTACAGATTATAACAAAGCCTTTGACTGCATAGATCATGAAAAAACACAGATCATTCTTAATGAAAGAGGTGTACTGCAATATTTGACTGTCCTGTACTCTGTACTCCAGACAAGAGGCTACTGTCAGGGCAGAATACAGAGAAACAGAATAGTTTCCAATTGGCAAGGGAGCCAGGAAAGGCTGCATTTTATCACTCTATCTGTTTAACTTGCACACTGAACATATATATAAATCAAGATTAGACTCAGAGGAAAGAAGCTTGAAAACTGGAGGAAGAATTTGCAGATATGCAGATGACACCATCCTCCTAGCACAAAATAGCAAAGACTTGGAATAACTGAAAGAATATCAATTATTGAACTGAAGAATATCAAAAAAGAAAGTGCAAAGGCAGATTTATAGCTGAACTTTAGGAAAATAATAGCCACAGATGATTTACACAACTCTAAAGTAGATTATGAAATCACTGAAATACTGTAGTTTAATATTTTTCCACACCTTGTCTCAATCATTAAACAGAATGGAGACTGCAGTCAAGAAATTAGAAGACTAGGACTTGGAAGTGCAACTATGAAAGAACTACAAAAGATCCTGAAGTGCCAAGATATTTCATTGAATATTGTCCATGCCATCATATTTCCAATCTCTATGTATGGCTGTGAAGGCTAAACAGTGAAGAAAGTTGACAGGGAAAAAAAAAATTAATTTGAAATGTGATGCTGGAGGACTGCTAAAAAGACAAATGAATGGGTCCTAAAACAAATCAAGTCTGAGCTTCCCCTAGAAGCTAGGATGACAAACCTGAGAATCATAGAATCATAGAAATGTAGAGTTGGAAGAGACCACACAGGCCATCCAGTCCAACCCCCTGCCTTGCAGGAACACCCTCAAATCAATCCCGACAGATGGCCATCAAGCCTCTGCTTAAAAACCTCCAAGGAAGGAGACTCCACTACACTCCGAGGCAGCAGATTCCATTGCCGGACAGCCCTGACTGTCAGGAAGTTCTTCCTGAGGGTCAGGTGGAATCTCCTTTCCTGCAGCTTGAATCCATTGCTCCTTGTCCTGGTCTCTGGAGCAGCAGAAAACAAGCCCCCTCCTTCCTCTACGTGGCATCCCTTCAAATATTTAAACATGGCTATCATGTCCCCTCTTAACCTCCTCTTCTGCAGACTAAACATACCCAGCTCTCTATCCTCATAGGGCATGTCTTCCAGGCCTCTCACCATTTTGGTCACCCTCCTCTGGACTTGCTCCAGCTTGTCAATATCCTTCTTGAATTGGGGTGCCCAGAACTGGACACAGTATTCAAGATGGGGTCTAGCCAAAGCAGAGTAGAGTGGTACCAGTACCTCCCTCGATCTAGACACCATACCCCTATTGATGCAGCCAAGAATTGCCATAGTTTGGACATATCATGAGAAGAAACGGCTCAGTAGAAAATACAATAATGCTTGGTAAGGTAGGAGGCAGTTGCAAAACAGGAAAACTGCATTACTGTTGGATAGACTTAATCAAGAAAGAAATGGCCATGAGTCTACAAGACCTGAGCAGGGCTGATATTGATAGGGTGGCTTGAAGATGTCTCATTAATAGGATCACCATAGGTCAAAGTCGACTGGCTGGCAGTTAACACAACAACAATTTCACATTTTACACCTCTAGTTCAGAGCAGAAAATTCAAATGGTGTTAAAGGACGATCACTGAAAACTGCCCAGTATCTCATGAGCATGCATATTAACTTGCTTTGAGGCTCCCAAAACAGGCAAAAACAAGGTCATTCACAACTCACTGGGTTTTACCTCCAAATACTTGTGCCAACATTCACTCATTCAAACACGTTTACAAAGTATGTCAACCAAACAGAACATGTAAGAGGGTGCTGGAGGCGATCAGAAATCAAATGCGGATGCACAGAACTTTATTGACAAATGCTGAGTGAAAGCCTGTACTTCTTAAAGAAAAAGAAAAGCTAGGTACACAGACAACAGACTTTAAAGACTGAACAAACAGAGGAGATTTATATCATGCCCTGAATGTCAGCAGCTATCTGCTGTTCAAACCACTTTAGGCATTTCTGCTGGATCACACCTTCTGTTCCAGCAGCCTTGGTAAGTGAGGCACTCCACTTCATTAAACATCGTCTTGCCTTCTGCCATTATCCTATGCAGCCCCTCAAATATATTATTCTCTATAAAATAGCAAAGAGGTATTTTATAAAACACATTTTATGGAGCTGGAACAAATATTCTTCATAGGAAAAGAATTTCAAAGAGAGGCTTTTGGGAACACACTGGTATATAACACACACAAGCCCATTTCAGAAATTGGGGTACTCATTTTCTCACCAGATAGTTGGCAAACTGAGATTATTTCATTCTGATATAACAGGTAGCATGAACAATCCAGGATCTGGGCACCCTGGTGATTTGAACAAAGCCTTATGCACATCTAGAACAAGGGAAGTGGATGAAAAACAAATGTTTAGTTGACTTCTGATAGGCTCAGGGCAATGGAGCTGGCTGCATCTATAGATGTGAACGGAAAGAGTCACAGCTGGGTCGTCAGACTACTAGGAGATAAGTCTGAAGACAAACCAAACTCCCGATTGGAAATGTTGTCACACTCTGAATGCAAGCAAAAGAACAGAGCAGTTGATGAGATTAATCTCTCCGATTTAGGAACAACGCTAAAGATTTTAATAAGAACACTACAGAGCAGCAGACAGCCCATGTAACTAGCAGACTGTAATTTCACAGAATCATAGAGATGGAAGAGACCCCAGGGGCCATCCAGTCCAACCCCCTGCCATTCAGGAACACTCATCAAAGCATTCCCAACAGATGACCATCCAGCCTCTGCTTAAAAACCTCCAAGGAAGGAGACTCCACACACTCCGAGGCAACGTATTCCACTGCCGGACAGCTCTGACCGTCAGGAAGTTCTTCCTCAGGTTCAGGTGGAATCTCCTTTCCTGCAGCTTGAATCCATTGCTCCTTGTCCTAGTCAACAAACATCCAGCTGCTCAGATGTGATCCGCCAAAATCTGCCTACACATCATCAATAACATTCATTTCTGGAGTAAAATAGAGCTTGGAAAAGTTACTTCTTTGGACTACACCTCCAGAAACCCCCTAACCAACATAACTGCATAGCTTAAAAAAGTTGTAGAGCAGGCTAGTCTGTTAGTGGGGTATCCAGAAAGGCTTGAGGCCAACCACATTCTATTTTAGAAACAGAGTAGCAAAACAGACCCATAAAAACACCTGTGAATGAAGGGATCTGCTTGTCAATACAGGGAAATTACAAACAAGGCTTGTAATTCTACATTCTTTCCTTCCCCACCTCTCCACCAAAAATGTAATTAAGAAGGAAATTAAAGCAAACAATGCAAATTGCAATATGGCATCCCTTATTATAGCAATGCATCATTAGCATTAAAAATTATGTAGTGTTGTATAATTATTAACCAATAAAGACACAGAAGCACTGACAACTGGAAGAGTCATCTAAATAGCTGACATCTAGTTAGGGATAAGGAAGTAACGTAAGGCATGCAAGAATGTTCCAAAACGTCCATTAGAGAGAGAGAAAGAGAGCATGTGTGTGTTCACACAAAATACCAACTTTCAGGCATGGGTATGGGAGCCTGCAGAACATTTCATATGATATCCTCAGGCAGCCTCATCTCTCTTTGAATAGTTTCAGAACCTCCTCTCCTTCACAGCATGCAGGTTTATATAGCTGGTTTTCTCTAACGCTAATTTCTCCCAGGCTGGGAAGAAATTGCTCTTGCGTGCCTTCAGGCTGTTTCTAACTTATGGCAACCCTAAGGTGAACACAGCATAGGGTTTTCTTGGCAACATTTGTTCAGAGGGGGCTTGCCTTTGCCTTCCTCTGAGGCGGAGGAAAGTATGACTAATCCAAGCTTTCCCATTGGATTTCCACAGCCAAGCAGGGATTCAAATTCTGATCTACAGAATCAAAGTGCAACACTCAACCGACTACACTATTCTGGCCGTCAAGCTTGATTAGAAAAGCAAATAATGGAAAGTATATGGAAATGAGTAGAAGATACTCTTCCAAAATTTTAGTTGATTTACTAGAGTACACTGAGATGATGGCCAGCCTGATATATGGGATACCAGATTTATGCAAATTTATCTTCGTAGTGATTTTATGTCATGCAGAGCACAGCAATGCTACTGATATATCAAAGACAGCTGAGGCAGTTATCCTGACCTCAATACAAGGAAAAATGTTAGAATGGATTATATAGGAATCTGTCTGCAAGTATCTTGATGCTAATGCAGCGATCAGTATGAACCAGCATGGGTTTATCAAGAACAAATCCCCCAAACTAATTTTATATCCTTTTTCAATCAAGTCATTAGTCTAGTACAGAGCTTTCCAAACTGTGTGTCGCGACACATTAGTGTGTCGGCTGCAGTGTGTAGATGTGTCACAAAAACATAGGATGGAGGGGCTGCCTCTCCCACTGTGGGCCAGGCAGGGGTGAAGGGGCCTCTGCTGCTGTCGCCACCTCAGGCCGAGGAAGACCCTGGCAAGGGCAGTGACAGGCCAGGCTCGGGTGGAGGGGCTACCTCTCCCGCTGCTGCTGCAGCTGCCCTAGGCTGAGAAAGATCCCAGCGAGGGCAGTGGCAGTGGGTCAGGTCCAGATGGAGGGGCTACCTCTCCTGCTGCCACCACTGCCTCCCTAGGCTAAGGAAAACTGTGCTGTGTTGCAACAGGCAGTGGCAGTGGGCCAGGCATGGGTGGAGGGGCTGCCTCTCCTGCCACTGCCACCGCCAACCTGGGCTGAGGAAGACCCTGGTGAGAGCAGTAGCAGCAGGCCAGGCTCAGGTGGAAGAGGTCCCTCTCCTGCCACTGATGCCCCAAGTGAGGAAGATCCTGGTGAGGGCAGCGATGACGATGGTCCAGATGTGGCTGGTAGGGCTGCCTCTCCTGCTGCCACCACTGCCACCCCGGGCCGAGAAAGACCCTGGTGAAGGCTATGGCAGAGGGCCAGGCTCAGGTGGAGGCACTGCCTCCACTTACTGAATTACTCTATCATGAAATGATGCATGTCTAAAAAGTGTGTCACCAACATGAAAAGTTTGGAAAGCTCTGGTCTAGTAGATGGTGGGAATGCTGTGGATGTCATTTATCTGGATTTCAGCAAAGCATTTCACATGGTACCCCATGATATTTTGATTAGCAAACTGACTAATGTGGAACAGATGGGAACACTGTCAAATGTATTCATAATTAGTTGGAAAACTGTGCTCAGAGTCATCATCAATGGCTACATTTCAAACTGGAAGGAGGAGAGGAATGCCTCCGGGTTCTGTCCTAGGACCATTACTCTTCAACAGTTTTATCTTTTTTATCTTTTTTTGACTTAGAAGACAGGGTAGAGGGAATCCCTATCAAGTTTGCAAATGACAGAGAATTAGGAGGGGTGGCTAATATACTGGATGATAAGAACATAATTCGAAAGGACTTCGATAAGCTAGAAAATAGAGCAGAAATTAATAAAATGAAATTCAAAAAAAGACAAATGCAAAATCCTACATTTAGGACACAAAAACCAAATGCACAAGTATAGGATGAGAAATGCATGGTTCTCAAGTATTACATGCAAAAAGGACCTTGGGATTATTGTTGTTCATAAATTAAACATGAGCCAACAGCGTGATGCTGCAATAAAAAAATGTGAATGCCATTTTAGTTTCCAAGTTGAGGGGAATAATAGTCTCACTGTATTCTGTGCTGGTTAGGCCTCATCTGGAGTACTGTAATTAGTTCTGGGAGCATCCTTTTAAGAAGGATGTAGACAAGTTGGAGCAGGTACAGAGAACAGCAATGAGGATGACAAGAGTTATGGAGAACAAAACATACAGGGAAAGACTGAAAGAGCTGGGCATGTTCAGCTTGGTGAAGGGAAGACTGAAGGGTGAGATGATTGCACTCCTTAAATGCCTCAAGGGCTGTCACAGAGAGGAGGGGGCAGGCCTGTTCTTTGCTGCCCAGAGGGTAGGTTTTAAATTACAGGAGAGTACATTTAGACTAAACATTAGAAGAAACTTCTTGACAGTAAGAGTGTTTTGCCAATGGAACCAAACACCTAGAGAAGTGGTGGGTCTCCTTCTCTGGATGTCTTCAAAATGAGTCTGGACAGCTACCTGCCAAGGATATTTTAGTTGGAGATCTTGTACTGAGCAGGTGGCTGGATTCAACAGCCCACGAGGTCCCTTCCAACTTTATGATTCTATGACTCAATCTATCATCAGATGATTCCTCCTCTCATAGAATCACAGAGTTGGAAGAGACCACAGAAGTCATTCAATCCAAACCCCTGTCATGCAGGAACACATATCAAAGCACTCCCAACAAATGGCCGTCCAGCCTCTGCTCAAAAAACCTCCAAAGAAGGAGACTCCACCACACTCCAAGGTAGCACATTCCACTGCCGGACAGCTCTGACTGTCAGGAAGTTCCTCCCGAGGTTCAGGTGGAATCTCCTTTCCTGAGGCTTGAATCTACTGTTCCTTGTCCTAGTCTCTAGAGCAGCAGAAAACAAGCCCACCCCCTCCTCAACATGACACCCCCAAACATTTAAACATGGCCACCACGGCCCCTCCCATGTCCTCCTCCAACCCATTCTCCCATTCACCTTACTACTAACATGACATCAAACTGAATTATGAGTTTGGTCAACCAATACAAGAAAACTAAGTGGTGTGGTTCTTTTTAGGTGTGTTACCTCTCACATTCCCTGTTTTCAGGAAACACCCTTTAGTACTACAGGAGTTGCCAATAGCTGTTTTCAGACTTGTTGGGGATGGATGAAGCAGCAATCATCACCATTTCAGTCTCACAGTAATATCTTCTCAGACCATAATGCCATGTATTGTTTTGTATACTATTGCTATGATTTAACTTAATCATGTTATGTTGAAAAGATAATTCATTTAAAATTAGACTTTTTGTAGGCAAAGAAGCATGATAGATAATCTAAGATAATATAAGCTTTCATCACTTATTTGATTTTCACAGCAATTAAACCAGAGGAAAACAAAGAAGAGCCATCCTTCTAAAGGAAATGCATCTACGATGCCTTAGTTTTTGTTTTTGAATATAATTGTCAATGAAAGAACTCTGAAAAAAATTATTAAAAGGCTCTGTTACTAATTACTAATATTGTAGCAATTCCCTCAAATTTCCATGCTTACACAGAGACACTGAGCTTCTTTTTGCATCCAAATTTAATATCAGATGGGGGAGAGTAATAATTAACCACATCAGAGAAATGGTCATAAAGTAGCCAAGCAATATTAAAGATTTCCTGCAGTATGAATATTATCTTTGTTCATCACAGAGAAGAGGCACAGATAGGTAAGACCTATAATCAGAAGCCTCTGCAATGTAATTAAGCCACTGGGTAAGGAGTGCTTTTGAATCAGGCCTGAGTCAAACTGAGGCCCTTCTGCCGTGTAATTATCTAAGCACAACTCTGTGTAGGAAGTAACACAGTGTGGTTGCCAGCACACATACAGGTGTTGTGGCTGTTGCTGCAGCATTTTTGTCGTTTGTTTTTAAATGCTCATCTCTGGTAATATCTTCGAATTTGCAGGTACATAACAAGTACAAACAGGGGAAGGGTTTGAGAGAAACAGATTTGACCTCCTCTCCCTTTGCAATGTTCAGAGGATATCATGCTCAGAACCCAAGTAACTGCATATAGCCCTATTGTCCCTATTTATAAGAAACAGTTCTTTATTGGGGGCACCAATGAGGGAGTAAAGTACCCCCCCCCAAAAGGGTCTGAGCACCTCCAAGATCCTCCTAAATTTTCCAGTGGCCTTTTGTTCTTTTGGCTCTCATGTGCTTCAAAGCAAGAAACGTTCTGCCTTAGCTTAGCAATGCCTGCTAACAGGCTGCTTGGAAGAAGTGGCAGTCCAGTACCTGCTCTGATAACCATCACAGTCTTTCCAGGGCAAGAGGCAGCAGTGCCTGCAAGGCAGCCTGTCGCCAGCAGTACTTTCTTCAGGCTATTGTGAGGAATCACAGAGACACACATATAGAGCAAGGGATGAAAAAGATGACAATAATACTAATGATAACAATAAAATGAACAAGTGTTTAGGGCAGATATAACCCATGTTCCTTTAAAACTAAAATAACTCTAGAAAGATTAGCCACATCCCCCAAACAAAAGGCTGTAGTATTTCTGGCTTCTGGGTATGGCTGGGAATGCTGGTCCATGGAGAAAGCTGACAGGAAGAAAATCAACTTATTTGAAATGCGGTACTGGAGGAGAGTTCTACAGATACCATGGGCTGCTCAAAAGACAAATGAAATCAAGTCTTGTTGGAAACATAGAAGATAGCATTTTCTATGTTTTCATAGGGCCCAAGCTGTGCCTTGATTGTTCTCCTGCTGCCACCATGGCTAAAGATGAGGGTCAAATGAGAAGCTTTTTGGGAGGATGCCCCCCTCAATACCCCAGGGGAACATCAACTTTTGAGAGAGGAAAGAATCCCATCTACTGTTTCTGGAACTGATGTGCTTGCAACTTAATGCTCCAAGAGAAGCCATGCCAGCTCCTGCTGCAGCTGCCCCATGGCCCTTGGTCTTCACTTTCCTTAACATGTACATATTTTGGGGGAAAAATTAGACACAACCAGTTACTAATCATTTTGAATGGCATCAATATTCACATAGATGAGGGAGAGAGGTAGGTAGTGATTTGCTGATACATTTGTTATCTGAGATTTCAGTAAGCCTGACTAGGAGAGTGGCAGAAGATTCAAGCCCAGAAGTTCTACATTTTCAAGAGCTGAGGCACAATTTTCATAGATCTTGTATAAAGGGATCTTGCTATAGTAATTTCCATCTATACAGTCTGAATAAACCCCAGTTCAAAGTTTCATCTTGGACCAGATGTCATCCTGCAGAAACTGACCGATTCAGATAGTTGTGGAGATTGTGTACAAGTTTCAGACAGCTTTGATTCTTCAAGGGTAGGTAACCCTGCATAAGCAAACAGAGGTAGTAATACTAACAGTGACAAAGAAAAGGGAGCAACAAGTTCTTGGATAAGTGCAAATCAGGCTCAAATAAACCTACTATTAAACATTTGACTGATGGCCCTGAGGCACAAGGTTCTCCTGGAATGTATGTCTGGAATCTGTATATCATATGCGCACATAACAAATCCACCACAGATTAGTATTAAATAGCCCTATCTGATGAGCTCTTTTTGTGATCTATCTCTGTTTCTCTTGCCTTGAGCAGCATTTGATTATAATGTTTCAGACTTGGTAGATGGCAGTGGATGAGTGAACAACTTGGTTTAAGTCAAAGAACAGTGTGGGGAGAGATGGAACGATGTACATGTTCAGAAAGTGGCAGTTTCAGACAGAGAGGGCAGCAAACAACAGGCATTAGAGCGCAAAAGACATGAACAGTTGAGAGTGGTAGGAAAGAAGGGGCAGAGTTAAACAAAAGGAAGTGAAGCCTGGAAGATAAATTGCAGGCAGCAGTGAGGGAGGGAAGGAACATACAGCAACACACACACACAATTTTTATCTAATTTACTTCTGTACTTTTAAAGAAAGTTGATAGTTCAAAAAAAGAGTGGTTATCAGAAGGACATACTCACAGAAGCACACATAAACACGGTATCAGAGAAGCTGGCTCCCTATAGTTGTATGATAAAGAAGGAATTTATATTTAAATGTATGCTTTCAGGCTAAGACATCCTGGCTAAGCAGAAGTGTTATAGTCATGGCCAAAATTCTTTGCCAGGGAGCTGCAAGGACAGTGATGCAGTTCTATGAGCCTAACTGCTAGAGGGCCCTCTGTACCTTATGGAAGACTTCCACTCCTACCTGCTGATCCATGACTTACAATAATTTGTGGAGGCCTTTTCTCATTTTATCCCTCACTGTGAAGAATGGACAGATTTAATGGCGGGTCCTCAGTTACAGAATGCCCTTCCCAAGGAAGCTAATCTGATAATTAAAATCCCCTTCCAAGCTTTTAAAGATATTTATTATTTTAATTTCTGTGGTGCTTTGATGGTTTAACTTTATTGGTTAGTTTTAGCTCTCTAGTTGATATTGCATTTATTATGATAGCTATTGTGGTGCTTCTAGATTTTTTATATATGTGATGGTAATAATTTAAAAACAACTGTATAACACCTAAAATGTTATACAGAAATTTGCTGTATAGGTATTTCATAATTAATAAATAAATAAAAAGCTTGAAGTCGTTTAGATTTTCCATTTTCATTTTTTTACAAACAGATGCACCTGAAACAAAAATTCATTTCCAGATAAAAGAACTCAAAATTTCCTACCATTAGTTTTGAAATATTAAATAAATGTAGACATTTCTGACTAAAGAAATCCCTTTACTGTGATCAGCACTATTAAAATAGGGCAGAATAAAATCTAATGTAGAAAACTATTCATTGGATAATGCCTAATTATTCTTGTTTTAGTCAGTTATTTTGTCAAGTAAAAAAATCTATATTCAAGTTTGTACAGTTCATTTTGTTTTCATCATAAAAATGTGACTTCACGCAACTATAAATTTCAGTCTTTGTACTCAGTGTTTCCAACTTGAAACGGAACAGCTAACGTACTAACCAGTATTAGAAAGGTAAGAGGAATACTGTTTACAGTAAAGCAAAATATTCAGTCCAGAGAGCCTGCAAAATATTCTCGGAACAAATAACCAAATCCATCAAAGGGTCTGCATGAGTTTTAACTTTTCTTCTCTGTAAGTACTTGCCATGCACTGTTCTCATAAAATAATTATTATTCAGCATTCATAGGAAAGATATTAGAATCTGGCAGTAGCCACTTTCCGGTTCTAATCTGTATGGCAATATTTTAATTTAGAATTAAATTTAAACTCCTTACAGTTGAACAGCCAGAGCTACACATGCCAGATTTTTCAAGCAGACATTTGCAGAACAGCAATATCCCTGTGCACATTCCATTTCTGCAGCTTAAAAGATGATGTGATCTACCTTAAACGGCAGTTCATCAATTCCTGGATGACAGCTAATGTTTCTGCATATTTTAGTGATATTGAAGCACATGTTAATGGTTGCAGACACATTTGAACACAAACCCCTACAATGTAGAAATCAATAATTCACAGATTTTTAAACCAGAAGGGACCAGTATGATTCATCTTATGAATAAATCCTGCACAAAAGTGCTAAGATGTAGAGAGCTTGTCTTTATAGCCTAGGCCCCATAATAATTCTTTAAATGCTCAAGGAAATTGACTACTGCCACCTTCCTTGGGAACTTGCCACCTGGAGGAATACTGCAAGACAGTTGGGGCGGGAGGGGGATTAGCTTGCGGTTCTTGGCCTCCTTTCCTTTCAACTGTCTCAAACAAAGTATTTGCTAAAATGTCAAAACCATAACGAATTTAGTCAGATGCTATCTAATCAAGATGCTGGTTTTGAGCTTTGCAACAAAACAGCAGCAACTGGTACCACTCTACTCTGCTTTGGTTAGACCTCATCTTGAATACTGTGTCCAGTTCTGGGCACCCCAATTCAAGAAGGATATTGACAAGCTGGAGCAAGTCCAGAGGAGGGCGACCAAAATGGTGAGAGGCCTGGAAGACATGCCCTATGAGGACAGACTTAGAGAGCTGGGTATGTTTAGTCTGCAGAAGAGGAGGTTAAGAGGGGACATGATAGCCATGTTTAAATATTTGAAGGGATGCCACGTAGAGGAAGGAGGGGGCTTGTTTTCTGCTGCTCCAGAGACCAGGACAAGGAGCAATGGATTCAAGCTGCAGGAAAGGAGATTCCACCTGACCCTCAGGAAGAACTTCCTGATAGTCAGGGCTGTCCGGCAGTGGAATCTGCTGCCTCAGAGTGTAGTGGAGTCTCCTTCCTTGGAGGTTTTTAAGCAGAGGCTTGATGGCCATCTGTCGGGATTGATTTGAGGGTGTTCCTGCATGGCAGGGGGTTGGACTGGATGGCCTGTGTGGTCTCTTCCAACTCTACATTTCTATGATTCTATGATTCTATAAGTAGTAAGTAAGCAACAGTGCCAAGCATTTGACAAAGCTGGTAGGTTTGCCTTCCATTCCCTTCTTCTTGAAAACAACATCAATCATTATACATTTCATCAATAAAAGTCTGCTTTTCAAGCTTTTTAGTTTTCACCACATTCTTTATAGGTCCACAGCCATATCAAAAGAGAGCCAGCATGGTATAACGGTTGGAGCATTGGACTACAAGGCTGGAGACTAGGGTTTGGTTCCCCGCTCAGCCATGGAAACTCACTTGGTGACTTGGGTGTGTTCCATACTCTCAGCCCCAGAAAACCCTGTGATAGGTTTGTCTTAGGATTGCCATAAGTCAGAAATGACTTGAAGGCACACAACAACAAACAATAAAAACATCTCATATCAAAGGACAGTGACCCACCCTCCCCCCACAAAATACATATCCCTTGATAGTTGTGTCTGGGCAACCATAGCTCCCCAAAAGTATATAATTCTGCACTCCAAATGTCCACCAGAATCTGGCTTGCCTCTCTCTAGCATTAAAAGAGCAGGAAGGAATCAATACAGAAAATGGCGATGGCCTAAAACCAATTGCTAGACTCAACAAGAACAGGACTGTCGAGATCAAGTTGTTTTGTTGCTATTTGCTGTAAGTTAGCTTTGAATTACAGTAATTACAAGGTAATTGTACAGTAATTACAGAATTACAGTGAGAGACCTCCAAAATCCTCAGTATCAACTGCCCTGCTCAGGTCTTGCAAATTCACAGCCTTCACTGTGTTTTCCAAAGTGACCCAAGTGGTAAGTGAACAATGAAGTCCCATACTGATCCAGTGGGTCTGCTGTAGCTGGGACTAGCAGTTGGATTTAGGCCAAAATACTTCAGTACTTCTGCTACCTACTAGTTACATATTCGATTTATATGCTACCCATCCTCGTAAAAAGCATACTCTATATAGTTTCATCTTCACCAGCTGAAGAAGGCAGAAGGAGAAACATTTTGCTTTTGATACGTATTTTTGAGTTCTGTTTGTAAATTGCTTTAGAACACACACACACACATACACTTATAAAAATAAGCAAGACTGGGGCTGTTAGTCACCACTGTAGCAGTTGTGCATCACTAAAGAGCTGCAAACTATTGTCTGAGAGAGACAGTTCCAGATGTTTGCCATAAGGGCATGATAGAACATGGCTGCAAGTCAGTTTGTCAGAAACTCCCCATCCCCACAAATGCTGGGTTGCTTAAGGAGCCCTGGTGGCGCAGTGGTTAAATGCCAGTACTGCAAGCCACAAGGTTGTGAGTTCGATCCTGCCGGGCTCCAAGGTTCACTCAGCCTTCCATCCTTCCGCAGGTCGGTAAAATGAGTACCCAGCTTGTTGGGGGCATGTATAGAAATTTATCGAAATACATGCTATTTGTAAAGTTGTTCGCTGCCTCGATCCATATGGAGAGGCGGGATATAAATAAATAAATAAATAAATAAATAAATAAATAAATAAATAAATAAATAAATAAATAAATAAGCAGCATTGGGAACAGGGTAAAAGGCAGACAGTATGATGGCAGAAGATTACGGTCCATATCCCTTTTCCCTTTTCCACCTGATCACTGAACCATGCATGATGTGTAGTTGAACTCCACAGAGTTCTTGTGACTCTGTGTAAACCTTGTTGATTACTTTTACTAAATATTACGACTAGAATCCGGTCAATAGTAGTTGTACTTTTTCAGAGGTTGTGTAATTGTTGTTCTGAGTGAATCCAATTCTTCTGGAAGTACACATACCGTCCTCTCACATTTAGGACTTGGTGACTGGAAGGCTAATTGAGTTTTGAGCAATGGGTACGCTCAAGGCCTTAACACCAATTGAACAATCAGCAGCTCAACCGTGGGTCAGAGTGTAATTGTGCTGGTGTATATTTATACTATATTAAAAGTGTGTAAGATCTTGGCCTTTATGTGTCCACATTCTTATGGCTGAAGGCCAGTCAGTTCTGCAGTCTGTGATGCATTCTTGCCTCCCTTCAATAAAGGTAGGCTGCAACAACAGCGGAGAAACGATTTTTCATCCTTTTTACTTTCTTGGTAACTATAAGATGTGGAGACACTTTTGCCCTGTGTAAGACATTCCAGTTCAAAAGTCCTTAATATCTAAATTGGTCTACGAATGTGACTCTGCAGAACAGCAAACTCCATACCTGGGACAAGACAGTCCTATCAGGAGTCAACTGATACAGCCTGAGGCCTTTTATCGTTCACATTTCTTTCCATGCTAGAGACAAGAAGCACTTTTACAGCACTTTTTTATAGCACTTTTATAGTTCATCCAGCTTAACATCTTCCCACACAAGAAGGGATGCCAAATGGATCATCCAAACAATTCTGGATGCAGAGGAAGAGAGCTCCAATCCTTTTTTTTATAAGAATATATCCTTACAGCTGTTTCCATACAGGCCTCATTGCCCTGGTGGTGACTATGACCTATATAAGCGTGTCCTGGCATTGTCTCTTCTCCTCATGCTGGGTGAAGACTACTGGAGGGCACTGGCCTGGTCTAGGCCTTATGTTCCAATTATGTTTCCTATTAAGGATTTAAATGCGATTTGAGCAGAGCTGAAGGCAGCCTGTGGTGAGAGCTCTGTGTGGGGTCAAGTTTCACATCATGAGAGCAGATGAGTTTAGTGGCTAAGTACTAACTGCTTCTCATTTTACACTCCAGGGTTCAGGTGGTAGGACTTTATCTCTGCAAGGGCTCTGCACAGACCTCTCCTGTCCTTACCTGCATTCCAATCCTAACTATCTGGACTACAGTCCGCAGGAAGGGGGGAAAAAAAACCTCTCTACTTTTCAAGCCTGGGTTTTTGAATGCAAAATGGTAGAAGCTGACTGCAGATTTCAGAAGTCTGGCAAGGGTACTTGGGTTGAACAACATGTTTCTCTAGCGGTTGTCTTAATAGCAGATGGTGCAACATTACTGGAGTGTTTTGTGTTTCCTTTAAACTTAATCCATAGTGGTAGTATACATTGAAGGGAACATATGTAGAATTAATATTTAACAACAGAAACAGGAAGCGTCATTGTTGTAACAATATTAAAAATGCATAAATACTGTTCACTGTAAACACAACAGCAAGAATGCAAGCTGAGAGGTTGCTTCATTTTTACGTAGAAAATGATCAAATAGACAGCAACAAGAAAGCTGGTTCCCAGGTAGAGTTCTGAATTATAAATCTTATTGTCTGCTAAGAATAAAATCTTAAAGTGGAAAGGCAATAATCAGTAAAAAGGCAATATTAAAATTCTGATTTTACAAACTGTGGCATGACTTTGGCCCTTTCTGCACTACACTGTTGTAGTGCCCTTATTCCACTTTCAACATCCTGTGGAATTCTGGGGTTTGCAGTTTACTGAGGCCAAAGAGCTCCCTGGCTGAGAATTCCAAATGCCTCTCCCTGAACTGCAAACCTCAGGATTCCGCAGGATGTTGAAAATGGAATAATAGCACTGTAACAGTGTCATGTGGAAAGGCCCTCTGTTTTACACCAAATCAGAAAAGTATTCACCATGCAACAAATTCCTTCCTCATACTATGGAAAAAGAGAATAAACATGAATTTTAATATAAAGAATCATAAAGGAAATCTCTGAGCCATTAATCAAATCAGTTCATATTTATACTTATAAAATACAAGAGAGAAATGTGTTAAATACACTACAACATTTTATGTACCTTTTCTTTCTTTTTAAAAATATTTTTCCTGTTTTCTTTCTTTGATTTCTTTTTCTTAAAAAGACAGGTAATACTATACTGTCTAAAAGAACTGCAAATTCTACATGATTCTCTTCTTTTTTAACTACCCCTGAGTTATGCTCACAATCTTAATTAATATAAATTCTCATTTAAGCAGAATCAACTGTCCTAGAATTCCCCTCAGTTTCATCGTGCATGCATAAAGCAGGGCACTATTTTTCTATTTATTTTAAAAGGTGCTTACTATTCCAAATATGTTCATCACGGTAGTCATTAGCTAATGGCCTCATCTTCCTAAGAGGCAATGATAAACATTAAAAATCAATTTATTTAACATTTGCTTCACATAAACGTGAGAAAAGGCAATAATAATACAAACCCAAGGTCACAAAACAAATGCAAATCCAATCGAGAATTTTTTTCCCAAAGACTATTGTTTTTTTCAAAAAAGACATATACTGAAACAAATATATTATTTTGCAGAACGATGTACTGCATCTGATATTCTAGGACATTTTTCACTCTACTGTTTATCTTGAGGCACATATACTTAAATGTATATCTAACAACTTTATACAGGGTTAAACTTTTTTCTTGTATTTAGCCCAACACAGTCTACTCTCACTGACAAAACTTTACAGCAGGAATAGGAATAATGTGGCCCTCCAGCTTTTGCTGAATTGCAATTTCGAGCATTCCTCACTACTGGCTATGTTGGCTAGGGCTCATGGGAATTGCAGTCCAACAACTTGGAGAAGGACATGTATACTTCCCAAGTCTGCTTTATAGTTTCTCAGAGATCTTTCTAATCATCTGTTAAGTAATGTACTTAAATAGAGAGGAGATGCACTGAGCCTGTGATTAATGAACAGAGCTTTATATTAGCAAAACTTTTCAGCTTCTGCCTTCTTGAGTTGATCAAAATAAAGTGAGCTTCATCCAACACGGAAATTTAGAACACTCTTATTTTTTTCTAACACTTTCATTTTTGAGCAACTGAGAGAGACAAGAAACAAAAACTTTTACTAAATATTTATAAGGTTTAATTTGTTAATCACTCCAATAAATACTTATTTTAAGTGACTAACTAATCTTTCTGGGATCCAGAATAAACTTGTCAGGAGTACCATCTATTTGTAGAATCACATAGAGGGGACTATATGTGGTGGACTTGAAGTAAGACAAGGTGATATTGGAACAAACTCTTGACACATAATGGAAGAAATTCTTAAGATGAAGATTCAGCTTCAACCAGAACTGCTTCTGTTGGGACTAACAGATGACCAGATCAAGAAAGACTTTTTAAAAGCACTGCAATGTATGACTACAGTGGCGAGACTACTCTATGCTCAGAGATGGAAGGACTTGGATACACTATCTCATGAAGATTGGCTACTGAAGCTATTGGACATGGCAGAGATGGATAATGACAACTCTGATAAGAGAAGATTCATTAGAAGATTCTCATAAACAATGGGCAAGGGTTATTAAATTTGTAAAAGATATGGGTAGCAGACTTGTAGTGGTAGGATCTGACATATGTTTGTGTGTGTGTATATACTTGTGTGTGAATCAGTGTTTGGACATACAATGCATGTGTTGTAGTATCATTGAGCCATGAATCCTTCTGAAATATAAAATATCTAACTGTCCTGATCCTGGACTGGTAATTTCTTCTGGATTTTTAAGCCACCAGCCTAATTCCAAATGCTGACACCTATGGGACATGCATATGTGTTCAGATAGGTGTATCTAAGTCCAAAAAGAGAAAATGAAAGGAACAGAAACAGCCCACAGCTCTCATTTCTCTGCCACCTTACATAGGCAAGTATGGGTTGGGGCAGTGCTGCCTTTATCTTTGCTTCCTTAATCCATTTCTTCAGTTGCTCAAAATAAAGTAAGCTTCATCCAAGTTGTGGTGACTCCAATTTATGGCAAGCTGATTCACTGAGCCATTAGAAAAGTTTCCAATTCTCCTCATGACATGTTTGTATTGTTTAATCAAACTACTGATAAATGCGTTCTTTTCACTCCAATTGATTTCTTTTCAAAGCTTCCCTTTTCCACCTGATTTGTTAAGTACCTGCAGAGTTCACATCTTGCTGACTGGAGGTCTCCTGTGCTTTCATTTGCTCTCCATTTTCCCCCTCAGGGCTATCAGATTTCACTGCAGGTTATTCATTGGCCAATTGTTAGAGCTTATTTTAGTACTTAAAAGGAGTATTGAATGAATTGCTTTTAATTATTCCACTGGAGTCTGCTTTTACAGTGGCTATTGAGTTCTGCACATGCAGAGATATAATGCTCTGGAAAGCAGTGAAAAATCCATACCCCAGCTGCAACTGTCAGAAATTTTAAATTGTATTTGAATAAAATAAATACAGCCTACAAGAGCTCTTTAAACTGCATATATGCAAAATATTTCCTGCTCAACCATTGTGGTAGAGGAAGGATTTTTTCTCATTCTGCACATTTAGCCTCGCTTTCTTTAGCTGATATATCAATAGAAATGTCATTATCTATATGCCTCGCTGTCCAAAATGCGCCTGTGTGTGATTGTGTTATGTATGTGCCTTCAAGCTGCCTGCTGACTTATCCTGATCCCATGAATTTTGTAGGGTTTTCTTCAGCAAGGAATACTTAGAGGTGGTTTTGCCAGTTCATTCCTTTGAAATACAGGCTACAGTGCCTGGTATTTGCCGGCAGTCTCCCATCCAAATACTAATCAGGGATGACCCCACTTAGCTTCCAAGATCAGATGAGACCTGTTTTTTAGGGTATTTAGGCCAAAATGGCACCTTGCATAAACAAGAGTGTGATAGCTGCATGAGTGAGGTTAGAAAAGAGCTTCCATCTATTATCTTGCAAGATAAAACATCTTACTCCTTAGCCACAGGCATCTGCTTAGATGGGAAACAGAAAGCTGAGCTAGATCCAACAAGGTTTTTCCTATGTTCTTAATATCGTAACTCCAAACTAAAGGACATTTAAGATGAGAAGTGTCTCCTGGAGACTCTGAATGTGTTTGGGGAAAGAGACCTAAAAATGCAAGACAATATGACATAAACTACTTTCTTGCAGTGGCAGAGTGTGTGGAGGTGGGGCAGGGGGCTATGATGCGATGGGCGTGGCTGTGGTGCTTGGAGGCATGGCCGGGGTGTGTGGGGTCACGGCCAGGGTGTGGGGGGGCGTGGCTATGGGCTGAGATGCTCCAAAAACATTGCTACCCAGGGAGAATCGTTCCCCCTTGTCCCAACGTCCCTATGCAACTGCTTTCTTGCCACAAGTATCATCTTGAGGGGATAAAGTTATCTGACGAATCTGCTGAAGAAGTTACCTACTGGAGAAGCTCTGACTGCACAAGGATAGGCTCTCAGGAAAATTAGCTGAGCACTACTACAAATGTTACTTGGGACACTGTCATTTATTCTGCAGTTTCTATTTGATTTTGAAACATTTTGTATTGCTGCTGTGCTGATCTGATCATGATCTATGATTGTACTTACATTGCTTTTATTTTACATCTTTAGCTATTTACCTAATTTCACTCTTTCGGAAGGCAGAATATACAAACTGACTGAAATTCAAAGAGTCCACATGAGCTTTTGAGGCTCCCTCTGGCCTTCTTCACAACATTTTAGGATCAGGTTTCAGATCTGGCATTCCTTTTGCTGAATTCTGCCCCCAGATGTCCTGCCTAGCACCCATCTCAAGCACTAGATTGGAAATTTACATTTGTTTCCCAAGCCTTGAAGGAATTTCAGTTGGTTAGAATTCAATGTTATATTTATGCTGATTGCAAATTCTTTCTTACTGTAAATTCTTTTTATGTGAACAACCATGAGATTTCTGTTTAAAAAAAAAGTTCTAGAAGCACAGCTTGGAAAATTACTTCTCAAATTACTTCTTTATGTAACTCATTGCAGAATTCCTAATGGTAGCCAATTGCCATTTATGCAAAAACCACCACCCGATCAATCAGTCATTCTGTTTGTAAAAAGTAACAAAATGGTCTAACATTTTAGGGGAAAACTCCCACCAAAATCCCCCCCCAAGCATTTTAGTCCTCCTAAACTAATGAGTAGATATTATTTATTATGAGGAGGGAGAGAAAAGACAGTTGTTATTGTGTGCCTTGAAGTCATTTCTGACTTATGGATACCCTAAGGGTTTTCTCAGGCTGAGAGTGTGTGATGTGCCCAAGGTCATCCAGAGATTTTCCACTGCCAAATGGGAATCTAACCCTGGTCTCCAGGATTATAGTCCAACATTCAACCGCTACACCATGTTGGATCCCCAAGAAGTGCCAGTACTAGTTGTTATTTCTGTGTGTATCTTTGTGATTGTATGTGTGAGCAATATTCTTGTGTTCTTGTTAAGTAACATGTTGCATCTAAGTTTGCTACTTTCAATATGTTACTATCAATTTTTGGACCATTTTTGGACCATACATGAAAAAAAAGCAGTAAACATTAACATTCAAACCTGAAGATTTGGAAGATCTTTTGTGAAAGCCAGAAGATACCCCTAATGGACATTTCATTTTCTATGTATGACTTTAAAATAATTTCAACATTAAAGCACAATGATAATCTATTTCAACAATCAAAAAGATGAATTGCAGCCAATAGGATATGAAAATCTGTCTCAAGTTTCATATTGGATGAATAATTTTTGAACACTGTAATGAAGTTTTAATATCTTTGGAAACTACCCACTATTCTCTCAAAAAGTTTGCATTTTTCCTCATTGTTCAGCATTACTGATCAAGAAAAAGAGACTGTAAGCTGTGATAGCTGGAAGATTACTGTGAACTGTCTTTATCAAATAAATAAATAATAATAAATACCCTAAACAGAGGAATAAAATCTAAATAGGAAATAATGTAATGGCAGCTCTTAGTAACATATATCCATATTGCCATTATCCATATTACCATTCAAATTCAACTGCAACACTATTTTTCTTATGCTTGTCATTTTAAATGTTAGGCTGACGTTCAGTGGGCTGAACTGCCTTCAGTTAAATGCACTTATCTCTCATAGCAGCACAGTTAACAGCCATCTCAGCCTTTCTGGTGAAAGGTTCAGTCAGTCAAAAGAAATAGTGTGTTCGTGCAAATGTGGTACAATATTGTTCAGGCAATAAGTCCTTTCCATGGTGTGAAGACTGCACTGGCACCCAAAAGGAGTAGCATCCCACTTCCCTGCCCAACAGAAAACACTTTTGTTCTTCCAAATTTCTGACTTGTATATCAAATCAGAGGACATTTCCGCACAACAGTGCCACCCTCACGTGGGGACATGTTGAAGCTGGTCCATGACGTATGCCATTGCATGATGTCATCACGGACCTTCTGTCGCGTCTCCAGCCATTGCAATTGCACACTATACCATCACCAGTATCAGAAAAAGTCCAGTAGTGGCCTCCCTTAGCACAATGATTGCATTGCTGGTGGCTATGCGGGAAGGGTGGAAGTGCTATCAAGCACTTCCTTCCTCAGTGCAGCACAGGAAGAAGCTGGCTGCACTGTGGAAGAAAGGAGCGTGTCCCAAATGTTACCTATCCACCAGCAGCTGGCCAGGTGTGGAGGGGAGCATTCAGGTTCTGCTCTCATCATGATGGGACATCACAGGATTATGGTATGGTGTGGAAATGGCCTGAGTCATGATATGGTTACTTAGAACACTATGCTATGTGGATGCCTAACTAGGTGAGCACTTTAGAAGTATTAGAATACCAGATATGAGGTCATCATGATAACAAACCTCCTCTGACACATCAGTAGAATTAAGCTGACAAAACAAAAAAATGGGGGCAGATATATATGCAGAACAGGTGGTAAAGAGAAAAAACACGCTCATACTGCATCTTATATTTGTTCAATCCATGTTCAAGGGGGAGAAAGGGTACTCTGCAGAACTGAGGTGGGAGGACAACCTGTACAAACACAAAAAGAGGGCAAAACGGTCTGTTTTTCAAGCACATATAGAACTTGAGCACATTAAATATCTCATTATTAATATATCTGATGAAGTGGACTGTGTCCACAAAAGCTCATGCTAGAAATTTTTTTCTTCCCAGTTGCCTCAAGGTGCTTCTGTGTTGCTTTATTTCTTTTTATCTAAAACAAATTAAGACAGCTATCACTTTGAATACTGTACTCATCAGCTACAGTGTCTTAAAAGCCAACATTCAACTACAAATATCAATTTACTTCAACAGAGTGAGTTTCCCATCTAAGTAAATAAGGGTTGGGGGGACATACATGCTGTTCTATATTATACACCTGTAATTTTTGTCTCCCTCTCATCAGCTTTGCTCTATGTGAACAGTCTTCCTCCACCTCCAGAAATTAGCATAAGCTATACCTGAGCACTTGTGGTTGCACCACACTATCTTTCCGCTTGCTCCCTCAGAAATACCTACTTGTTCCAGGACACTCTACTTTAGCTGGGGACTACTGCTCCCTGTTTCCCTTTACTACTTTTACTTCTTCTTAGAGGTCCCATATTCAGACCTGGGCAAACAGGAGGGAGGCCCATTCCATGATCAACATCTGTGAACAGGATACCTCCAATTGCTGCTTTGTGGGACTGCCAACAAATACAGGAGCCCTGTTGGAGGGACTGGCCACTAGGCCAGTACATCTCTATTTCACTTTTCTGGATCCATTTCAAACCTGGTGCTGTTCAGCTTGCTATGTTGTTTCTCAGCTTGGTGGTGATGGTGATGTTTGGTGGATAGGCACGCTTCCTTAAAACCTAGTGCAAAATGGCTTCAGCTGGTTATGGGCTTCTTAGGAGACAGGCTCTTCAACTTTCAGCTCTTTCCAGCTCAGGGGATGAGTCTTCCAAGTTGACCAAGAGGAACAGATCTGCTGCACTACACTGCTATGGTGCTATTATTCCAATTTCAACATCCTGTGGAATTCCAAAGACCTCTCTGGCTGAGAATTCTAAATGCCCCTCCCTAAACTGCAAACCCCAGAATTCCACAGGATGGTGAAAGTGGAATAATAGCACTTTAATAGTGTAGTGCAGAAACGGTCAGAGTATATGAGATACTCAGAAAGAAACAGAATAATCAGGAAGGTGGGATGAAGTGAATGGGGCTTGCTAGGATTCTGCCCTGCAGTTCTGATCAGGAAGGTAAACTGGTTGGGGTGGGGTGGGACTGATATCATGTGTTGCCAAGCTGATTCCTGGGGGGCGGGAGAAGTCATGTACACCGTATGGTACAATTCTCCCTGGAACCCTCCAGACTTGTTTGCTTGCTGCTTCTACCACTTGACTTTTCCTGATGGGAATACAATAGCATCACTGTGGAAGTTGGGAAGACCAGGTATCACGGTGGCATGCCCCCCCCACCACACCGAAACTGGCAGCCAATGACAGTAGTGCTTAGGATGTTGAGGTGGGAGGACGGGCACGACTGGCATTTTTATGATGTTCTTTGTTTTTCCTTTCTGCCCTGTTCCCTCCCTCTGTTGTGCTAAGAATGAACTAGTTATGGAAGCCATTTTTCCAGTGTAGGAATGACATACCTCAAAACTCTGTACCACTGCGGTCTTGGATTGCTTTGCCCTCATTTCAACTTGTGTTCCTTCAAGGTATGAAGAAATCTGCTTGTCGGTCAAGTTTATGAACCCTATAAAGTGCTTTTAGTGTCTGTTACAGAACAAAAAATGTTTTAAAACCTTCCATAGATTTAATTATATCTGGCTTTTTATTTCTGGAGATTTCTCCCTAGGGTACAGTCTGTGTTAACTGATTTTGATGCAGCCTGTCATTAGAATCTTAATAACAGTTACTGCACTCTCTTGTTCTCCCCATCCCCATACACACTGTCTTATCCTTCCCCAAATAATCTATTGTTAGATAGTCCTGTTCTAAATACTAACAATACCAAATAATATTTATGGCTTTTAAAGAATCACTTAAGACACGGTAAAAAAACACACATTTGGATTCAAATATTCAAGAATGTTCTGGCAGGTTATGATTATTTACTTTGTTAATAATGATGGCCATTGTATCTCTCTTTCTTATATACTTTGTTATATATCTTTTTACTTAGCAGCAGCAACAACAACAACAACAAAAACAGCTCAGAGGGCCTTCTTAATTACAAGGAGATTCTAGTCACTAGGCACTGCCATATCCAACCCACTCCATACTGAAGGATTAGCCAAGAGTTTCTCTGGGAGTTCCAAGGAATGAACTGTGGAGCCAAGCTTGGGAAATTTCTCTCTGCCCCATGCCATAGTTTGTATGTAAAATTCCAGTTATTTCAAATCCTACTGTGACTTGAACAACAGCATACATTGTAGGTTACTGTTTCTGTAACCACAAACTGCAGATTAGCCACCGATGGGAAACTTAAGCTACTTCGTTCCAGCTATTACTGTTTAAAAAAGAAGAAGAAGAAGAAGCCATGTGGGTCATATGTTTATAGAACACATCCGTACACAAATTGCAGTTATAAAAGTAGACCACATTGATCTAAGGTGATTTAAGGACAGCTATTTGAATTAAAAAAAATAGTAAAAATAAAGAACACTTCCTAAGTTTAATTTTTATTTACTGCCTGGAAAAAATGGAAGTGAAACTAATGCTGCAACACTAAATATATAGAAGTGTCAGGATGCAAACAATATCGGAATATTTATGGGTTTTCTCTGTTGCATCACTTTCCAAATTTTCATTCATAAAATCTTCAGTGACTTGGCACAGCCACAACAAGATTGAAAATGTGTATTTCTTACTTCAGGTAGCCATAACTTCTCAGAGGATGAAGGCTTTCAATGTCTCTTTGGGAGAGGACCAATTCCCTATCCCCTACAGTTGCACATTCCTTAATTTGAGCAATATACCCTTGTAAGGCCATGTGTTCTGATCCCCAATATCCAACTAATCTGTTTCTAGGATTCCACAATATCCAAACAATCTGTTTCTAGGATTCCACAATATCCAAACAATCTGTTTCTAGAATTCCACAATATCCAAACAATCTGTTTCTAGGATTCCACAATCACTTTCTAAAACAGGGATTCTGACTGAATTTCTACATCTAACAATGATTTTAGAAGAAGAACAATGATTTTACTGTTCAGGTAATGTCTGTACTTATGGCATTCCAACTCCTCCTGAACTCAATGTTTATAATTCTACTTGTCTAAACATGCATATCCATCTGCCACCCTGATGAGCAAATGCAGGTGATATCTTAATCCTCAGTGAGAAAGTAAATACTTCCTTATCAGAGTTGCCCAAATCAGATTTTGAATTTAGGAATCAAATACCTGAAATTAGAGTCAGTATGAACAGGTTGCTTACCTGTAACTGTGGTTCTTCGAGTGGTCATCTGTGCCATCATACACAAGGAGCTTTAGCGCCTAGTGTATGAAGGCACAGAGACCACGAAGAAGAAGAACAGGTTGCTTACCTGTAACTGTGGTTCTTCGAGTGGTCATCTGTGCCATCATACACTAGGCGCTAAAGCTCCTAGTGTATGAAGGCACAGAGACCACGAAGAAGAAAATGTTGTTCTACTCCAGATGTTGTAACACTTCAACTTCCAGCACTTCCCACTATTGGCTATCATGGCTGGGAGCTATGGGAGTTGCAATCCAACAATATACGGGGGACTGCACATTCTCCATGAGTGGCCTAAATAACTAGCAAAGTCATTCTAAAGTTAGTGGCTTCTCTTGTCTGTGAATTTGCAGCAGTTGAGCTCTTATTCCAAACCACAGCTATAGGTATCATCACAAATACAACAATAATCATCATGTTCTTTGTAAAAGTAAAGCCTTTACTTGGAAATTTATGAGAGAACCTTAAAAATGTGATCCCTAGGTCTCTCTGTTGCAAAAATATATGGCTTATTGACAAATGACAAACCAAACAGACCTCTAAATCACATTACAGTTAATCACACTCTCTTCAGTCAGCCAGGAGAGTACTAGCCAGAGTGATATATGATCCTGACACACTGTCCTGAATGTCAAAAGTTTCTGCCACTGACAAACCAACACGGGAAAGTAAATGTGAGCCAAAGGCCCTCCAGTGAATGGACACTCCCTCTAACATATAGGTATAGCATTAAAAAAAAAAAAAGGCACAGACCCATCACCATTCATCAAAGCAGCTATGACAGTGAGTTGACCCTCACTTACTCATGACTCAAGCCACAAAGGACAATGTAGATCAATAACAGAACCTTGAATAGTTGTCTGCAACTGAACATGTATTAATCAAAATGTCATTACTCCTAGTTCACCCACCTAAGCAAGTTGTCAACTTTCTCCTAAAGCAGACATAGTATTTTTCAGCAAGAAATTTGTGAAAGATATAGTGACTGACATAAAGAGTTACTTGCCAAAACTGAAGAAGGGTGGAGCTACATATAACATCCAGTATCCAAGGTGGTATATGCTTCTATACATTATTTGCCGGGAGGACAGGATGGAAGATACAATGATGATGAGTCTCCCATAGTCAATTTTTCACCTTTATTTTGATCCAACTTGGCTCTTCTTGTGTTATTATTCAAAGACATAGCCATGTTTGGGATCAGTATGCAAAGGGATTTTGTAGCACCTTTGATACTGAGAGAAAAAAGTTAGTAGCATAAGCTTTCTCAGATTTAAGTCTATGAAATCAGACACAACATCTGATGAAGCAGACTCAAGTCTACGAAAGCTTATGCTACCAACTTCTGATTGACTGATTGATTGATTGATCGATTGTGTTTGTAGGCCACCTTTCTCCTGGAATTGGGACCCGAGGCAGCTTCCAACCATAAATACACATTAAGATACATTAAAAAATTAAACACATTAAAAACAGTTAAAAACATTAAAAGAATATAAAACAATGTTTGCTTTATGACAGTTAATAATTAAAGTTACCCGGCCTATATAAACACCTATTTAAACAAATGTTTTCGCCTGTCAGCAAAAGGAGAGCAGGAAGGGAGCATGCCTAGCTTCCTGTGGAAGAGCGTTCCACAGAGTGGGAGCAGCCACTGAGAAGGCTCTCTCCTGTGTCCTCACCAGGCAAACCTGAGATGGTGGTGAAACCAACTTCTTTCTCTCAGATAGCCTCAAAGGTGCTACAAGGTCCCTGTGCATACTTCTTGTGTTATGTACACTGGTGCTCATGGGAGTAGGCATGCCCTCCAGACATTTCCAGTGGCACCCATCTTTCTAGTAGATGAGATCATATCAAAGTAAAGCAAGGGTCTCCAGTCACAACTTATTTTTTTCCCCTCATTAATGCCTCTGAGATCCACTGGAGTCCAAGAGACTTCATTAAGAAGAAAGATGGCCAGCAGTTGAACACAGCACGTTGTCTTTGAAATGCTCCCAAGCTACCCGAAAAAAGAGAGAAACCCCAATATTACTACCTGGCAAACTAAGGTAGGCTGATGGGTGGATATATTATGCAAGACAATATGGATGACAGAAGAAACTTGTAGTTCATGCATGGCAGTGTGGGCAGAGTAGAAATCTGGGATCTAGGCCTCTCAATTTTACTGTCTCTGTTGAGATATTAAATTGTTGGTGCTGGTGGTACTTAGGTGGTGTTGAGGTACACCTCCCTGGAAGGAAAGCACAGCTTACAAAATTTTAAAATAAACAATAAAAGGAATGTCAGCAAGGGGCAATGCTGGAGCTGGGGGAAACCAGGGGGTTGGGGGTCAGTGGAGTGTCAGCAAAGCCTGGAAAACATCTTAGGACAGTTCATGGGTCAACAAAGCCTGTTGGTGTAAAGAGAAAACATAGGCCAGCTTTTCTACAAATCTCTATGGAATGTGTGAACTTTACCACTTAGCATATCTGAGAATTGGGTAGTTTTGTGGAACAGAAAACAGGAGGTTTAAAGCTGGCTATTTCTCTTGCAGTCTCATTAGCTTGCCTGCTGCAGGTTTCCAACTGGCCACACCTATTGCTGTACCATTTTGTGAACAGTTAGAACCACAAAGCAGCCATTTGTAATGGTCCACACAACACTTTAGCAAGTCAGCATTACAAGTTAGGAATTCTGTATTAGATAATGTTTGAGAACAGGTGGAGAAAAGCAGGAAACGGGTGTAATGTGCAGCAGTGAATAGATCATTTCTTCTCTCTTTTTCCATAGTGCATCCCTACTTTTCTATATTTCACAGAGTTGCATATGAATGAACACACACACAAAAAGCAGAACAGGCAGAAGTCCCATGATTGTGCCCACACTGGCTTGAAACCTGTGTGATACAGAAGGTCATATGAAATGTGGCTGAAGACCAGAGATTTCCCATGATAACTCTGACAGAATAATCAACCCAGTGACCTCAATTTTTTTGAACTACAGTTCCCATAGTCTCAAGTGACTGGCCATGTCAGTTGTGACTTATCATGTCATCTACCTTTGTAACAGGTAGTGCTGAAAGTTATGAATGTTGTCCCTGTTTTATAGAGCCAGTGTTGATGAAACGTTTAATAGTGCAAAACAGCAAAAAAAAAAAATCTGAGCTCATCAGGCCTAAGAAAAGCTGTTCTGAATAATTAAGTGGCCACCAATGATATCAGAACTATTGTGGGAGGAATAACATTCAAAACAATTACATGAAAATGATTCAGATGCTATAAAAATTTGGCCTAACACAAGTAAAGCCAACTGGCAGCCCGCAGGCTGGATGTGATTACCAAGGACATTTTATCTGTTTCCTGGCAGCACTATAAATTTTTAATCAAGGTGTCCAAAAATGTTTGCCCACAGTTTCACTCACAAGAAAAAACTGTACAAATAAGACACTTTCATATTGTCTCTCTCTCTCTATTCTGGATTATATCTATACTGTATATGCTATATGCAAATATATGCAACAATATTGTTGTAGTGTGCCTTCAAGTCATTTCCAACTTATGGTGATAGGTGAATCTATTGTAGGGTTTTCTGGAGCTTAGATTGTCTGATGTGCCAAAAGTCACCCACTGGGTTTCCATGACTGAGCAAGGAATAAAACCCTGGTTTCCAAGGTCATACTGCACCACTCAAACCACTACACCATGCAACAGTATACCCGAGTAAGATGCTGTCAAAGTATGAATCCCTCTCTGGCCATTTCTGCACTAGAGTGTTATAGCGCTATTATTCCACTTGCAACATCCTATGGAATCCTGGGGTTTGCAGTTTCGGGAGAGGCCGGCTGGTGGAAATGGGCTCTGTCCTAGACATTTTCTTACAGAGGCAGATTACTTGTGAGTGGGGTGGTATGTGTTGATAACTGTAATTGTAGCCTACCAACTTCCTGAGAGAGAATAAAGTGAACTTGAGAATATCACAATTAAAATAGTACTTTTGCACTTCACAATAAACCATGGTTTGTATTAACTATGGTTTGCTGCTTAAACCATGAAATGCATTCTAAACAACCAGTGCCACCATCAGCTTGTCTTCTTACCAACTCCTGTTTCAGGATGATCAGCTGAGGAAACAAACTAAGGACAAGCATTTCAATACAACTCATCTACCACAAAAATAATGGCTTCAACAAGTCAGAATTCCTAAGCCAACAACAAGCCACAAATTCAGATGGTGATTTGTGGCAGTCAACAGTTCTTCACTTTTTAACAGAGAGACTGTTTCATTACAGCAAGCCAGATTTCAACAAACCAGACCATAAAATGTTGTGATGTGTGACCATGGCCAATGTCTCCACAGTTTCATCTAAAACAAGGGGGGGGAGTTTTAGCTATTATACAAGCCAACCTTACTAGGAGGTTTTTATTATCAAATTGTCATTAATTGGTAGGATAACCATTTATTTGTCCAGTGTTACCATTCATAAATACAGATTAAAAATGCCATGCTCAAAAGGAGTCATGTACAGCTTAGGAGTCTTCACAGACGATCACTACATATTTTGATTCTAACTTGCAAGTTCACCTTTGAAACTGTGCCAACACATTTCACAGCAGGTACAACCTACAGTGAAACAAAGAAATGAAAGAATACAATACCTTATATAAAATACCATATGCTAAACAATTGTACCATACAATACCCTTATTTCAGTGGGAAAGCAACATGAAAAGGCAAACAGAAATTTTACCTATTAATTGAATGATAAATCACTTGTTGCAAAGAATCCTCAATCCTTGATCAAAATTAAGATAGCAACAGCAATAGCAATAGCATATGTATTTCTATATCAGCTAAGTGCTCTCTAAGCCATTTACAATGTGTTAGCTAATTGCCCCCAACAAACTGGGTACTCATTTTACCAACCTGCGAAAGGATGGAAGGCTGAGTCAACCTTGGAGCCTGGTAGGATTGAACTCACAACCTTGTGGCTGCAGTACCGGCATTTAACACTACACCACCAGGTCAAGAGTGGAGTTTTGTTTGTTTTAATGTTTTAATTAGCGTGTATATGATTTTATTGTACAGCCTAAACGCTTATCAGCATTTGTAAAGATGAAAATATGCCCTTACTGGTGAATTGCAATGACATTAGACTTGCAATATATATACTGGCAAGCTAGGAAAAGCAAAATTCATTCTAACACAATATTGCCACAAACAAGCAGGAGCATGTTCAACTGTCTACAGTTATCTGTGTCCAATCGACTCTTCCTGCAGTAATTACTATACAGCAAATTCTTACATGTGGATTCCCATTCCCCCACCCACACAAACTCCTGACTTTACAATTGAAACATATAAAGGCATAATTGCACAGTGATTGGATGAGATCTGAAATTCTGAATCAGATGCACATGGCAATTCAATCTTTTACATGTTGGAGAGCTGAATGCATAATTTAAGGAATTCCATTACGGGAATAGAGCTGATAAAATAAAGTTGGCAATGAATCCAATCACCATCCTGAGGGCGGGAAAATTCATTCACAGTGTTTAGAAGTTATATCAGTTATCATAAAACAAGAAAATAGAAATATATGCAAAGAGTAGAATGGAAGGACAGCAGTGTGTGAATCATGTGCAGCATAAAACAAAAAACATGCATATTAGAACTGTGAAAACACAAACATTTAACATGCATGACGCAACAATCACAGACAATTTTTGGTATCTTTTAAAATAAATGTGCTGGATCCACCTAGTGAATTGACTCTCAACATGAGAATGTTAATCTTACAATTAAATGACTGGTCCTTATAGCAGTCCAGACCACTTTAAAACTGATGCTAATTTGCCAGAAGTCTTAAGGTGTTTCCCTCACATGCAAGTTTCACTAACGGGTAGGGCTGCCAACTTTGCAAAAAAGTTGTTTTGGATGTGAAGAAACAAAAGCAGAGATGATTCATGCGCAACATTAAAAGGAGCAGATCTTAGCAGATGGTTGTGGGTGCTCATGTGGCTGGCGCATGATCTAATTGCTCTCCTAGCAGGAGCAGTGGAAGATGAGCCAGAGGGAGACATTAAACTGAGATAAAGTCCATTACACATAAGAGTTCAAGCACTGAAGCCAAGTCTCACAACACACGACTCCTAAAGCAAAGTGGTTTTCAATAGCGGTGTTGTCAAAAAGGAAGTACCGGTAAGCACAACTGAGGAATATGAAGTGAACAGGATTGAATATGGCAGTCGGAGGGTTCATAGCAAAGGGATAAGTATCACTACAACCCTTTTATCCCCTCATAAAGATTATCTCTTTTTTCTCCCCTTTCTCTCAAGAAGTACAGGACAGCACACATAGTCCAACATGTTACCCTCATTTACCACAAATTTTTGAGTTAAATTAAGTTTAAAGTTGGTGACTGGCTTCTCTTGTAGCAAAATAAAATGTTCTATCCAGTTCACTATAGTGGTTCATAGTTTGATTAAACTCTCTTATGTTCAGCAGCAATAACAAAATTAGGGCATGATACAATAAACTATCAGAAACCCTTACAACTATTATGAGAAGGGCATGAACAGCCCGGAAGCATAAGACAAAGATGAGTAGAAAGAAGACCAGGATTAACTGTTGCATTTCTGAGAGATTTGCTATATGTAACAACAATTTATGGCTCCCAATGTCTACAATAAGAAAAACTAAAAATCTCTTCCCATCACCTACATTAAGGTTGCTGAAAAAGAATGCTTGTGGGAAATGTAAGAATGAATTTTTGTGTTAAAGGATTTGTGAGCTTGGTTTGGGTACTAATTATAGATTCCTCTGAGTATGTGCTCAGAGGATTTGTAACCTTAATTTTAAGCATTTCTGAAGCCACTTGAGCTCTGGTTTTGCACCTTTCTCTAGCTACGAGACCTCAGAGTACTAGTTAAAAGAAAAGGAAGAGAAGAGAAGAGAAGAAAAGAAAAACATTCCCAAGGCCAAAGCTTGACCACCACTGGCGTTATGATGTGGTAAATATAGTCTTCCCAATCTCTCACCTTTACTTTGCTTCTCAAAGAAAAATTATTTTTTAGTATTGTTTAAGAAGCATTAATGTAGAACAATCACAGCTTTAGAGAAGTTCCTTGAGCAATCTATCCTGATATTGAGCCACCTCACACAGTTTGGAAATGCCAGAAATAATCTGACGGCTTTGTATTGATTGAAGAGATTCTTACTCTGGACCTAATAACAGCTTATTTTAATCAATTACTTACATGCTGGGTGCATGAGAATATTTTATATCTGTGTAACTTTTTTCAGTGGGAGCCTAACATAATATCGTTTGTTGAATCAATGCTACACACCTAAAAATTGCATACTTTTTGATGCAGAAACAGATTTCCTACAAGCAGGGATGAGAAACTGAAGTGGATTACATCTAACCACAGAAAATGAAGTAGATTACATCTAACTACCTTGAACCACCTGTACTTAAATATATTCAAAAAAGCAAATTGGAAAGAGTAATCTCTACTCTTTTATCATGCATATTATTCACCACCTCTTTTTTTAAAGAGTTTTTATGATGGGAGAGATCCATGCTATTCACAGATAGCTCCTACTCTTCCCCTTTTTGTGCAGTTGGGACAATGGGGAATTTATTCATTGTTTTAAGCTGTTTCTCATGAAGACGACGTCACTGGACCCAAAAGGGGTAAAAACTACTGTCCTATCATTAATATCCCTTTTTGAGGCAAGGCATTTGACTGTATAGTGGCTAGGCAACTTTAGACATTCTTGGAGGAAACATTTTCTGGACCCATTTCAGTCTGGGGTACCCGTGAGGTCGCCATAAGTTGACAGGCAATTTGAAGGCATGTACACACACAGCACTGACAAAGCTTCAGTTGTCCTAACCAATGACCCTTTCCAGATGAAAGATAGATACAGTCCACCCTGTTAATTCCCCTGCACCTCTTAGAGGCTGTTCTCACACTGATGAGGGTATCATACTGGACTGGTTCTGTGGGATGGGACCAGGAAGCAATGTGCTATGGTGTTTCTGTTCCCCTTTAAAGCATCAGTTCCAGACAGTGGCACTGGGAGACTCCTGATCAGACTCATACCTACTAAGCTGTGAGGCGCCATAGGATTTCATCTTGTCTCCCATGCTACTCAGTATTTATATGAAGCCATTAGGTCAACTCAAAAGGAACCTTGGGCTGGATGCTCACAACACTCAGCTCTGCTTTCCACTGTTGTTAGAGTCTACTGGAGCTGTGCAGGTGCTGAACTAGTCCCTGGATGTTGTAGCAGGTTGGATGAGGGCCATTAAACTGAAGCTGAATCCCAATAACATAGAAACTCTGTGGGATGGTGGTTTATGCATCCAGGAACTAGATAAGCAGTTTGCCTTTCATATGGCTGCACTCCTGTGAAGGAGCAAAGGCATAGCTGAGAAAGCACTCTTAACTCCATCTCTGTCACTGGAGACCCAGACAGATTTTATAGCTCAAGTTGTCTGTGACCATTTTAGACTTGTGTACCAGCTATGATCTTCCCTGAACAGGGACAATATAGTCACAGGAGTTCATGCAATAGTAACTTTATGATTAGACTAATGTAGTGGGCTCTACGTGGAGCTGCCCTTGAAGACGACTCAGAAGCTGTAGCTGCTGCAAAATACAGCCGTTAGACTGCTGACCAGAATATCATACAGAAATCCAGAGATACAGATTCTAAAGGAATTGCACTGGTTTCCAATTCATGTCCAGTCTGAATTCAAGGTACTGCGGATGACAACTAAAGGCTTTGAATCTTGATACCTGAAAGGATTGTCTGTCCCTGTATACACCAGACTAAGGACTGTGGTCTTGGGGGCAGGGGACTTGTCTTGTCCCACTGTTAGGACAAGACACTGTCTGAAGACACAGAAGAGGGTCATCCTTACTGTGATACCTTGACTATGGAATGACCTCCTCTTGGAGCCCTACTTGGTGATAAAGCTGGATATATTATGGCACCAACTTAAAACACAGCTTTTTATTCAAGCCTTTTGAGCCTAAAAAAATTGCCTAAACCATTTACATGGTTTTACATTGTTTTAAATCAGCCTTGGATAGTACTGAGATGGGAGACCTCCAACAAATACTAGATGCTGTCGGTTATTAGACAGAGGAAGGAACTGACAAAACCAGCTCTGAGTACTGATAAGAACACCCTATGAAATTCATAGGGTCACCATAAGTTGACAGGTGACTTGAAGACATGTGTGCACACACACATACATACATGGTTTAAATCAATGTTAATAGTACGCCACTCTGAAGTCCTACAACATACAGTAGCATATAAATATTTCAATAAATGAACAAATAAATGCTACATCATGGCTGGGTAACCTTAGACTTTCTATATATTCTACAACTCCCAGAAATCCCATTCCCTCTGGACCATAGTATGGGCTGTAAGACTGTAAGAGATGTAGTTCAAAACTTATTCTGAGAACAAGTACGCATAAAGCATTGGAAATGAGACAGCAAGTATGTCCAAATGGATCTCTTTAACTCTAGGCTGGTGACAGACAGTCTTGACAGCCTTGATGAAGGACCGGACCCTTGATTTTTCTATTTGTGTATTCTGGTTTTGCATGATGGAAGGATACCATTAGAGTATCATGCCAAACAAATGTAGTTTAGCATCTACCACCTTAATGAAAAGATTCTGCAAACTCCATTATATGTCAAGCGTACTGCCATGCAAATTGTTTCTGTTTTATCTTTCCCATGTATTTTCAGAAGGCAGCACTGACAGAAAAAAACATCAACCCATAACCGCTTGTTAAAAAAAAAGTCTTGTTGAAACACTATCTAGTTGAATAAATGGGTGAACTGATATGATGTTAAATGTTTACATTCAACAGCATGCAGAAAGGGGTGGTATGAAATGCAAATACATTCCCACTAGTACCAGTGGCAGGCATTTATTCCCAGTGCAAACATAAGAGCTTCAGAACAATATTGGCAGGAACGCTGAAAGCGAAGAAAGAGTTAATCTTCCTTCCCATCTTGTTGAGATCTCTCTCCAACAGCTGCTACTTGTGTGTGTGTGTTTTACAGTATGTACATTAAATGTGAAGATCCATTTAACTTTAATATCACCTCAAGACTGGCCGGAAGATAAGGCTGGCACCATAATAAAAGGCAGCCAAGGAGAGACGCAGGGACACACACAGGCTGTAAAAAGAGAGATGGGAGCCCAATTTGGAGTGCAGGCAAACATTTTTACTTTCTTCCTCCCACCATTCTCAGGCTCATCTTCCTTGTCCCTTCCAGCCAAGAGATTACCACTGAGCAGCTTGAAAGGCCTCTCTCTCACTTTCAGATTTATTTCAGTTCCCATAACCTAGAGAAGACCTTCTAATCTATTTACTCAAGCTAAATATCAAATGACACAAACATTATCTCTAGACTGAAGGCTGCCCTACATAAAAGTCATCTCTACTTCCTCCAGCAATCCAGAGCACTGTCAGGGTCGCTAAATCCTGGTGGGTTATCACCAATATCCATCTGTTCATCTTCCTTCTCACCCTTAAAGTCCTCTCACACAGACTCTGATTATTTCTTGCCTTGACTCCAAGAGTATCATTCTTCTTTTTCCAAGACTCTTGCTTCCTCTCAATTCCCTCATCCCCCTCCACCCTTCATTTCACATTAGAGTGCCTATTTAAAGACGGAACATTAGCTTTTCACTGGACCCAGGATTCTTTTCCTTCAGATTGCACCACTACTATTAGATTAACAAGTGGAAACCCTTGTCCCAGAGCGGCAAAACTGCTGGGTTTGGAGTGGGAGAGAGAGGCAGAACTCCAGACTTCTGCATGTGCAGGCGTATGTGTGCATACACATACACCTTTTGCCTCACAACAATACCATAAGTCACTTCACCTTAGGAGAGCAGCTATAAGCAATACGGCTGCCACATCCTTTCATTTCTGACCTGAACAGTACTGAGAACTAGGTAGGGAGCCCCATACGTAGTCTAACTTTAAGGAGTACAGCTTTGTTTCTCTGCTGAATCACCTTCAGTTTATAAAAGATATGATTCTAAGTGACCATTCACAAAAGCAGACAAGGCTGCTGCACTTTTCAGAGTTGGGCAAAAATGGGAACTTTGGAAAAGCCATCCTGCCATGCAAGCCACACCTGCTGAAATTGCCTCTCCTACACAACTCTTAAAAGGACCTGTTCTTTCTAAGTGGCACAAAGAGTGGGCCTTATTACATAAATGACACTAAGGGTATTCTATCTACATACACTGAAAAGGAACCATCCTCCCACAAACTCCAACTCCATAGGTACAGGGTGACGAAAAGAAGAGGAAGGGAGCCAATGCTTAATGCCAACTTCTGATGTACTAAATTCTATCCCTTCCCAGCCCGCAGATGCCTAACGTTATCCTGAATGCTGTTCCCAACTGCTTTCACTGTCAATTATGGCTGCCAGGAGACATCAGACTGCACTTTCCCCAGGATTTTTTTCCAATTTGGGGAAGGGGAGACAAAACTAGAATTGGCCCTTGCACTGCAAAGCAGTACCTGCTGGGGGTTCAAGGAGGAGAAAAATCCCTAGTCAGAGATTTTCAGCTAAGATGGCCTGATAAGGTGGCCAGTACATGAAAAATAGGTGAGGCATGATACTTACAAGTACATCATTCAGTTATTAAAGCTCCACATCACCTGCTTCCACCAGAAAATAAACATGCATGCAAACAGGGCAACAGTTCAGTGAGAGCAATGGCCTTTCTTCCCTCTCCTGAGAGGAGAAACCAGAGGGACATCTGGAGTGGTTAGGCTTCCATGTCCCTGCCCTTGTAACAAGTGGCATGACCTGGCCTCTCTCTCAACATCCATCACATTTAGATTTGCTGGATGCCATGGATCATTTTCTGAGAGGCTGCCTCATCTTCACAGTCTTGAAATATTTTAGATATAGATACAAGGATTTTTCTTGTGCTGACTTACCTTTTCACAAGGACCTATGTACTTTATATACTCACATATAATATAAACCTAAAATTTTAGTCAAAAAATGGACCCCAAAAACCTGCGGCAACTTATCCACGGTCAATGTAAATACTGTGCCTGAACTCACATCAAAAAAAGGAACCATCTCCTCCTCTGAACAGAGAACCTAAATGAAATCACCAACCCCTTCTACTCCCTCTGTTGCAGTGTTGCTGCTGGTCTTTTTGAATGTCTGGGAAGGAAAATGGCAGTGGCAGCAGCAGCTCTTTGGCCCTTCTCCTTAAAGGAGTGCTGAGAGATGGAATCTGTGCTTCTTTTAGGCTCTCCCAGGATGGACTAAGCTCTCACTTTTTCCACTCTGCTTAGGGAGGGGAATGGTCCCATTTCTGATCCATTCCCTTTTCTTCCTAGAGTGGGAAAGGCATTTTTGAATGCCTAGGTGGGAAAATGGCAACAGCAGTGGCCAGAGGCGGCAAGCCCCTGAGATGGTGCCAGTGCTTTCCCCTTTCCGTTGACTCATATCAAAATCCATAATTTTGGCCCAAAACTTAGCCTCAACTTACACATGAGGCCAACTTACACACAAGTATATACAATATATCTTTTCATATGTGTTCAAATGACCATGTTCTGGGGTTACTTTGTAAATGTTGCTTATTCTTTACATAGGAAAGGAGTATTTTAAAAATTCCACAGATAAACAAACAGAAGTCGGAAGAATGGGAAAGAGAATCCCTAAAACAGAACAAACTGAGATTGTCTAGGAAGTTTTCATCCCATCAGCCATCCTTGAAAATGAGATATTGTGATTTTCATACATTACCTTCTCTCTTAAAACCTTTTGTTTGCAGCACAAAGCCATGCCATTTTCAATGTTTCTGAAGTTAATACAAAACTGTAAAAGGAGCTGCAGGGGCACAGATGCTTGCAGTAAAATGCTGAACTGCGTAAGTGATAGAGTGCCCTGGCATGCCATTTAAATCAACAACCACTACCCAAGTATCAAAAACAGGGTTCTAAAAATAAATGTGGAACTTCCATATCTGATCATCAACATTCTGATCATTACAGTGGCTTCTGTAACAGCTCAGGTTTGGCCAGAGTAGGTTGCACACCTCTAAGTATAAACCATCAAACACACCCTCACAGCATGTTCCAATTCTTCCCATTTCATCCTTTGGTAGTCTTAAAAATAACTGAACATAAACAATATGCTTGGTCTCTTCAATAAAGTTCTGTTGATGCACAAAATGAGAACAAAGAAGCAAGACTCACTAAGGGCTTTAAATTTAATTATTCCCTAGTAATTCATTATTGCTTTATTGCAACTCAAAGCCAGAATCTTGCCGACAGCCAAAATGTTTAACATACATTCCTGTTTGTTGATGGAACTCTTTAACTATAGTTGATAAGCATCTTTTAAAAATCTGAAGAAAGCACATCAGGTGCCACAAAAGATTTTTGATGCATTAATTATTGTAACATTGATGCTGCCCTCATTTAAAGCTAAGAAATAAAGGTATGCCAAAGAGATACTATTCCACAGAGTTGCTTGTTGTTAATCATTTCAAACAGAAGAGGTATTGAGTACATGTATTGTACCTGCGATGGACACATAAACAATACTGTGCCTAAGACACTGATCGTTTTTCAAAACAGTTTTTGCACAGATCATCGAAACTGGGAGTTTAAAACTGAAATCATCACCTTTCAGGCAGCTAATTCAAGCAAACAAGAAAAAAAATGTTCATCCAAAGGGCAATTTCTCTCAATTAAAGATCTTCCCACAAAGGAATACAAACAATTAAAAACGTAAGGAAACAGAGTAGTCTGCTCACTTTGCAAATAAATGGTTTGCTCCCCTATCATGGGAAATAACATTAGAATCAAATTGGTGCTGAATATTAAAAAAAAAAAAAGAGGATTAAAAGGAGATTGAATTGCTGTTATAAATCAGGCCTCTTTCCCCTTCAGAGGCAATATATTTCCCATAAAACGATTTTTCAAATAGGGGATTATGCCCAACAGTGGTGGATAACCTGGTAGACATTCCTTTTATGCAAGATTTGTATTTGATTTGTGTTATTTCCACAGAACAGCACTCTTTACACACCATAAACATTTGACATATTTAGGTGTCTAGATATGGTAATAGGAAATGTCAGGTTAAACAAGCGAAAGCGTGAAGGCAAAAACAGTTTAAGAACTATGGTGTAGAGGAGTGTACATTGCCTTTGATTATGCTGGCAATCAATCATAGGGTTTGGGCAAAACTGTGACATTTTATTATATCTTGAAAATGTCATGGTACAGTTGATATCTTTACAGAAACTTATAAAGCTTGAAAACATATATGGCATTTCTACGTTTGCTTTATTATTATTATGAAAAGTGACAATGCTTCTGCAAGAAAACCTTGTGACTCAGAAAGGGGAGTCTGATGCCAGAGGTATACTTCATGGTCCAGAATTAGTTCAAGTTCTTGAAATGGGATCTCTAATCATACCTACCTATTTGCACCAATGCATAGCATGCAATAGCAGGAGTGAGCCCACTGTATCAGCAGTGGATGTTTCTGTTGCTGGTGAAGGACTCTAATCTGTTAGACCATTCTTCAAGATCTACGGCAATCTGCTGCAGATGAATGAGCTTCAGCTTCAGACAGGATGCTGAAGGACCTCAGTATTCTAAGGCCTAAAGTAAACCTTTCAGGACTCTGAACTGTGTGATTCCAGGTGTGAAGAAGAGTCTCTGAAACAGAGGTATCTAGTACCCACAGTGGCCCAGTATGGCCTGAGAACACATTAATCATAAGAGAGGTGTGACAGGACAAAGAAGTCAGAGTCCCAGAAATAAAGATAACTAAAAGTGATACTTGTTGATCTTTAGGCTCATGAGCCTTCACCATTCTCTTCAGCTGTAGCAACAAAGCATGACACATTTCTGTTGCTGGTTTCAACTCATTAGAAGAGGGTCTGCCCAAACCACTTTGGTCTCTGGGACAGGGTAGTAAATGACACCCCTCCACATAGCCACACACCCCTCCACATCAAGATGTGCAGAACTTGACGCCAGTCAAGTAATTTAGCAATGGAAGCAGAAATTGCTCAAGTATACTTTTCCAGCTCTTTCAGTAATCATAAACAAAAAGCAAAATTAAATAAGAACTGTCCTTTGCTGTCCTTTCATAACACCCAAAATTTGCTGCCTGAGGTGACTATCTCTACCTAAACATGAGAGTCGAAAATATGAGAAGTCTTGCATATTGTCTGGGAAGATGGCTAACAAAAAGCAAGACTAAGACTTTTATTATGGTTAGAGGCTTTCTGGAACTCTCAAACAGCGAAGTTTGTGTGACCTCATCCATATGTCCTGTCAAGTGAAGAAAAACACGAGTACATTGGATCCAGAAAGATGACAAAGCCAGGATGAGGAGAACTTATCTGAGTATCTGAAGTCCACACTAGTGTTGTCTACTCTAAATCAATCTTTGCTTATTGCATTTCACCCTTCATCTTGGCAGAAACACCAGAAACAGAAAGAACAAAAAAGATGTCTCTTCTAAGTGAAGTCAAGAACCACCTTATCTAACTGGATACCATAGGTTCCCATGTGCTCCTTCAAAATCAAACCCAGCTGTATTTCATATCCATTTCATATCACTTTACATTATACCTTATATGAACTGGTTCATACTATATCTTAAATAAGAAAGCAGCTGCTTTTACACATCAGTGGAATGAAAGCCTTGGATTAATTTTAAATATACTATCAATAGACATCATAGTGTCTGGTTGCTTGTGTTCCTGGCTAAAGAACTGGAAATATTCATGTTTGTAAAGCTAGACAGGTATAAACGTTGTTATATTGATACAGATACAGATTTGTCTTACACAATATTTGAAAATGGGAAAATTATATCCAGATGTCTTCACTATTTAATAGAATCTCCTGGAACAGAGAAGACCAGCTAACTTTAAGAAACACAGCACTCAACTGAGATAAGCCCTGGTTTTCGTGGCTGGTGAAGAAATGACTCAGGTCCCAACTACTAGCATGGTCTGCAAGAACTGAGATGTTCTGAGTTTTCCTCTTAGAAAGGCCAGAAACAACACACACAAACAAGACTATAAACCATCTAATTAAGCATCTATAAACCCTGGTAATTTCAGTGTGACAAATTCTTTCATGCCATTTAAACGAGGTATTATGTGGTAAACTGTATAAAGCAAGCAGAATATTCTCTGAAAGCTGACTCTGAGTCCTTGTCTCATATTCCCCATATTGCCATAGGTGGGAAGCGCAATGAAAGACTTCTGAGCTCACCAAGGAGTGTAAATTTTTATATGAAAAAAAGAGCCAAAAATGCTTTGTGTTTGGTAAGATGCTAGAGTGACTGATAACAAGATGGCAAAAATACTAAAATGAGATGAAACAATAGTTTAATAACTAACTCTGAGATGAAACAATAGTTTAATAACTAACTCTGGAAATACTCTGGTCAAAATAGAAACTATGAAGAGATAAAAAAATTAGAATAGCAAAAACCTTGGCAAAATCATGGCATATCTCCAGCTAAGGAGACACCTGCAAGATGGTCCTACTTACAAGGCCTCAAAGAAACATTTGGATTATATATATATTCAAACCTTGCCTTCTGTGATCCAGAGGAACACAATTAATGGTAATAATTTCAGAGACTGTCAAGAAGTGAATGGTAGCCAGCCTTAGAAGTTTTAGAAGAGGCAGACTTCTGCAATAACACAATCCTATATAGCACCTCAGAAGGAGACACAAAATCAGAGTTTCTCTAACCAGAAAGCTCCACAGGGCCTATCCTCTTAGATCTAGAAGGATAAATTATTGCACGTATTTAAAAACATGTCGTATTGCTAACTGCTTACTTTTGTTTCATTACTACTAAATTTCCATCTTTTTAAAACTCTGTATTGAATGCTGATTTATATTACAAAGACTTTTTTAAAAGTGAGAAAAAAAAAGGGTAATTCTGGCAGAGAGGTTGCCTCTGATACTTCCAAATCGTATGTGTATCTGGCTAGATCATGATGTTTTCCAGGAGTGACACTTGGGCTGGGGAGAAGCAGGCATGTTTAGTTAACTTCTCAGTCTGCAGCTGGCAAAGAACAGGCAGCATACTCTCAGCAAAACTGAGGCATAATTTTCCATACACCACACCAGCAAAAATGAGCTTCCATCAGTGTGATAGCTGGTATATGTTCCTCATGGAAAGTTAAATCCAACACCAGAATGAAGACATCAGAATGGTTTGATCCAGTTTATGTACTGCCTACACATCACTCCTAAACATTTCAGTCAGCACAATCACTAATACTCCTAAAGATCTGGTGTAATAGCAATAATTTAAATTATATTTAAAATGACTACTATTCAGTCACATCCTTCTCTGAATTATGATGAATCAGTAATCAAGTAGGTTCATCCAAGCCCTGTTGACTGCTCTTTGCTCTGTCAATTGTTCTGTAGAAATCCTATCTCCCAGAATCCCCCATACAGCATGGCCAATATATGGCTGAGACATGTTAGCAGGAGAAGAGCGAGGGAGGGAAAAGAAGGGAAGTAGAATGAGGGAAATTCTGCCCCAGCCAAACATCAACTCCTGTAATGCGGAGAGAGAGTAGTTTTGCTGCTGCTGCTGTTGTCCCCAAGTGTCAGGAACAGATTCACTCTTACACGGATCAACAAACTTAATAGAAGATTTATTGTAACATAGTAAGGGATGCTGTCTTCAGACGTTAAAGCTCGAGAATGGAACGTTTTCCCCCCACCTTACACTTTAACAGACAGTTTCTCCTAAGATAGTTGTAAAAGAACGAACGTCATCATGCCAAACGGTTCCTTTGAAATTCCAGCCAGAAGGAATGGTTGGCGCCTGGGAATAGCTAACAGCCTACTATCACTATTTCCTCAGTCTACTGCTATCCTAAAACAATAAAACATGGAGGACTCCCGACATCCTGCCCCACTTTTTTAAAAAAATATATACATAAAGATACACAAAATATAGAAAATATCACGGAACAGTAGAAAGACAAGAAAACTAAATAGTAATATGAATGCAGTAGCAAGTCAGTCGGGGCGTTGAGGAACATCAGCCGGCGAAGAAGTCAGCGAAGGTGCCCTCTTCAGCAAACTGGAATGAAAAACAGGATGAATAGCCTTGAGGGAAGAAGGGAGATCTAGTTCAAAAGAGACATCATTAATAGCCCTTTTCACAGGAAAAGGTCCGAGAAAACGAGGGGAAAGTTTTTTAGACGGAGAAGGAGAGGAAATGTTCTTAGAAGAAAGGAAAACCAAATCCCCGGGCTGGTAAAGGGGATTAGGCTGCCGTTTACGGTCAGCGAAACGTTTGTGGGAAGCTTTAGCGGATGCTATAGCATCTGAGACGGATTGCCAAATGCCAGAAAATTTAGAGACCCAAGCAGAAACAGAAGGAGGAGCGGAGGAAGAGAGGGAGAGGGGGGAAAGGAGAAGGAAGGAAGCCGTAAACTATTTCAAAGGGGGGTTTCCCAGTAGAGGTATGAACCGCAGAATTGATGGCAAACTCAGCGAACGGAAGGAGCGGAGCCCAATCATTCTGGTTCTCAGAAACAAAACACCTAAGAAATTGTTCAAGAGATTTGTTAACACGCTCAGATTGGCCATCTGTTTGAGGGTGATAAGCACTGCTGAGTTTCTGAGTGACTCCCAGGGTTTTCAGTAGACAAGTCCAAAACTTGGAAGTGAAAATTGGATCCCTGTCCGAAATGATCACCGAAGGTAGTCCGTGAAGTTTCCATACATGATTAACGAACAGGTCAGCCAGCTGGTCAGCACGGGGTAGTTTCTTTAGAGGCACAAAATGACATTGCTTGGAAAAGTGATCAGTAACAACCCAAATAACATGAAAGCCGTGTGAAGAGGGAAGAGACACGATAAATCCCATGCGATGACCGACCAGGGGCTAGCAGGCGCAGGCAGAGGTTGCAGGAGCCCTTGAGGTTTAGATGTGGGCGACTTAGAAACGTTGCAAGTGGCACACTGCTTAATGTAAGTTTGCACGGAGGGGTTTAATCCAGGCCACCAAAAAAGGCGGCGAATCGCATGCAATGTCTTCAAAAACCCAAAATGTCCAGCGGGTTTGGAATCATGATAACGATGAAGTACCTGCTCGCGGGCAGCAGGGGGAACGTAGACCTTGGTGCCATAAAGGGGAGATTGTCAACCCATTCTATTTTATCCTTGTTTGCCGGTAGCCAGGAGTCTGCATGCGCTGCATGAATGATAGCATCGCGGAGAGCGGAGTCACAAAGAGAGGAGGCAGAAAGCCTTGTCTTTGCTAATGCACGAGTAGTCACTTGAGAAGCCAGAGAGGAGGCAGGAAACAAGGTATTGGAGTGGGAGGACGTAGCAGGGGATTCCGCAAAACAGGGAAGTCGAGAGAGAGGGTCCGCCAGTTGGTTAGTTCGGCCAGGTTTGAAAACAATTTTAAATCGGAATCTCTGGAAAATTCAGCCCATCTCGCCTGCTTAGGGGAGAGTTTCTTAGCAGACTGTAAGGCTTGCAAATTCCTATGATCAGTCCAAACTTCAAAGGGAGTCGAGCCCCTTCAAGCAAATGACGCCAAGAGGACAGCGCAAAATGGATAGCCTTGGCTTCTTTCTCCCAAATAGGCCAATTAGCTTGTTGAGGGGAAAATTTCTTTGAAATGAAAGCACAAGGCCTGAGTGCTCCTGTGGTGTCATGTTGTAAAAGAACGGCTGCCATGGCAAAGTCCGAAGCATCCGTTTGCACAATGAATTGCTTCGTACTGTCGGGAAAAAGGAGTAAGGGCTCAGACGTAAATTTAGATTTCAAATGGTCAAACGCCGATTGACACTCAGGCGACCAACAAAGTCTATGCGCCTTGCCCGCAGTGGATCCTTTAGGTTTCCGTAGAAGGTTGGTGAGTGGAAGCGTTATGGCAGCAAAATCCTCAATAAAGTTCCGGTAGAAGTTCGCAAAACCAAGAAATTGCTGCAGTTGCTTCACAGTTTTAGGGACGGGCCATTGCAAAATGGAGTTAATCTTCGAAGGGTCCATTTTAAGTGAACAATCTTGAATCCTATATCCCAAGTAATCAAAAGTTTGGGTGTCAAATTGGCATTTAGATAGATTAACCACGAGGTTGTTATCTATAAGCCTTCGTAACACTTCACGAACCAATGACACATGAGATTCCATGGAATCTGCGTAAATTAAAATGTCATCCAGATAAATCAGAACCCCCTGATACAACAAGTCATGGAAAATGGTGTTCAAAAACATTTGGAACACAGATGGCCCCGATTGTAAGCCAAAGGGAAGAACCGTCCATTTAAAGTTACCTAGAGGAGTTGCAAAGGTGGTGAGCCACTCAGAGTCCGGGTCCATTCTAATCCTATGAAAAGCCTCTTTAAGATCAAGTTTGGTGAAATATTTTCCTTGAACAAGATGGTCCAAAACAGTCCGTATCAGAGGTATGGGATAACAATTGGAGGAAATAACCTGGTTAATAGCAGAGTAGTTAACTATCAGTCTCGGATCCGCGCTGGGATCTTTTCTCTTTCGGAAGAAGACAGGACTCGCCGTGGGGGCTGTAGAGGGCTTGATAAAGCCGCGAGCCAAGTTTTTATTTAGGAACTTCTTGAGAGCAAGGAGTTCTTTTTGGCTCATGGGGTAAATTTTCGGTTTAGGCAGGGTGGCCCCGTCAACTAATTCCAGTTTACAGTCAAAGTCCGTGTGGGGAGGCAATTTGTCAGCCTCCCTTTCGTGGAAAGCCTTTTGGAAGTCTCGGTAGTGTGAAGGAATTTGTTGCAATTCTTCATGGGGAATAGAAAAGTTTTCATCTGAAGAGGACATAGTGCCAGCAGTCCAGTTTATCTGGGGGTTATATTCACGAAGCCAATCGATTCCCAAGACCAATTTGAACTGCATCGCCTTGGGAACTAGAAATCGCATGCTGTAATTGTTTTTGTCCATTTGAAATGAGATGGGCTTAGTGATTTTACTAATTACTCCCCCAGTCATTGAGGTCCCATCCATTTGCGTTAATTTGATGGGGCATTCCAAGGGCTCATAAAGAGTTTTCAATTGTTTGGCCAATTTGGGGTGTAACAAACTTCTGGAGCAGCCAGAGTCAATTAATGCCCTATGTACATGCAAAGTCCCATCGCTGCCACTAATCGCAACCGTGGCGTAGAAATGGGGAATTTTAGGAGTACTTACAGATGTTCCCGCCGCTTGCCAGTCATCGCAGTCAGGTTTAGAATCTCCATCTATGTCAGATGAGGACGAAGAGGTGGTTTCATCATCGGGATCGGAGTCTCCTGTCGCCGCTGCAGGGTCCTTAGAAGTGCGTCTAAGTGGTTGTTTGGCGGCCGCTGTCTGATGTGTGAATTCTATATCCTTTGGGTCTGCTCGTGCTCCCTTAGTCCCAGTCGGAGCTTGGTTTCCGCGGCAGGTGTTGGCGAGGTGGCCCGGTTTTCCACAGTTAAAGCACATGCCCAAACGGAGACGTTTGTTCCGTTCCTCAGCATTGAGGACGGTGGGACCGCGAGGTTGTCGTTTTGGCACGTCTTGTCTTTGTCGGTTCAGCTGAACAGTCTGGGTTATGCCTTCCATTTCAGTAGCTAGTCTGACCCAACCTAGCAGGGTCTGTGGATTGGCCTGCATTAAGCACCCGTGTAGAATATCAGGATTTAGTCCATCTTTGTATAACTCAATTAGAATTTCATCACTCCACGGGACTTTGGTGGCCAGGTTTCTAAATTCACGGGAATACGTCCCCACATCGTTCCTGCCTTGTTTCATTCGTTTCAGTTGATATTTGGTGTTTTCCAATAAATGGGGTCTTCAAGTTCCGCAGATGGTTCATGAAGAGCTGCAGATTTTCAGTTTCGGGGGCGCGGGAGTCATATAGGTTCGCTACCCAGTCTGCTGCCAGTCCTTTCATACTCTGGCTTAGGTATCGAATTCGGGCCGCATCATCCCGAAATAGATGGCCGTGATCAATCATGAAATTGTTTGCCATAGTCAAAAAAAGGAGAGTTTCTCCCCCTTCCCGTTGAAGGTCGCTTTCAGGTCTCCCACATTTCTGAGTAACAGTGGCGCTGGCGTGTGCCCTGTTGGTTGCTGGGGCGGACCAGGGGTGCCTGCCGCCGAGACAGCCGCTCGTGGTTCTCCTCCTGGTGATCTCCCTGTCTGCGAGGGACGGATGCGCATCTCGCGTAGCATGGTCTTGAGTTCGAGTATCTCCTCATCTTTTCTTTCCAGTTCGGTTTCCATTTGCTTTATCTCCTCCAAAAGGGATAGGTCTTTTGCTGATGTATCCCATCTAGCAGCCCTTCTGCGTTGTCTCAACGACGTATGTGGCTTTTCTCCCCAGACCCAGGTTTGGCCGCTTGTGGGGGTTTCCATAGCCTCGGTCAGGCGCAATTTTGTCTTGGTATCCAGGGGCACTTCAGTTTCTGTAGCTCCATCAGATTCTGCAGATCCTTGCTCTTCTTCAGTAATCGACTGGTCCATCAATTGGTGCATTTTTTGAAAGGATTCTCGAGCTTTCTGTCAGGAACAGATTCACTCTTACACGGATCAACAAACTTAATAGAAGATTTATTGTAACATAGTAAGGGATGCTGTCTTCAGACGTTAAAGCTCGAGAATGGACGTTTTCCCCCCACCTTACACTTTAACAGACAGTTTCTCCTAAGATAGTTGTAAAAGAACGAACGTCATCATGCCAAACGGTTCCTTTGAAATTCCAGCCAGAAGGAATGGTTGGCGCCTGGGAATAGCTAACAGCCTACTATCACTATTTCCTCAGTCTACTGCTATCCTAAAACAATAAAACATGGAGGACTCCCGACACCAAGAGTCTCAGCCTAGCCAAGTGTTCTGTGTCTGTCCAATGGTGGCAGCAACGGAGGAGAAAGAGGTGAAGGAAAGCAAATATGCATGCAGGCAGAGAAACTCCCAAGACCCATCAAATGTTATCTATTTCCAGCAGAATAAAATTTGTGGTAAGTTAGATAAATAGCTTAGATACTAGTATTTCTTTTTGAGATCTGTACCTAACCTCTTTTCCCCAGAAGTCCTGTTATTTTTTAAAGAGTGAATTATTATAAAATGAACTTTAAGGAATGCAGCTATCACAATATAGCAGGACGTACTCTAACGAATTTTCTAGGTAGTGTCATCAATTAAGAAAATCAGGTCTAAATCCAGGTGTTTGTTTGAGCTAAGTAGAATCTTTGAATCTGCAGTAAGCCAATCTTATGTAAATTCCACTGATTCAATCAGCCTACTCTCATTGGAGTTTTTTAGACACTTTTGCTTCCATTTGGTACCTTATGAATTACTTCATGATATTTTCATTGATCCTAATAAAGACACCACCTCATTGTGAAGTTTGAGATCTCAGTTTAACCGTTCCCAGTGTATTCTGTGCTAACAGTGCTCAGCCTAGCTCAAAGGTCTCAGGACCCTGTTCTTAATTGTACCCCATGTATTTATACATGGTATGGCTGCAGCTGGAACCCATTTGGTAAACCAGAAGGTTTGGTTCCAAACATTCCTATTGAAGACCAGTCTCAGAAATGAAGCAGCAGGGGCACAAAAGAACAGAACATATTAGGAGGTGATATATAAAAACTTTCTCATTAGATGTGGCCTAGGAATGGCCTTAATCTGATCTAAAGGTAGGTAGATGATAAATAGATCGTTAATCTACTTCTGTTCTTTAAACAGCAGCCAAATTAAATGCATCATTATTCTGTTCTTCAGTACCGCCAATTACTCCTGTCCACTCCCACACCCAGTTTTTGGAAATTATATCATATGATCAATACATCTAACCTGATAGACAAGACCTGGCCTTGCTTAGCCTGAAACTGGCTACATATGCATAGCCATGGCATAGTGTGGCCCCCCAATCCACTCCAGAACAACAAATCCCAGCAGAGTGGAAGGATTTTCAACAGGGCTGAGGATGTTCTACTTTCCAGTGGAAAACTATGACTTGATGATTTCTCCTTTACTTCCACACACATAAACTGATAAGCCACAAAAATCTCTGAAATTTCCAGTTCTGCAGTGCACGTACATCTGTGTGAGAATAGTAGATTCCTTGGGAGATGGGCATGTGAATATTTTGAGTACCAAACGCAATATATGAGTATACTCCACCATGCAGATATAAGTGAGTATTGAAATAGTCTCAGCCAAGGGAATGATCAAAATTCAATGTTGCCTTCACAGAATATTTGTTCCTAAATATCCTAAATATTTCTGGTAGAAGGCATGTGCCATGACAATCCTTCTTCATGCTTGGGACGCATAGAGAAAGAACACTATTTTTGCTAATGTCTTTTGCAGGGTGCACCTAGACTGTGATAAAATTCCTCTCCAGTCTTCTGTTGCTAAGTACTTCTATCAAAGGCTGTAATGAAGCAATGCACTGCTTGAAAATGCTTTTCTGTTTACATTTTCCAGTATGAGGCAGAGTAAGCCCTTGGATGGAAGACTAGCTGTGAATAAAATTCAGGACCATCATGCCTTAGCATGCTATATAGGCTATAAATAGTCTTAGCTACAACTAAACATTTGTTTCAGACTATCCTTTCTTCATGGAAAGATGAAGTAAAAGATCAATTTAACCAAGACAAGAGAAATGGAACTCAGAACCCAGTTCTTAGTGAAGTCATTGGCTTCCTGAAAGCAGAAGCTTGATGCTAATTTCCTGTGATGTATTTTCCAATAATCTATGGCTATGAGCTTGAGCACTGACAGGAAGAAGTGTTGTATTTCACAGCCCCACTGGAGAAGACAGTTTTAGGATCATTTATTTAATTATGCAAATGCTGCTCTCGTGACAACTAGAAGCAGGCTCAAAGTGAAAACCCTGTGCTCAGTAATATAGTTCATAGCCAACTGAAGATTCATTACCTATTGCTTCCATTCTGGCTTTGGAGACATCATTATAGCTTTGCAGTAGCATTGCAGAGTTAAGAGTTCTGATAGCACTTGAAAGTTTTGCCACTATTTTTACATATCTGTCTGAAACCTAGTGTTTTTATGTATATGCTTTTAACTGGTTATTCTCCATGAAAGGATGGGAGAATGAGAAGGGGAAATAATGTCAATTTTCATTTTGCTCAAATGTCATTCATTTCTGTATGTGTGTGGCTGATAATATGCAGCATTTCCTTCACATGACATGACCAAGTTATCAACATTAGAATGAAAGGGAGAAAAAAACACAATCTTACAGTTGGTCAGCCAAGTGTTTAAATTTATACAAGGAAGGTACTTGTTCTAAGGGATGGGTTGGGAGAGTCATTTCACTGTGTTTTTCCCAATATATCTTGCACTGTTGTCCCTTTATTTGTTCATATTCAGTTATGAGTCCATATTTTCTTCATTCCACATGAAGATCAACAATTATGTATTCAATTCCCCTAATGTACACACTTATGTACACATTTTCCCCATTGACTATATTGTGTTTTTCTGTATTTTTCAACTGTATGCACTTTCAGTTATGCACAGCTTTAAAATCTACACGTTGGTTCTGCATATATATTGTTTCTCTGAAACACACTGAAAGTCTTGCAAACGTCTGCATTTCCAAGGCAAGATGCAGCTTCTCATCCAACAGGTTTCAGGATGTGCTAAATGGATAAGTTCAGCAAGAATCTCAACTACAACGAACTTTTTCAGTGAATAATTTTCCATAACTAGCTGTATTTGAACAGAACTAGTGACAAGTTCTCACAAGATGAAGCTGCTACCGGCACCAGGAGCATTTTAGCAGAGTTTATTTACTCCTCATATTTTCCTTCTGGGTATCCAGGATTATGCTAACCATTATTTGCTTCATTTTCTATTACCTCACATTCAATATCTAGTCATAAAAATATTATAATTAAAGTGAAGCTATATAAATAGATGCCCTAGGCACTGCAGAAAGGCAATACAAAAATGACTTCATTTGATTTAAAAATCCATTCAGAATATATTATTATTCTGTTTCTCTAGTAGGGGTGGATTTTCCAGTGTCTTCATTAATATTTTCAGAACAATGCAACTCAGTCTAATCATAACGGTACTCTCTAATTTCAGAAGGTCTAATATAAAATGCCACAGCCAGACATATTTACCATCATTTGCCTAACCTCTTGCAATCTTTCAAACTTTCACATGGGGCTTTCCCCAAACTAGCACTCTCCAGGTGTGTCTGGGCTCCACAATGAATAGGAACAGGTTGCTTACCTGTAACTGTGGTTCTTCGAGTGGTCATCTGTGCCATCATACACTAGGAGCTTTAGCGCCTGCGCGGTAGCGTTCGGAAACTTCTAGAGCTTGTTCGCTTGGCGGGAACCCCTCCCCCACGCCGGTACTGCGCATGCTCCTCCCGCCGAGCAACGGTCTCTCCTCAGTTCTGTCGTCCGCCGTAGAACCTACAGGGACCTGAGAAAGAGGGGAGGAAGGGCGGGTGTGTATGATGGCACAGATGACCACTAGAAGAACCACAGTTACAGGTAAGCAACCTGTTCTTCTTCTTCGTGGTCTCTGTGCCTTCATACACTAGGAGACTGTGTAGCTTACCGGTCGGATGGCGGGTCAGGTCCTACAGCACGGATGCCAGCACTTCACGTCCAAACCGGGCATCTCTGCGCGACCGGCAGTCGAGCCTGTAGTGGCGCACGAAGGTCGATGGTTGGGACCAGGTCGCCACACGGCAGAGTTCATGCAGGTCAACTCCTCGCAGGAGGGCCGCAGAAGTAGCCACAGCTCTGGTGGAGTGGGCTCGAAGCAGGACTGGCGGAGGCTTCCTCGCGAACTCATACGCCAGTTGAATAGTCCGTACCACCCATTTGGAGAAGCGCTGGGTGGATACTTTGAGGCCCTTCCGACGTCGCCCATAGCAAACGAAGAGATGCGGCGTCTGTCGGAAGGAAGCAGTCCTGTCCTTGTAGAAGGCCAAGGCCCGACACACGTCCAGGGAGTGGAGGGACCGCTCCAACGGTGTCGTCGGATTTGGGAAGAAGGCAGGCAGGATGATGTCCTGGTTGAGATGGAAACTGGACACCACCTTAGGCAGGAACGAGATGTCAGGTCTCAGGACCACCTTGTCTCTGTGGAAGACCGTGAAGGGCTCATCGGATCGAAGAGCCGTGATCTCACCCGCTCGCCTCGCTGAGGTCACCGCTACCAGGAAGGCAGTTTTCATGGTCAGGAGCCTGTCATCCGAGGTCGCCATCGGCTCGAAGGGCAGCTTTGTCAGCTGCGAGAGCACCAGCGAGAGGGACCACGGCGGTAGCGGCGGCGATACCGGCGGGTAGAGATGATGAAGTCCTTTCAGAAACCGCTTAACGGTATCGTTCCTGAAGAAGGCCGAGGCAGCAGATCGTGGCGGTTGGTATGCCACGATCGCGGAGAGATACACCTTCAGGGATGGAAACGCCAGACCCTGTTGCCGGAGGTGCAGGAGGAAATGCAGGACGGTAGAGAGCCCCGCGGGCGATACCGGCTCACTCCTCTCGTTAGCGAAGGTCAGGAAGCGTCGCCATTTATATTGATAGTTGCGACGGGTGGATTCCTTCCTGGCCGCGACGAGGACGGTACCGAGCACGGGATCGTCTAGTGCGATATCCTCCAGGCATGGAGGGCCAGGCGTGGCAGGTCCGGATGGAGGACTCGGCCGCCGGAGTGGGAGAGCAGGTCCGGTGTCGGTGGCAACCGGAGCAGGTCGTCTCGTGCGGCTTGTAGCAGGGGTGCGAACCAATGTTGCCTCGGCCAGTACGGGGCTACCAGGATCGCGTTGGCTCGGTCGGCGAGGATCTTCGATATCGTCCGGCCGAGCAGCGGGAACGGCGGGAACACGTAGAGGAGTTCCCCGGTCCATGGAAACTGGAAAGCGTCCCCGATGGAGGCGCGATCGTGGCCCGCTCTGGAGCAGAATCGGCAACACTTCGCGTTTTCCCTGGTCGCGAAGAGGTCGATCGATGGTTCGCCCCAGCGGTCTCGAATCAGTCTGAATGCCTCTCCGGAGAGGGACCATTCGTGATGGGATGAGGTGTCCCTGCTGAGGGCGTCTGTCGTGGTGTTCTCCTGCCCGGCCAGGTGAACCGCCACGGGATGCGTGTGCAGGCGAATGCACCATTCCCACAGGTCGAGCGCGATGTGGAGCAGGGTCGTGGAATGAGTCCCTCCTTGTCTGTTGATGTAGCAGACGGCGGTGGTGTTGTCTGTCAGAATCAGGACCGTGCGTCCCGCCACGGCGTGCCGGAACGCTCGTAGGGCTTTCCAGACGGAGAGCAGCTCCAGCGCGTTGATATGGAGAGCGGTCTCGTCGTCGGTCCATCTGTCGCGGACTTTGAGATCGCCGCAGTGGGCACCCCATCCATATAGGGAGGCGTCGGTCGTTACCGTCACCTTCGGTGTCGGCTGTTGGAAAGGCATCCCTGACATGAGATTGCGTCGCGACTGCCATCATCGGAGGGATGAGCGGACGTCTTCCGGCAGCTGCAGTCGGAGTGTCTGTTCGTCTCGCAGGGGTCGAATATGCGGACGAACCAGTGTTGAAGAGGTCTCGCTCTCAGCCTGGCGAGATATGTCACAGCGGTCGTCACAGCCATGTAGCCCAAGAGCTGCTGGACGCTTCTCGCAGATAACGTCGGGGCCGTACGAGCGTGAGCGGCGGCCCGGATCAGGGTTTGGGCTCGAGACTCTGGTAGGTACGCCCTGGCGGAGGTCGAGTCGAGCGTCGCCCCGATGAAGTCCAAGATCCTCGCCGGCTCGAGGTGGGACTTCTTCGGATTCATCCGTAGACCAAGGCGGGTCAGGAGTGACAACGTCATGTGGACGTCGTGGTAAAGTCTCTGTTTGCAGGACGCCACCAACAGCCAATCGTCGAGGTAAGGGAAGACAGAAGCACCCTTCGTCCGCAGGAAGGATACCACCGGGGCCATGCACTTGGTGAAGACCCTTGGGGCAGTCGAGAGTCCGAACGGCAGCACCTTGTACTGGTAGCAGATATCGTCGACTGCGAAGCGGAGGTATCGTCTGTGCTGCGGGCGAATGGCGATATGGAAGTATGCGTCTCGGAGATCGATGGAGGCGAACCAGTCCCCTCGATGTAGGAAGGGCAGGATCGACGGTATCGTGACCATCTTGAACCTCTTGGGGTGGATGTAGTAGTTCACCCCTCTGAGGTCTAGGATCGGCCGGAGGGTACCGTCGGCTTTCGGTACCGTGAAGTACCTGGAGAAGAAGCCGGTGGTCTTGGCTTCTTGCGGGAGCCGCTCGATCGCCCCTTTCTGGAGGAGGGACTGGATCTCTTCCAGGAGGGCCGGACTCGACGGGGTGGAGTAGTAAACGCCTCGAGGCGGAATATCGTGAAACTCGATGGCGTAGCCAAGACGGACGATGGAAAGCACCCAAGAGTCCGTAGTGACATGTTGCCACTCCGCGAGGTGTCGAGCTAGAGTCGGTCGGTCTTCGAGTGCAGATGGTAGGCTGAAGAGTGGGTATCGGTAGGTCCTGCCAGGCACGTCAAAACCGAGACTTTGTCTCGGAGGAGGACTTCTTGGACGAAGCCGGGCGTCGTCTAACCGTGCGTCTGGCCGACGAGCCGGAGGACGGTCTCGACTGTCCAGACTGGGCCGAACGCTGGAACGACGAAGTGGAAGATCGTCGCCAGGATGGGCGGAAGGTGGAGGTCCTGCGGGCTTGCGTGGCCAGCTGTAGCCCGATCTTCTTGGCGGTTAGCCTCGCCTTCACGAGATTGTCCAACGCTTCGTCGGTGGACGAATTGAATAGGCCCTCACCGTCGAAGGGGAGATCTTCAATTCTCCTTCTGGTGTCCTCCTGGATGTCGGCCGGCTGCAGCCAAGCATGGCGGCGCAGGCCGATGGATCCCGCCATGACCCGGGAGGCAATCTCCACTGCGTGCCTGGAGGAGGCCATCTGCTGCCGAGCGATGGAGATGGCCTCGTTGAATATCACCGAGGAGGCTTGGCGGATGTCCTCCGGTACCGCCTCCATCGCCGGTTGAAGGCGATCGAGCACCTTTTTCAGGTATGCCGCGAGGCAAGCCTGAGTGTTGGACAGCCTGATCTGCAGGGAGGCGGCGGAATAGAACCTTCTTGCATAGGCGTCCAACTTCCTGCCCTCTTTATCCGGCGGGGTGGTGTGCTGCCTGCCGGAGCCTTTCGTCTGTGCCGACTCGACCACCACAGAGTTCGGTGCAGGGTGATTGAAGAGATAACCGGCGTTATCCTTCTACACCCTGTAGAGGTGTTCCAGCCGCTGCGGTATCGGCTGAGCCGAGGCCGGCCTATCCCAGGCGGCCTTCACCAGTCTGGATATCCGGGGCAGGAGAGGCAGCGGGGCCGTGGCAGGTTGCTTCCCCTCAAAGACGGAGAAGACTGGATCGTCGTCCTCCGGCTCCGCATCGGCGATCTTAAGGCCGAGGGTAGTGGCCATGCGGAGCAGCATCGCAGAGAACTGGTGGACGTCCTCTGGAGCAGAATCTGGGATCGGATCCCCGAATCCCAGCGGAGGAGACTCCTGGGAGGCCGCCTCAGACACCTCTGACTCCGCACTCGAGTCGTACGACTCCGAGCTCGGTGAGTCCTCTCGCCGCTCGCTTTCCGGCTCCTTCGCAGTCGCCACAGGTGTTGCCTTCTTAGGCTTCTCTGCAGCCAGGACGGTGGTAGTGGCAGCGTCACGCTTGGGCTGGCTGACCACGGACTTCACCTTCTTAGTGGTGACAGGGGTAGTCTGGCAGGCTGACGTTGTCTTAGCCCGCTCAGTCACCACCGACTCCGTAGGGCGCGTCGCCGTTGCCGTGACCCTAGGAGGTGGTGATATCGCCCGATATCGAGGTGAAGGCTCCCTCGCCCTATGATATCGAGGAGAGGGAGAGCGGCTGAAGGAGCGGCGGTCCGATGGAGATCGGCTTCGGTGGCGACGATACCGAGCCTCGTCCCCTCTAGGCGAGCGCGATTCGCGCTGTCGACGAGGTGACCGGGACCTCCGGAAGGTCTCCCAGCGACTCGGGTCACGATGGTACCGATCCCGGTACGATGGCGAATGTGACCGATAAGAGGCCGGGCGCTCTCTCCATTCAGATTCCCTCGCGTACCTGGCCACGTAGGACGCCGAGGTGTATCTGGAGGCAGACGAGCGAGGTTGTTCCTCTCTAGTCTCCCTAGGAGGCGGCGAGGCCACCGGACGCTCCGAAGAGCGGGACCGGGACCTGAAGGAGGTCGAACGCCGCTCCGGAGAAGCAGAGGGCTCTCTCTGCTGCAGGTCAGCCGACCTGCGACGGCTGGAAGGGCGGTGGTGCTCCTCCACCAGGGTTGGAGGGTCTGCCACAGGCGAGTCCGGGCGCTGTTGGGGAACGTCCTCGATCTCATCGTCCGAGAGATCGACGGACTCGCCTCGCCCTTTGGAAGGCTGCTGAGTAGGAGGAGGAGTAGGAGGTTGAACGTCCCCAGCCGGGGAGCGCTTCTTCTCCTTCTTCTTCTTCTTCTTCTCCTTCTCCTTGCCCTTGTCTCCGTCCGGAGCAGGGCGCTTTTTAGCAGGCGTCTCCTTCAGGGGAGCCTCAGCCTTCCTCGCCGTCGAGGATCCTTTCGCTGACTTGGTAGCCGCCGACAGCTTCGGGATCCTCGGTAACGCCGAGATCGGCGTTCTCGCCGGTACCGAGCCCGATACCGACGAGGTGGACGGAACGGCAGCCGCCGATACCGTCGATGGCGTGGTCGTCTTCTTGTCGGCCATTTTGGAAGTGGAGGTCTCGTCTATCGCCCGCAGAGACTGTTTCCAACAATAAGACTTAAGTCTCGCGGACCGGTTGCGGAGAGTTTGGGGAGTAAAATCCCGGCAAATTGGGCAAGTCCGAGTGTTGTGGAACTCACCCAAACAGAAGAGACACTCCTTGTGGCCGTCGTTGAGGGCAACTTTGCGCCCGCAGGACACGCACTTTTTGAGGAGCGCGGACATAAGACGAAAAACGCCAAACTGTGAAGATCCGAAATCACCAAAAACCGAACGGGGAGTCCGAAAGAGAGGTCAGAGACAGTCCAAAAGTCCGTAAAACCGTGAAACAGCAAGCCAAGCACAAAAGTCAGAGGAACAAACCGAAGAACCTTCCGTACGCGACGGCGGACGAGAAAGAACTGAGGAGAGACCGTTGCTCGGCGGGAGGAGCATGCGCAGTACCGGCGTGGGGGAGGGGTTCCCGCCAAGCGAACAAGCTCTAGAAGTTTCCGAACGCTACCGCGCAGGCGCTAAAGCTCCTAGTGTATGAAGGCACAGAGACCACGAAGAAGAACCACGCTAGATAAGAATGATGAAAATGTAGCCTAATATATCTAAAATAGAGAGTGTAAGAGTAGGTAACCCTGAGGTAAAGAAGAAAATCTATAATGAAATGGGTTGAGTTTCCATATGTTCAAGTATGTCTGCAGTTCATCCGGCTACTTGAAGGAAGCACCCCAAACATATCAGGAATGAATTTGGTTCTGCCCAATGACATAGTTTTGATTTAACATTCAAAGCCTCTACAAAAACCTGAACAAAACAAACAGCAGCTTTTTACTTAGGCACATCTCTAACTCTGCTGCCCTCTGAAATTATATACATATGTAAAAAGAGGTTAAAAACAATTCAGAAAGTTGGAGTAACCTATCAGTTGGAACATCTCTTCTCCACTAATTATTAACAAGACATGGTTAATAGATAGGAAGTTATTCTTTTTTTAAAAAAGAGTAATAAAATATATCAAAATATTTTCAACCTAATATGGCTTGCAGATCTCTTTCAAAAAGAAAGGGCCTCAGCAATAGAGAATCTCCTTCCTTCGAACATTAGAGTCCAAATGTCAAGAGTCATATACCCAAGTAAGAGCAGAAGCCATGTTTAAAGCCTGCCAACCCTCTGTTTATCTCACATAAATCACCTTGATTCAGGCTCCAAGGTACTGGCACACTCCTGACCTTGATTAATGCTTCAGTGAAACTATACATGTCAATAATGCTGGTAGGAAGTAGAGGGAGTATAGGAGAGAAAAGAGAATCAACTTCTTATTTCTGGTAGGCTTTCTACTTATCTGATGAACAGACAACTCAGATTGAAACCCAGTCACTTCTTGATATGCCAGTGCCACATTCCCCCCCTTTGCATCCCTGGCAACACCATTTCAGACAAAATGCCCTTTGTGCCCATTGTTTGAAACTCATCAAAGCCTGGGACATTCTGCCACCCCACTTCCCCTCAAAATTAGCGACCACATGGCAAGCTTGTCACTGAAACACTCAATTTTATTCCAAGTTACCAGGACGATAATAGACTTTATTCTAATTGGATTGTCTGCAATGAGCCAATTTAAGTGCTAAACGCTGAGAATTATTCAGCATGACATAGCAATGCAATGATCTGAACCACTGCAGGGCAGAAGGCTATTGAAAGCTTGAAACGTAATAAGGCAGTGCACATCTTTCTTTGGCACGAGTCCACTAACCTAAATTCATTCTGAAGCAACAGCTGCATTATACCCACAAAGCATTAGGTAATACTCTGGAATGCAATAGCTAAAAGCCAACACACATGATTAAAAGATAAGAATGTCACCCTTCAGGAACAATCTTATTGTCTTACAGGGGCTGAATACAATCAAATTATGGCTTCTCTAGATTTTGGGCATGATATGATAAAGACTATTAAAGGTATGATAAAGACATGATAAAGATTCCATTATTTTACAGTAAATTCCTTTTTATTCATTTGTTTTATCAAGGTACATAGTCACTAAAACATTCCTCCTTCAGTGTGCCCAAACACTTCCACACAGTGAACCCAACAGGAAAAATGGTCTAAAAATTGAATTCAGGAACATTAAGCATTTTATCCATGTGTCATTCAATGCTACTTTACTGTTGGCTAAGTGGTTTATTGTTGTTTGCTGTTTATTGTTGGCTTTTAAAAAAAATCTACAAAAATCAATATAAAAAACACAATATTTTCAAGTTTTCACAAGGATAACATCTGTAATGTACCCACCTCAAATTACAGAATTCTGGTATAGTGGAAGGAAAGAAAGTACCTGGCAACATCCTCATCATCAGTGGTATTTCATTAAAACCCTCAAATATACAATATTATTATGATTTTTTAAAATTCATAACACACCTTTTTCTTGAGACCTCAGAGTGGCTAACAATAAACTATTTCAGTGTTAAAAAGGAATAAATAGCATAAATTCAGATAGTAAAATAATAAGCAATAACAAATAATTAAATAGATAATTAAAGTCACTAAAATCACTAGGGTTTTCCTGATTATTTAGGAGATTAGTGATCAGAAAATCCCTATCCATATGACACCCTGGCATCTGCTGTCTCTTCTGCACCACTGGGGAACTAATCCAGGTACAGTAACGATGAAAAGCAGCTAGATGGTCATGGATGGTCAAATAGAGCTAACTCTGTTTTATGGCCATCGAACAATCAGGAAGACTGCAACAGTTAATGTGAAACACTTGTATAATATTTAAGATTTAGTTTAATAAACTACGCCCTTAATTGCACTGCGCCCAACTGAATCAATACAATTTATCTAAGTGTTGATATATCAAGTTCCCTTTGATTCAGCAGGTCTACTCCAGTTGAAAATAATAATCTGTTTTAGGCCTAAGAGCAGTTATGTTTGCGTGAGGGATTTACTTTTCATCATTTCTAACGTACTCATATAGCATCTGCAGTTTGATATAGATAATGAGTATTTTGGCTGAAATGCAATTGCTAGTGCCAAACAGAAAAGACCCATTGAATAAATTGAACTTACATATGCATTGACTTACTAAATTTCTATTATTTAATGGATCTAATCTAGTTGGTACTGATAATTGGATTTAGACCATTATGTATTACTGGCTATTATGTTAAATCACACACAAATTTCATTTCCTAAATTTCATAAAACTGCTCTACTAAGTTGTAAATTAACATATTTTAGTGATCAAATTTGCACTGCTGTTCAAAAAAAAATACGTGAAATAGTAACAGGGTAAATTTTATTTAAATAAATTAGTAAAATTGATGTTCTCCCTTGGTGATTCAAATCATGATTTAAATTGGTCTACCCTGTTAACAATCCTACTTCTTTGACAGTTGAAAACACCAGAAAAGTATGACATCTTGGAGAGAACGGATCAGTTCTGAGGTTCAAAACTCCAGTTTCAAACCCCTATTCAGTAAATAATCATATAGTCCAGAAATAAATGCAACCAATGTCAGAATGGAGAAAATTATAATTAATAACAAACCTGCCCTAATGGGTGATGGTTTTCTTTTTACTACTATGACTATAATGCAGATCTACTTTTTCCTTTAAATGGATCATTTGAAAGATCAATAGTAAAGCTGTTTCTCAGACAAAGGCTTATCTCCCCCCCCCAAAAAAAAAAAATGAAGCAGAGCCAAAGTTAGAGCACAATACCTATTACCCAAGAATTCTACTCAGGACAAATGCACACACAAGGTAAATCATCAATTTTGGTCTCAAACAATCATCATCTACAAGGCACTTGCCAGAAGAGCTCCAGTGCTACAATACTCATATAATTTGGTAAGAGGAAAAGAGGTAAGAGGAAAGAGGCAGAGAAGAATGAGAGCAGGAGACAAGGGGATTAGAACAATTAATTATTTGGCAGCTTGTCTGTATAGGCGTCCAACATTCTTCATCTGGCGGTTACATGAAATGGTATGTACATTTTTCTTTGATAACTAGGTGACATGAGAGAATAAAGGCTGTGGGAAAAGCCATTTCCCACAACTGCCAAACTAACATTGTCTATTGTCAGAAAGAGGGCATCAGAAAAGCAATGGATAAGCATCACAAGATTATAAATGATCAAGGTGGAGGATCTTGTGTACTTTTTCAATGTTACTGCTTTATGTCTGAGCACACTGAGAAACGGATCGCTAGAAATGAAATGAAATATGTGGGGAGGGACGGTGTGCAAAAGTAAATAAATAAATAAATAAATAAATAAATACTGCATTTCAGTGCCCTTTCTGGATAACACACACATATATTTTGTAAAATATAATTTGTAACTTTGTACACACCGGGGCATTTATGGGGGAAAGGGACAGATTTTGTAATCCTGTTTATGCATATTTGAAGAGTTGAGAGTCATCTAATCACATAAGAGTTCTGATGTTCAGAGAATACAACAGTTCAAAACATTTGGAGGGCAGTAAGTTGCCTATCCTAAGGAAATGAGCATGTGAAACAGAGAGAACTATGAATCAAGTGGACAAGGTGGTCTAAAAATGACAGCACTTCATATTTGAAATATAAACAATGTCTTCTGGAAGATGACACATACTTTCTGGGCATAAGCGTTTGCTTCTTTGTCTCAATTCAGTCTTATACCCAACCGGTGTAGTCATCTGGATGCAGGAGGAAGGGCAAGCACTTGGAGGGAAAGAAGCACCCTGATGGAACTTTAGCAGCTGGGCCAGGTTGGAGCTCTAAAGCAGGCACAATAAATCCCTCTCCTATAACTCTCTTTTTCCTGCAGCATTGGTTATCCAACTCAACAGCAGGAAGAACAATCCAGCACCAAAACAAACAAGCAGCCTGGAAAGGATTCCTCTCAAGGGAATTCCATTTTCCAAATCAACATGATCAAATACATTAAAGAGAAATACCCTGAGCTATAGGTCATAGGTGGCAACGGTAACAAGATCTTTGTTTAACGTATGTATTTATTTATTATATGTATATGCTCCCTTTCTCCCAGAGCGGGACCCAAGGCAGCTTCCAAAAAAGTTAAAAACATTAGTAAAACATTTAAAACTATTAAAAACTATTGAAATATATGTCCTTTCTTCAGATTGTTGAGTTGTCAGTGTGCTCTGGTGAGCGTCTTATCTTATTGTACTGTAAGACTAATTTTGTAAATGTGCATTTGGTGGTGAAGGCCCTGAAGCCTCTTAGAACTGGAGCTAACAAAATCATTGCTGCTGCTGTTTATTTATATAGTGCCATTAGTGTACATGGCACTTTACAAGTAAAACAATGGGTTGTACATACTATCTTAAAGATATGTGTATACACAAGTGCAGGGGGAAAATGAATAATAAAATATAAAACTATAGAAATCAATGTAAAATAAATTATCCAGATAAAAATAAAAAACAACATAATATGAAGCAAACTGGTATGCTTAGTCTGCAGAAGAGGAGGTTAAGAGGGGACATGATAGCCATGTTTAAATATTTGAAGGGATGTCATGTTGAGGAGGGAGTGGGCTTGTTTTTTGCTGCTCCAGAGACTAGGACAAGGAGCAATGGATTCAAACTGCAGTTGTGGGGCAGCACTGGAGGTGGCAGTAAGCCCCACCAGCCACCCACTTCTGCTTTCTGAAGGAACCTTGATGCCTCAAAGGGATCCACGGTGGGTTGACTAGGGTGATCCTACTTTTTTGTGTGTTAAATATGGTTTGGGAGGGCCTAGAGTTATTCATGGTTTTCCACTTTCACGGAGGTCCTGTGCCCCTAACCCTAGTGAATGTGGAGGGACGACTGTACTTAAAAGACTCATCACAACACTTATTTTAAAAAAATAAGAAAGAAGGAAAGAATAATGAACGTGTGAAGTCCCTTTTGCTCATCCCCTTTATTGCAAGAATCAAGAAAGAATACCATCATGTTCAGCAGGCATGCCTATCTGACCTACACATTGTCTTATTAAAGATAAGGAGTGGAACAGATGAAAGGACATAAACATGCCTGCAGTTTTATTTTTCACAAGAATAAGGGATGGGGAGAAATTAAAGGTCAACCAAAGCATCAAAACTATAATCACAGAAACAATCAGGCACCTTACTTTGAGAAGGCCATGTTTTTGCAATTGCTGCTACTGTCACCATCACCTCGCTACCACTCTAGAATGACTCAGTTCATAGGCCTGGGGAGGAAATCCAAGATGGCGCCCAGAAGCAGCCCAATACCAGAATTACTTCTTATCAGGGTTTTTTTTTTTTAAATCATAATAATAGTACACAGAAAGGTGAGGTAAAATTACAAAGCAAAATAGGGAGGGGGATAGTTTTCCAAAATAAAAGGAAAATTTTATGTAACAGCTAAAATTTTATGTCAGACTCCTTCATACAAGAGTGCTATTTTAAAATATAGCAGTATTTTCAACATGTTTATAAGGAGCTTAAGGCAGGTTTCTGAGAGGAGACACTGCAAGATGGCTGGCTCCACTCTAGAACCTGCCCTGGATGGCACCAGACAGGAACTTGCATCAAGAGAAGCAGAGAAGCCAAAAGATTAGAGGTTTAGTCCTAGATTTCAAGACCGTGTGATTTCTTTCTAGTAGTAGGATCAATGACTTTAAATTGACTTTAGACCTATGAACATGGAAGTGTAGTACCATGGAGTGATATTCAATTACTCTCATGGTCCATTGTACTGACAGGCTCTTAACTAGTTCAACATTAAGCAAATAAACTATTTGTGAGGTCAAGTTTGCTGAGTAACTTTTGGATGAGTAAGTAGAGCCTAATTCTAAAAAACATCACTCACTACAGCACATGAATTCTTCATTATATTTTAATTTAAAAACCAAAAATTAGCAGAAACTATATACATGTCAATTTGCCTATCCAACAGATACAGTTTTAAACAAACAAAATTAAATATCTATATTTGTTTTTACTGTTACTAAAATAATGCTTAAATGAAATCATTAGTTTACTCTACACAAAGAACAGAAATTCTGTATTCTTATTTTATCTCTCATTATATGACGGAAAAAAAATACATCTTTGAGAATGATCCTGCCTAACAGAGAAGATATGTCCACATCCTAGCGTCAGAGTTGGTGCTTTGCATACAAAGGCCCAAGGTTACAATCCCTGGAATTCACAGCTCAAAGAATCAGGAACCAAACAATGGTGGCAATTCCCCTCTGCTTGAGACTTTGCAGAGCTACCATCAGTCAGAATACCTGAGGATGACAGACAAATTTTCTGACCTGATATTAGACATCTTCCTATATTTCTCTGATCCCTTGAATCATATAAAGATGACTGGCAGGCAAATATATATCATGGATGCTAGTGGCCACCAAGCCCAATTCAAGGAGTTTGAATTAGTATATAAACTCCTAAAAGATTCAGGACAGTGGTACTTAAAGGACTACATAATCCAGTACTAACCTGGGATTTAAAATCAGCTGGGGAAGTTCTGCTTGTGATGATCTGGAGTAATGTGGCTTACACAATTGCACCACTGTACAAGGCTTTGTTGTGGCAGCACTCTTGATTGTGGAGCTCCTCTCTGGCATCTTTAGGCAACAATCAAATACATATCCATCTGTACAAACTTTCAGAAAATAAGGAAGTGGTTGTCTTTGCTGCTTGTCTTGCTCTTGCCCTACTTTAGAAGATATTTGTTATTTCTGATTTTAGATATTTGCAATGATAGAGATAGGTAATTTGCAATTTTAGACCTGTGGTTTTCAGTACTGACAACCTGTGATTTCAACTACGTGTTTTGAGATACTACTCGTAGCTAGTCCGAGTTCTTATGAAAAAGGGAGGAGTATAAATTGAACGGTCTAAATCCCCTAATGGCACCATTTCCTATCAGATCTTGGAAGCTAAGCGGAGTCAGCCCTGGTTAGTGTTTGGATGCAGGACTGCCAATGAAGGTGTGGTAGGCTATATTTCAGAGAAGGGAACTGGCAAAACCACCCATAAATATTCCCCGCCCAAGAAAAATCTATAACATTCATGAGGTCACCATAAGTTGATAGGGGACTTGAAGGTGCCTACACACACTTGTAAACTGACTGAATGAATGATACATCTTTACTGTACCTTGAACAGATACGTGCATAAAGTCTATAGCTGAAATATTGAGGGTCTACTGTGCTATTAGTTTCCCTTTTTCCAGGGGCACGCAATATTATGTAAGGATGGGGAAGGGAGGCAAAATCTCCTACACCCAGTAGCCTATTTTTTCCTGATATTTTGCTTCCTTCACGGTTGCAGTATCCATGTTTTGTTTTCCTCCTGCCATCACTGCTTATGCTGGTGCAGTTATGTCAATGTTCTACCTCGGCAGGATTCCCGCTCTATTCTGCTACCTCATCATGCTGCAGAAGTGACCCTCAGCTCTTGAAGACTATATCACTTGAGCACAAGCAGTATAAATTCACTATGAAGGAAAATGATCTAATATACACTAGTCTTTTTGATTTGAATTTATGCTTCATTTAGGTTTTGTTCTTTAGAAAGTAAAACACAGTCGACTGAGTGTCATCCAGCCTGAACGTACTGCTTGAAATGAAGACCCATCAGTATTTATGAGTGGAAATCTTAAAAGCTTGGCCTCGACATCACTTAAAAAAAAGAAGGCTGAGAGATATTTCACTCACAACAAATAGAGCAAGAAAGAGGAAATCTTCTTGAGTTGAAGATGTAGTCAAAGGTAGGTCCAGCAACTAATTACTTCTTCCTATATAGATGAAAAATACTGTACTGACTAATCTGTACTTAGAATAAGACATGTAACTTGCAGTTATGTATGTAACTTGCAAGTTTCCTGATGATTGCTAATCCAACACAACATCTCACTTTGTAATAGCAGCCTAACTTTTAGCAGCTTAATATTTATAATATTGTAATATTCAGGGAGAGGCTATAACCTAGTGGTGAAGCATCTGTTTTGCATTTAAAAAGTCCTAGGTTCATTCCCTGGCATCTCTAGGGATGGACTGCAAAGACCCTTGCCTGAAACCTAGATGCTGGTCCATGTTGACAAATCAATGATCTCATTCAGTGTAAGGCAGATTCCCATGTTCCTCTGTACAATTCACAAGGAATGTCACAGTAGCTTTGGTGGGAGATATGGGCAAGTGATCCATTTCGAATTTGGAAAATTCTGGGTGTAGCACTTGACCATCTCATGGTAACTTCTTGTCCATCAACTTTATAAATATTACCCATCAACTAATTTACAGTTTTGAGGAAAAGGAATTTCCACTGAAATATAGAAGCCTTGAACAGTTCCAGGAACATATATTACAGTTACTTGTTTCTATCAGTTCCGATCTCCATCCTCAATCAGGACAACAAAAGGTAATCACATGCCTTGGTCCACAACTGGGATTTGAAGATTCAGGTCACATCGATATAGCTAACATTATTTTTACATCAGTATCATTCATTTTTATGTAGATTAATGATAATAAATACGTGCCATTATCAACAGACTTTCCATTACGGTCCATTTAACCTCATAAAACATAATTGATTCCTATTTGCTCTATATCTGATTTGTGCTCAGGGCTAATTTCTGAACTGTGTCATGAAAAGGACGACTAACTAAAGAAGCAACGTACACCTCTGCAGGGTGAAGTGCCTTGATTTTAAAGACTACTGCTTCTCTCAGTCAAGGCACCTCTGTGCACACAGATTTTATCTTGGTCTTTGTTTTGCCTTGTCACACTTAAAGCAAGCTACAGGTCTTCAGCTTGACACATAATGGAGAACTGTGGATAGTTCAATGAAAGCAGAAGTATAGATGAAGAAAAAGGGGAGATGTTCTTAAGATGGAACTGTCTGCAAGTCAAGACCTCCCCAAGGCTCTGATACTGAAAAGTGACACATATCACTGTTTGAGGGTAAGGTTTACTGGTGGTAAGCTACAAAGAAGGTGGTTTACAGCAAAAGAAAGCACTGCAACTTTTTAGCTGCAGGTTCCAGCATCCCCTTCCAGCAAATGATAGAACTGGTCCCTCAAACAATGAGTTCTATGCACATTATTCCCAAGGCCATCACCTCTGATCCCCTTGGCTAGATAACAAGTCCCTTGGACTAGGGTGCCATTTCTTTTGGCCAAGCAAATGGAAGATGGATCCTGGGAGTTGTCTAGGATTTTACAAAGGAAGCAGTGCAAAAGCCAAAAGTATCTATACAGTCTCACCCTCCTAATAACTGGACCATTTACTTTAGTTTGTTAATCAGATGAGTAGTTACCGAGGAAGCCTATGAAGATATCACCCTGCTTCCTGTCACTAGAGAAGTACAGATCTATCTCATGGCTTGCAAAAGTTACTTTCCAAACTACAGCTCCCAGAATCCTTTAATCAGGGTTGGGGCATTCTTGAAGATGTAGTCAAAAATGTAATTTTTCCCAGGTCCAATCTATTGGGCCAGCCACTCAGTTACTGAAGGGTACCTGCATCCTAGGGAATTTCGTACTACTGATTGAAGGAATTACTTCTAAGTATATATAATAGAAAAAGGCTTGATAACATTATGCCTTCAAAATCTGAGAATTGCTAATCATCTAGAAGTTTCCTTCCTTTGTTTGCTCAGCCATCTCATCTAATCTAAATTTAAAACAATGTCTTAACTACTAAATGTAGTGGAGCTAAAGAAAAGCTTTATTTACACTGGCCTGGTATCAGTTATTTCAACAGCTAAGGATTAGTATTATTATGTAGGAAACAAAAATAATGGCTGAAAAAAAATCAATAAAATGAAAGCTGCCTTGCCCTGTACTTTGCTCTTTTGTATTCACTTGGGAATATCAGCTTGGAGTGAACTGTAGCTCCACAACCTAGGACTTTGCTTCACCCTATCTTCATCCTTCATCATACCTCTGAGTCATAGGATTGAACTCTGATCCAGGCAGCTGTTTACAATATGTAACGGAAGCATGCCAGCAAACTTGTAGTTTTTAGAAAAAGAAAAGGGATCTGAAACTTAAAATTGAATTAGTACCAGATTTTTTCTTATTGGGAATTTTGGGATCTCATAAAAGGATGGATTTTTGTACCAGAAGACTAGCGCGGCATTTGATCGTGGCAGCCAGACTTGTTTATACCAGGTACTGGAAGTCGTCTACTATCCCCATGATTGATGAGTGGTTAGAAAAAGTCACCGAAATTGCACAGATGGACAAAATGACTTATAGACTAGAGAACAAGATAGACAGTAAATTTTATAAGGCTTGGGAGTTGTTTACAACATTACTTCAAATAAGAAAATGTCCACTAACTGTTTCTATTGTTGATTTTTTAAAATACTTTTTGTTTGTGAAGTGAGATCCAAATGGGTTTCATTTATGCATGTTCCTTACTTTTTTTACTTTTATTTTTAGTTATAAGGGGGAATATGGTGTGCTTTAAAAGCTTAAACAAAACTTAATACAATTTATCTTTTCTATTTTTTTAAAATACTAATTGGCTGTATGTTGGTACTCTCCGGGAAATGTTGTGGAGGAAGGACAAAGAGGAAGAAGAAGATCTGATGTCTACTGGCTTTATTGGCAGATTAGGGATGTGAAGGATTACCTTCATCACTACGTATTGTAGATTAAGAGGAGTTATTTGCTATAATAGTATTGATAGTACATTATTAATGATTGATGTAGAGGGGGTTATGTTTAGTTGGATGAATTCTAGGTTATACAGTTAGACTAATCAGCCTTTTCCCTTTTCTTATAACAGGGAGGTATTGTTTAATCACATCTTTTGAGATTGCAACAAGGCTGTTATCTCACTCCAGGGGGACGTTCTTTTTTTGTTTTTTAAGTTATGTATGTATTTTGGTAATTGATAGGTATGTAGTATTTGTAATACCGTTAAATTTATAACTAGTATTATAGTAACTGTAAAAGTTTCATGTTAATTTATTAGTCTCTTATGTTATGTCCTTAGTCCTTTAGTCCTTTATGTTATGTTGTTTGGTTTGCATTTCTTGTTCTATGTCCTCTTTCACAATGTTGTCATATCTTATGTTATGGATATGGATATATTGGTATATTAATAAAAATACTTTAAAAAAAAAAGAAATAGAAAACAGGGAAAAAAGAACCTTTTTTTCTGCCCACAGGACCATAATGAATAATTTTTTTTTAAATGACCAAAAAAAAAAAAGAAAGGAAAAAAAAGAACTAAATTGAGCTGGTCTACAAATTAATACTAGCTCCCAGGAAGAACACAGAGACCATCTGCTTTATTCAGTGTCTACACTTACCAAAAGCAAGACACACACACACACATATACACAGAGAGATTGACCACTGTGATCGTTTAGGTCTATTAAAACAGTTTGGATACAGCTGAGAAACATGTCACTGCCAGCTTAGTGAAAACGGAAAATTTTGCCAACTTGCCTACCAGTTAGGAAGGCACTGCTTGCCCAGAGGTTCCCATTATTGTTTGTTTGTTTATTATTTTGTTGATGTAATTTATATTTTTCTTCTAGCATGGGATTCAAAGTGGCTCACAGCCATTTAAAACAAGGATGTAGTTTTAAAGGGCACAGCCAGACAGAGAAGCACTGGCAAAACAGATGGAATTTCCTCCACTTATGACAGTTCCCATGTTTCTGAGATACTCCTGAATTACAGGCAAAAGGAAGCTAAGCCAGATGTCGGAACAGCTATTTACAGAAGCCAGGTTCACTGCCAGAAGACAAGTGAGATTAATCACTCCAACCTGACATGTTTGCAGTATATATGCCAGGAATCCATGTACTTTAGACTGACAGAGATGAAAAACTATGAAGAAAAACTGGAATTTAACCATTTTTGGGTTAGTGAGCTTTAACATCTTCCTGGGCACAAGAAGGACATTGTGTTGGTCTCCCAGATATGCCTTCAACAGACGTGTCATCTAGACAACTTGGCTATGGTATGATATCCTACGCTATGGTTCGTTTCAGTTTCATTATTACTTTAGATGCTACAAAATTACATATCAGTTAAACCACTGGAATGTAGCATTTGTCCCCTGGGTGACCTTGGGCACGTCACACACTCTCAGCCCCCAGAAAACCCCATCGTAGGTTCCCCTTAAGGTCACCATAAATCAGAAACGAAGGCACGCAACAACAACAGACAGAGCTTCTTGGGAAACGGGCTCATCCCAACCCACTCCACTTCCTTCCTCCTGTCCTTTCCCTCATAAGGTTCATTAGATGGGCAAGATGTGCTGTGTAGTCGCAGAACAAGAACCTTGAATTCCACATCCTAAAGCTGGCTTGAAAAAAGTTTTTAATTTTTAAAGGCCCAACTTACACTACTGCTGGGGTATTGTACAAGTTAGACAAACATTTTTCAAAAGACATTGTACAAGCTGAAAATCAGTTGGCAAACCTTGCTGAAGTCAAGTCTAGGGGCGCGGGGGAGAAAATGTAGACAATCCTTATCAAAATGCTGAAGGTCATTCATCAAAAGTTAAGCTCCTATAAATAAGTCATTTCATCTCAAAACTGGCATAGACCTTCTTAAAACCAACTGTTCCTATAGCACTATGTTTCAAATCAATCAACTGAGCCGTATTCTGAGAAAAAACTGCAGAAGCTTCCTCATACACATATCCCTTCCAAAAAAACAAGTTTCTGGCCACAAGAGTGGAAAGTGCTTCATCTGACACAGCCGCAGCTTTGGTCCTTATGCCCTCAGCTTGTTTCTAATAGTATCACTTGAGATTTACTTCTGGTTATATTTTAACAGCAGCTCTGCCTTTCTGTACAGAGTATAAACAGCTCAAGGGAAATGAAATTCTGAAATCCAGGATTAGATCCCCTATGAGATAATGACAATAAGACACAGTTGTGGGGGGGAGACTTTAAAATCCAGGCAAAAGAAATGCTACAGGTGATGCTCATGGGCTGTCATTAAACCATGCTGGCATTTTGGAAGATATGTAGCCCAATTCTATATGCTGCAATATTATCAAGTGTAAGCTCTCCTATAAAGTCTATTATTTCTAGTGACCTAGGTCTGAACTAAAATAGTGTGGTAAAATAAGCATCCTACAGTTTGGAATTCACCAAAGGAGCCAAGAATTTTATCTCAGTTCATTGGATCCCAGAGCAAGATTATTCTACAGTTACTACAATTCAGATTTGTGTTCCTTTCACCCTAATTGCTGCTTACAACTTGGTGATTTTCCGGCATTTTGTCACCTTTAAACAGAAAATTACTTTAAGGGAATCTCAGCACTGTTTTTAAGTGTGCAATACATTTTGGTTGCTCAAAATATCTTTTTATTTCTGTCTCTGACTTGTTTATTTGAATTTATAGTGAACAGTCATGCCGTATATTACTTTCCTTAATGTCCTAAGCAGGCAAGAATCCATAATTTGTCATAAGAAAAATTCAACATCATGCTAACACCTTGTTCTCTCTAGAAGATAGGCTACTATGCCGTGTGAGTGTATGTTGAAAAACAGGATGAAATTAATGTGATCCATTAACCACATAAGTATATACATTTTTTTTTACTAAGTACTTCCTTGGATACTCTTCCCACACACGTGTGGTGAAATCTGTTACTTCACTGTGGACTGCCACTAGGCACAAACTGAACTTGACAAGAAATGTAACTTTTCAAATGAAAAGAAAAATTGCTAGCCATTATTTTTTTCTGTCAATAGCTGAACATGTTCAATTTCCATCAAAGCAACTGCAGCTGTTTAAATAAAATATATTCAACATGCACTGCAGACTGAAATAGTTTTGCCTGGAATTAAATTACACTAGGGGTGAATTATGTTGCTACCCCAATAGGCTAGGCTGCAGTGAGTCATTATAACATGATCCACTAAAGCATGAGCCATGATTCAAAGAAACACATGAGCCAGTTATATATTCAAAAATGGCATTCTGCTTTCAAAACAAAGGGGTGGCAGCCTTATTGCGCATATTTTCTTGGCTGCACATAAACTAGCTTGCTATATCACAGCCTGTGTCTTCAGAAAGGAATAAAATGCTGTGGCTGCAATCCAGCAAATATCTGTCCCAAATACATCCCATTGGAAGTGAAGGATTGAAAGCACCAGAACGGGGCTTATTTACCCAGCCCGTATGTATTCCTGTTACTTCAAAGGGAATTAGCTGCAACTAATACTGCTGGATTCTGCATGTAACACACACACACACATACATACACACCAAGTATCTGTAAGCACACAGGGATGCATACATACATGCCTACAGAAGCACTACCTTCTCCCCACTTTATCTGAAGCCCTCCATCAAATATCTCACCTTCTGAGGTGAGGCGGGTGGTGATGGTAGCACACAATATTTGGCATTCTCTCTCCAAAAGAACTTGCCTAACTTCAAATCCATTGTTTTTCCTGACACCAAACCAAGGCTTTTAAAAATTCAATCAGGCATTTAAACATCTCACAGTTTTTCATTTTTCCTATTGAAATTTAATTATTGGATTGAAAACTTCCTAAGGGAAGTTGGAATAAATGATTAGTTCCCCACAGCGGAGGTAATGTAAATAATGGCAACTGGGACTTTTTAACTTACTCATAAATGATCTGGCATTAGGACCTAGGAGTGAGATGGTAAACTCTGCAAGTGTCACTGAACTATGTAGAGTGGTAAGAACAAAAGCAGACTGAGAAAAGCTCCAAGTGAGGAGAAGGGTCAGTAAAATGGCAAATGAGATTCACTGTAAGAAACTGTGAAGCGATGCATACTGGGACTCCACATATACATTGATGGAATCTGAGACTGTAACTCCAAGAAAGGAATCCAGACTAAGAAAAGAGTCCAGAAAAATAATGGGACATTCAGGACAGTTAAAAGAAAGCAATACTTCATACAAAACATAATTCAACTATGGACACCACTGTCAAAAGACATAGTGATGGCTGCCAGCTTGAATGGTTTTAAAAGAGAACTAGATAATTTCGCGCAGAACAGGCTCATCCATCGCTACTAGCCAAGATGCTACTACCCATGTCACTTCAGGTATTAGACACACAACATTTCTGTACCTCTGTTGCTGGGAAACATGAGATAGAGGATGCTGTTGCACTTATGCCCTGTTGCATGGGTTTCTGACTGTCTACTGGTGAACACCAGATGTCTACTGGTGAGCCAGATAGATTTTTGGTCCAATACAACATGTCTTGCGTTCTTATGTTTGCTACTATACTTCAGCTAACTTTATTCCTTGATTCTATTGTTTTTTCTGATTTTACTGTTATTGTTTTCCTTTGCCTCTCTTGCTGCATTTTATTGTTTTTGCATTTAAACTAGCAGAAATACCCAACTCAACAAGAGCTGGAAACTTCTTCCTCCTACCTCCAGAACTCTTTCTCTTTTAACTCTCTTTTCCCCCCTCACTGGTCTTTCTTTCTCCATTAGTGCTTGCTAAGTGTTTCTCCTGCTGCTCATTTTCCTCATCCCTTTCCAGGCAGGAGAACCTCACTCCCCTGCTCTCTTTCTCTGAACAGTACGGGGGCCTTGCAGCAGGAAGCACTCAATGGAGTTGCCTAAAGATCCTCAGGAGAAATTAATATTCCAGGACTGACTATAGCTTCATCACTAGGGAAGCTGGCCACACAGATACGGGAGGAAGTATCATGTATAGAAGCATATTAACATATTAAAACTAATTGATCCATTTTAAAGACAAAATAACGTCAAGGTCCACATCCAGTATTCAATCTTCAGCTGTCTAAGCTTTATGAGCTTGATGCTGTGGTGGCACCTCTTCTATTATTATAGATTGTATCTTCTTCAGAAGTTTATACTGACAGACAGGTGTCAAATAAATTTTAAAAATTCTCTGGGTTTTTTTTACTATAAAGCATTTAACAATGTGATTCCACATTCTCTACCAACAGAGAGACAAACCATGAAGTAACATGCCAAGCAAGCCAGAACGATGCTTTGATTCTGCAGGCAAATAGTGTGGCATCATTATCATCATCATCTTCATTGTCATCATTAATTTATATAACACCATAAGTGCACATGACAATTTACAAATAAAAGAACATCAACAATAACAAAACAGCCAGCCCTGCTATGGGCATACAATCTAACAGATAGATAGATAGATAGATAGATAGATAGATAGATAGATAGATAGATAGATCAGACAGACAGACAGACACACACACACAGGAAAGAAGGAACAATACAAATATAGAAACTATGCAATTATAAAATACATTATCCAGACTGAAATACAAAATCAAAGCAGTATAATACAAAGCAAACTGACACATATATACAACCAAAATATACAAGACTGTGAATTTACATTAAACTAAAATTCCAAAAGCTTTGGAAAATTATGGTGTGAATTTAATCACTGAAAGAACACACAATAGGAACAAAACTATGTGATTTTTTCCCCATCAAGTTCAGTTTACCTTGTGAACAAACAAGATATACGGGGGTGGTGACTGATTGTGTCAGCCGAGAGTTGGTGCTTTGTCTAATTTGCCTAGATCTCCTATCACTACATAAATACACTGAAGATTTCTGCAACTGGAGAAGTATTGACTTTCCCAAAATATACCAGGTTACAATAACCCAAATAACAGCTTTTTAAAATTTTTAACACACACAGATGTAAGTGTATTCCAATTAGAGCATCTTCACCTATACAACATCATGTCTCCAGGGCTCTGGTAAGCAACTTCATCAACAGTTGTTGATAATGACGTGTCACCTATCAAGATAACAGTCTGGATGCTGTAACAACATCTGTTACATTCCTGTGTTAGGAAACTGGGAACATAGTTTTTGAACACATCAAATTTTACTTTTAATTACCCTGTTACACCTTCTGTTCTGCTATTAGCCAGCATTAACCCATAAGGTCATTTCCAAGCATACAAAAAAAGCATACAAAAATTGTGCCTATGAAGTTAAGTGTTTCCATGCGAACAAAGCCGAGAAAAAGAATTTTTCACATAAAGTCAACTCTCACAGAGAATTAATAACATTGTCTCTTTGTGTAATCCTAGAGCTCCAGCTCTAATGAATTCTCCCAACTGAAGTTTTATGAAACCAAATGCGCAGTCTTGGGTCACAGAGCTGCAAATAATTGGTCTAACAACACATTCCAGGTTCATTATCAGAATGTAAATATGGCAACATTAGGCAGTATTTTCATGGCAGAGTTAGATTTTGCGAGAATGCTTCCTCTAATAAAACTATGGTAAATATTTTTTTTACCATGATTTTTCAATGTGTAGAACTGAATTCTAGGTATTACCACCAGGAACTGTGATTATACAATTTCATTTGCTGCATTATACCCCAATCTCTTTTAACAAAATGGCTCTATTTGTGCCTTTGAGTCTGTTCTAATTTACAACAATCTACTGGCTACCCAGTAAAACATTTTCCTCACTTTCCCACCACTTTGCTATTATCACAGGGAAACATAATGTCTTATTTAAATGGAGATGAGGCTAGAAGTGGAAGTTAGAGATGGATGGTCTAAGCCAACCTACGGATTTTTGCATTAGCCAGAGGCAGAATAGCTCTGACAGGTCACTTGCTTCTGAAGGGATAGCCAAGGGACTATTCCTTCTGGTATAGTTGAAGTTCAACCTTGTTTTAAACTGTCCCAAGTGATGCAACTTCAGCAGGCACTGATTTATTGATGCTATGTCTACTTCTTTACTATTATTAAGGTTCAGAAAGCACAAAAGGGGTGGGCAGTGCAATCACAGGGTTTTGGATTACTGACTCATTCATATATATATATATATATATATATATATATTCAACCAAAATGGGCTGAAGAAGACTAAATCACTGAAATCACAAAATCTGTTTGTTGATTGCAAGCAAAAGAACTAGCAAAGATAGCATTGTGCAGAAAGAAGACATCAAGATAGCTTTTCATGGCATTTATTTTTAGCAGAAAACACCAGTCTTTTTATATAAAGTCATCTTTCTTCATCCACCTTGAGATATGGCTTTGATTTTTGAACACATCTAAGCCCTTACAACTGTAAAGGTAAGATCACCAGTAAAACGTCAGAAAACAGATGGGCAGGGGAGACTGTGCAGGAATGCCAGTGACTATATGACTTTGGGGTCCTGCTCTTGTTCCACAAGAGAAGAAAGGGGGGAAAGTTGATAGAGTATACCTTTGGATAACATGAGATTGTGTAAAAACCATCAAAGTATGACGTGGCATTAATAACTCTCTTTTATAGCATTAAAAAAAAAAAAAGAAACACTGCAACACACTGGCTCTCCATATATGTGCATATACGCTATATACATCTTGGACCAGTAGTTGCGGGTGGTGCCTCTGCCAGTGAATCCATGTTGGGCTTTAGTGAGAACTTTAAAGAAGCTATCCAAGGTGCTGAACCTCTTTTGAAGATGGGTTCAGCACTTCAGCTCCCCTTCAGCAGATTGCTCACACCACTAACAATTGTCAAAGTACTGAAGCTCTATATTATTGTCTAAGCATTGTAGCTTTAATATTTGAGGTACATATAATATGAGGCACATGTGATATTTATTATCTTGCAGTGCTAAAAGATACCTCCAGGTATCTAAATCCAAGGTAGAGAAGGAAATTTCATCTAATGTGCAACGGATGGCAGATAGAATTCATCTACATGCACTGAAGGGGACTGTGGCCTTTGACGAACAGTTTTATAAATATCACACTTCTCTTCTTCTTCCCATTGAAACCTAAATGATTTAAGACTGAATTTCCATAATTTCTTCTTTGTCCTCTCCACCCCCATAAACTGCAACCTTTACATCAATCCTGTTGCACTTCTTGAATGAATGGCAAACATATGTAAGCCCTTTTGGAATTTTATGGCTAACTGCCATGACACCCACAGACACATGTCTCAGAACGTATTCATACGCTACAGAAACCCCTGGTAATTAGGCTGCAGTAAATCTTGGATTTTCTGTTTCTCAGGCAACCTTTTACCAACTGGGCACAAATACTTCACAAAAGTAAACAAAACATATACATGCACATAAGTACTATGGTTCCAGATGCTTAATTCTGAAGCAGCAAAAGAACACAGATTATAATTGTTAATTACTTCTTACAATTAAGATGGCTAAGAGGTTTACCGTTTACTGGCACTTTAACAGAATGCATATTGCACTTCTTGAAGCCTGAAGCCAAGTGTTAGTCCCAAGCAGAGCATATCCACTGAATCAATGAGAACTTGGTAAGTCAACAGTTATGGAAGTTCCACTGATTCTATGGGTTCAACCTAGTTGGGACTAAATCCTGGATTTTGTGGCCATAAAGATTTGTGGAAACACCTGAACTAACAAGTTATGAATGCAATTAGTAGTATCAGTGCAGGTAAAGCAAGTATAACACTCTTTCTAGTTATTCCTTTCCATGATTTGATACCTTTCCCTCTTTCCCATGTATGATTCACTGGAATCACTGGTGTGGAGAGAGGTTGATGGCATACCTGATACCTTTTATTGATGGACCCCTAGCTTCCTATACTATACACACAAACACACACCGCAGGTTCCAAATTTTGGGTCCACAGATGGTTAGAACTCCCATTATCCCCAGCCAGTACGGCCAGAAACTGAGGATAACGGGAGCTGCAGCCCAATACCTGGTTAGTCAAGACTAGGAATCATTCATCTAAGGCACAGCTACTCTGACAGATTCAAAGAGGTTTTACTTCTTCAAATGCAAAGGTGAACACCTTGGAACATAGTTCTTAAATAGCAGGACCTTACTCAATGGATTCTGTAGCATTCTTACAGAAATATGGGATTCTATGATTTTTTTATATCATATCAGCACAATAATTAGAACTGCATACCTAACTAGATGCTTGCCATAACCTTAGAGAAGCAAAGCTGACAGCAAAATTGGCCAATAAGAAACATGCAATTCCTGCTGAGCAGAATTTCTATAGTCCAGCTGCAATGGCAGGGGCAGGGAGGGAGGTAAAATTGTGGATCCATACTTATCTGGATTTTCTGCTATGCTTTCTTCTTCATGCTAGAGAAATCATATGGTTCCAGATCATAGAAAACAAGTCATAATCCAGTGTTTTCTGTGCTTCTTACTCCACAAAGGATGGGCATTACATTGAAACGGGCCTTTAACCTAACATCATCTTAAACATTCTGCTATTGTCCATTTTAGCTGTGACGCATGAATAGGCCTGAAGATGATTCTCAGATGAAATCAGTGATTGCTTTGCAGATACTACAAACCCAACTAACTCTTAGTCTGCATTTATCTTTATCACAATTCAGTGAGAAGGTAAGCATGTCATCTTTCTTCTCCAAGCCAGATAGAGTGGTAGTTAGAATGCACACTGCTTCAAGCAGGGAAAAACAACTGTGAAGAGATGTGAGTCACAACAATGGGGGAACATTTCAACAAGAATATTCAGTAGTGAAGAGAAAGAGGAGGAGGAGGAATGGGCCTGAATTAGTTTATACCAGCCACTTAAAAAAGATAGCAAATACTAATTACCGTCAAGTACAATCTTTATAACACCTAAGAGTATATTTACAGTTACTTGTGCTTCAGTATGAAAACAAGTATTTATGCTGTTTGTTTGGCAGCAACATTAAGGCCAGCACCAAGGAGAGTATCAGTGGATCCCTCTTCATACTGTCCATTCTGTATTTCTCTTTTCTTTTCTAAGCACATCCCTTCCCTCTCTAGCCCTTTCTTTTCTAAATCATATGCTGGTTTTGTCCAATCTGAATTGGCAGTCCCTCCTGCCAAAAGTAAAAAATATATACTTGTGAACATTACTATTTTTTAAAATAATATTTTGCAAAACAATCCATTGCAAATATGTATTCATTAACCTACTGATTTCAAGCCTGACAACAAAATGTATGGCATGCATGGGATTATCCTACTTTACCTTATATCTGCCCCCACCCCCAAAAAACACAGATAGCCCCGGAAGAGTGAGCAAGCCAAGCAATAATGATTTGGTAATGACTTAAATGATTTGATAATGAAAAGCCATTTCTTTAACCTGATGCTGCTCCAGACGCAACATTCATAGTGAAAACAAGAATGAGACTGAGACTGAACACTGTTTCTTTTGGTGCTATCAACATTTCTATTTAATAGCACTGTTTACCTTTAAAGAACATTCTGCCATACAAACTCACAAAAATGTTAATCTCTTCCAGAGGCTTCACTGGCCTGGAGAATGGGGAAATGATTTTGTTAAGTGCCAGGGATGGGGTGGGGTGGGGGGATGTGTGGAATAAGATGCCACATGAATGAATAGAAAGGAAGTGTTGTTTGTTAGTTGTTGAAGGCATGGAAATAGTGGAAACTGCTTTGGAGATCATGGAAGAAAAGAAGAACTTTATTTGGAATGCTGTCATTTAGTACAGACAATACTGGCTTACATGTATTAAGCGTCTGATAGTGTCTGCACGAAGTAGGCTTATTACTAGACCTATATTGTTTACCATTAACAGTGGCACTCCTGTTATCCAAGAAAAGAGCATTCACCACCCTGGTATTTGTGACCCTTTTAACAGAAGATGCCACCTTTTGCATGCAAGGCCATCTGTTCTTCCACTGAGTATATCTTCTGACATTGGCTGAAATCATGGTTCCAATTTCCTAAATGTCCTTAAATGAGTAAACGCAGTTTGCCAAATCAAAGAGGGACTACCTTGACCCAATATGAGCTGAATGCTGAAAAGAAACCAAGATTACTGTTCTTTGAACTGGGCTTAAAGAAAGAGGTGAATGGCATATATGTTCAGCATGTCTACTGCAAATGTTTACACAAACAATGACTAGCAGGTCTTCCACAGAAGAAATTCCTATTGATATTATGAAGACAAACATAATAAAGCAAGAATGTGGTGTCTATAAAGGAGCTGAGATGTAAAATTTCCTGAAATTTTGAAGTCATGGAGGGTCCCTTGGGTTTTTTCCCCACAAAAAACTAAATTTTCAGAAAAATGAAAAAAAAATGCAGTATTAGTACCCTTTATCAATTGAAAGTCACTTTGTTACATTGGGAATATAAATTACATTATGTATAACTTGGTCTGGCATAAAAGTAATATGTTTGGTACAGTTTATTCAGAAAATAAGTACAAATTTAATTTAAACTTTTTTAAAAAAATATTTTTTGTTAAAATGGAGCAACAAATTTCTCAATTGTAATGAACACATAAACTATCAGGAATCTCTTTGGTTTTCTCTGTATATGAACAGCAAGCAAAAACCAATAAATAACAAGAAATAATCAATATTAATAAAGCAAAGAAAATCATTACATATATAGTGGCTAGCAGATGGAAAGCATGAAAAGAAGTGAGAAAAGGAAACCAAGAGCAGAAATTGCAATGCTGTGAATATAAGAACAACTTAAATATTTGATTCATTATTCTAAAACAAAAAATTCTCGTAATCCATTTTTTAATTTTGCCAGGAAAAAAAAAACTGTCATTGGAATAAATGGGGGGAATATTGATGCTTTCCCTAGAGTTTTCCATTTTTTTCCCCTGCAACTTCACAGCTCTATGAAGAAAATGTGTTAAAAACTCTAAAAATGTCTAGCTATGAGAATAAAATGAAGGGGCTGTAGCTCTGCAGTAGATAACATGTTTTGCATAATGAAAATCCTAGGTTCACTTCCTCACATCTCCAGGTGAAGAAACTGTGGAGAACTACTTCAATTCAGCACAGAAAATATTCAGTTAACTGTACCAGTAGCCTGACCCTATAAGGCTTCCAGGTTCATAATGATGAAATTAGTCCATGCAAATACACTGTAATATTATGTATGTGCTTTTTTTAAAAAAGAGGTAATGTTAGATGGGGAAAACATGGCAAAGATTCCACAGTTACAAACTGAGAAATATAACAAAAGTAGTGAACACTGCCGAGCCTTCTCCTCTGTATACAAAATAAAACACATTAATTCAGTCCAGCATTTAATACCAGTTGCTGCACAAGTAATGTGTGAAATGATGTGAAAAGACATTACAGTATGTCAGCCTCAATTACTCTAACATCTTATAATGGTGTGGATAGATTAGGGGAAGATATGTAATTAGTTCCACATTTAGGGTAAGCGAGATGTCAACTCAATTCAGACGGCACCCAGATTATGGCTTGTGAAGTTTAACAATTGTTTAGTATAACATCCAAATTGGCAAATGATATTTATGGCCATCTTTCAGTTCAGAGTCTGCTTCATTATACAGATGGGAGTGCTAAATAGATGGAGGATAACACATCCAGGCTCATAGTTTCTAAAAACATACCTTCCTCCATGGTCTCAACTTGGGGTAGACAGGCAAGCATTCTTTGTTTTTTAAGAGGACTTTGAAATTTAGCAACTATAGCTTTAGAATTAAACAATTCTGAGCCCAGGTGTCTGCGCTGAACACCAGAATACAAAAGCCGTTTAAGAAGAAAGATTTTATACTATTATTTCTATTTTCAATTACATTACAAAGTCATAATATCAAAATAAAAGATATCAAAAGTATTTTCTTACAGTCAGCCAAAAAGTTTTGAAAGCTTTTGGAGCTCCACCATAATCTCTCCTTGCTCCACATAATCAATAAACAATTCCAAACCAGAATAGAACTGAACTGAATGGAACTCAAGAGTCCTTCCACCCAAAAGCAATTCTTGCTTACCTCAAACTTCCTTCATTTCAGCAGTATAGTTGGAAATTATTTTGTTGCTGCTTTTATTCAATAGTTGGGGGTCAAAGTCTTTCCAAAATTACTGCTCAAAATTGTCCATAATGTCATCCTTCACAGCACAGCTTCATGTGGCAAACCAATCTACTGTGGTAGTTGCTATGTTTGGAACTTCAAAATAAAGTACGATTTCCAGTGACACAGCAAATAATGGTTTGCAAGATATTAAACTGACGTTTTGAAATTAGTAGTATGGATCTACAGAAAACAAATTAATCTATGCAGTATGTCTCCTTATGTTCAAAATGGCCTCTGGACTTACCCCCTTTCAGGTTGACGTTCTATCGACTTCATGTTGGAACTGCAGCCTAACTCTAGATATAAAATATAATGTGGCAGGAGCATGGAACAGACCAAGACAGCATGAAAACAAATAATCTCCTGACAGCTGCTGCTGTTTTTTTAAAATACACATTGGTCTAGTCCAGCCTCGTTCATTGTTTCACTGATTTTATAGTTTACTAGTGCATATACCTGGCACTGCCTGGGATTTTATTTTCTCACAGGTAATACTTGTTAGAAAGATTTGAGATCCTGTGTCTCTAATTCTCCAAACTGTCTTGTCCGGTACCTTTAACTTTCCCCATATACCCCAATCTAATATGTATTCAGAGTTATTAACAGTAGAGGTTGGGTTCCTGGGAGAATACACTGCCTTCCTCCTTGCTGCTAGGCCTCGTCTCCATAGCAACTGGCCTATTTATGACAGGCACAGTTGACTGAGGCCCAAGAGCTCTCTGGCTGAGAATTCTAAAGGCCCCTCCCTAAACTGCAAACCCCGGGATTCCACAGAATCTTCATAGGCAGCCAATCATATGAGGTCTTTGCCCAAACAGACACACAAGCTTTAACTTTTATATATTAGATACAGAGGTGTTTCAAAATCTAGCAGGCCACTTAATAATAAGATTCTCCACCTACACTTTGAAATACTCTACTGCGTCTTAAGGAGCCAGTATGGTGTATTGGTTTGAGAGACAGAAAAGGAATGATTCTTTATAAAATCAATTCATGACAGATGCCAACAATTTACTAACACCACTTGAAAGCAGAGCATATTTCACATTTTAAATCAAGCGCTACTTACATCTCCACAGATAAGACAGGAATAAATTTTCTTTCAAACCTCCACAAAAACAGGATTGTTTAAATTAGACTATCGCTTTCAATCATGTGGCCTACAGAACTAGGAGTGTTAATCCAAAAATATTGGCACATTCTTTCCAAAACTGAAGGTTGTAAATTTTTTCCAAAAATTGGCTTCCAAAGGACCCAAACTCTTAAAGATAAACTGGTACATATGAATATTAGCAGACCATTACAATCAAGATCTATACTAACCAGTCATTATAAATGTGGCAAATGGTCCATATGTCAACCAATTTTGTATACAAAAGAATTTATATATCTATTACAAAGAGGATATTTAAATTACAGTCATTTCCTACATGTCAATCTGCATGTATTATATACATCTTGATGTGTCCCTGCAATAAAATTTCGTAAGGAAAGACCTCTCATCATCTCAAAAGACATACATCTGAACGTAGGAGTAGAATCAAGATATTCCTTTATATGGACAATTTCTTTCAATTCAAACATCATTGTAGTTCTTTAAAAATTTTCACTATTGAAGTGGTTCGCACTAGGATATTTAAAGATATGGATTTACTTCTTTCTCAAAGGGAATGCTATTGGACATTTGGTTTAAATTCTTCTGTTCTAACAGGCTTGAATGAACACCATATGGAATCACATGTGCTCCACCTCTCAACCTCTTTCCCTCAGTGAGGCTCAGGACTTACACAGACAGTGTGGTTAACATAGGATTGCACATGCTTGCTGCTGAGATGGCCGGACAATTTAAGACTGGTTCATGTCAGGGTAGCACAAGGTAGCTCCTCAGAGCATGTGCAGAGTGCTAACAGGACAGTGATGTCCAGCTGCAACCAAGTAGCTGCAGACAGGCCAAAAAAGTTCCAGAGACTCATAGAGATAAGCTCAGGGATATTTATTTAGGCCCTTTTCGCACGGCCTTTCTCTCGCTAAATAGCCCCGTGAGCCTCGCGGGAGTGGGAGCGTTGCTCTGCACGACGCACTCCCACTTCTGCGGCACTCACGGGGCTGAAGCGGCGTGAGCGTGGATTTTTTTATTTTCGGCTTGAAGCGAAAATAAACGGCGCTCGCGCAAGGCTCCTGGCAGTGTCTCGCACTTACTGGAGTGTGGAGCACCGTCACAGGCGGGCCTGTCGCGCTTCCTCCCCGCTTCCGCCCCCCGCGGCGCCTACACCTCCCAGGGGGTGCTGCGGAAGCTGGGGGCGTGGCTGAAGAGCACCCGTCACGCAAGAAGACTCCACATGCGGTAAGGAGGCGGGGGGAAGCGGCGGCGTTGCAGGAGAGGGTTCTCGCGTGAGCTGCCCTCCTCTGTCACGCAAGCGCCGGCGCTGCGAAAAGGGCCTTAGTTAAACACACAGAGATTAAAGTTAGGGCTTCTGGCAGCATGCCAGGAACCAATAAGTAAGACAAGAACAATAAATCAGCAGGTAAAAACACAAACCGGCAGCATATCCAGATACATTCCATCAATCAGTCAGCAGAGTGGCACAACCACCAGGAATTGACCCAAATGGTAAAGTGCAATGCCATACCCAAGCCTTTTTAAGGGCTTAACATCACCCTAGACCCTATGGGGTGATCCAATCACACTTAGCGCAGGCAACCTTCTCATGTTGACAAGGCAAGACCTTCTGAAGCTGACTAGCCAAAACATTCTTGCAGCTGCACTCAAAGCCACATCACCTCATTCCTGCCATCCACTTAGAAAAACCTGTTCTGCCACACCGCACTCACACTGAATGCCTGGACAGTTTAGAGGATCCAAAATACTTGGCTTCTTCGAGTAGACTGAATTTAACAAGGGCTTGTATAATTATTGCAGTGGTTTATTTAGGAGCTTTCGAAAACTGCTAGGTGTTTACATAAAATTGCAGTGGAATTGTTTGACACTCACACACTTCTATACTTTCTAGTGACTGTACTTACTATTTAGAGTACTGCCTTGTTGCCTATTTCTGATAAAGTAGAAATAATGAAACTTGCTACACGAGTAGCCATATTAGTTCAGAAATGTGATAATTTCCTTATTACAAATGAGCAGTATTCAGGACACATTTGTACAATACTATGTAGTACAATAACTGTTATATGAAAATAGAAATAATTATAGAAACAACCCCACAAACTTTTCATTATTCTATCTATATAATAACAGTGTTTTTCATTGCAGCATGGAAGTAAAAGTGTTTTACTCAAGAGGTGTGTTGAAAATCCAGATAACCAAACTGAGTGATAATTAAAAGACTTTTACTAGGGAACATATATGTATCCTATTATAGAATATACATACATTGAAAAAATAGAATCATGATTCTATATAAACAAGTGCACAAGCCTATTGATTATTCTATTCATATAATACTTTATTCTATTCATATGATACAGTACTTTTTACTTTACTCAAGAGGTGTTAAAACTAAGGCCATTTCCACATGGTGTCACAGTCCCATGATGGGGACCCAATGGCAGCAGTCTGCAGTCCTGCAGCACATCCCCACACGGTACAATCATGGGATATTTGCTTAATGGAAAAATACCTGCTAAGCACTCACAATGGTGTGACACTCCCATCACCCCCGGCCACACAGAAGGGATGGAAATGCGATAATGCACTTCCTTCCCCAGAGCAGCAGGGGAAAGGGACCACCTATGCTGTAGAAGGCAGGCATGGGCCGCTTGCACTTCCTTGTTCAGGGAGCCAGCTGGGTGTGGAGGGGAGCGTACCTGTTACACTCCCTTCCTGGCAAAGGCGCTGCTGGGATCATGACAAGATGGCAGCAGGGCCCAGTCAGGTGCAGAAATGGCCTGAGTAACCAAACAGAGTAGGGATTAAACGGAATTTACTGTAATACATACATTATTTTACAGCAGAACATACTTTTATTGTAGCATATACATAGATATGCAATATATTTCACATGAGAAATTGAATGATGACAGTTACAAAAACAGGTTCATAATCCTATTGATTATTCAATCTATATAATTATAGTACCTTTTACTGGAGCCTAGAAATGCATAGAAATGGGATAAATTCTGTTATACTCAAGAGAACTGTTGAAATTTTAAGTAACCAAACTGAGTGATAACCGAATTTTCTTTTTACTGTAGAACATACATTCATTACATGGCCTATATTTAGTAGCATAAATACCAGCTACCACTACAAGCAATCCTTGGGACTGAATAAGAAAGGAATATCCATGCCGCATATATCCAAAGAACAAACACAGGCTGATGGAGACCAATCTGGTTGAAACATCTTGTTTAAACATACCAGGAACGCACATACCATTAATTTCTTACTACCATTATATCTAAATAGTTTTTTTGTACAAAATTATCCACTGATTGCATACTACAATTAATAATTTTTTGTATAACACTGTGGTCACAGAGCCTTATATATGGGTTTGTTATGTACATGGGTGTTATTGTCAAGAACATATTGTAAGATTGGATAGAGGTTGAAAATACAGTACTTGGTTACATTGTGAATTTTATTGTAAATGACAAATTCTGATGTCAATACCTTGGCATACCTTGGAATTGTGATCAGTTGGTGGTTTTGTATAAATAGTAATATTCAATCATACCTTTATGCCTTTTTGATCCCTCCTGTGGGTAGTGGTCTGCTTAGATAATGACAGCAACCATGGCTACAATTACAACCACTCTTTTCAAATGTGGTTTAAAACACAAAACAAACATACCAATAAAATATTAAACATAACTAATTTTAAATAAGTCTAGTTACAACAGTTTGAAAATATCCATTAGGAGGAACTATAACAATGATTGCAATCAAAAAGCTATGGGGAAAAATGCGTTTTTACAATCCTCTTCACAGTGGTCACAAATAGAGCCAGTTGTACATCTTCTGTATGAAGTTTCAAAAGGTAGGAAACACTATCGACAAAGTTCTCTCTCTAGCTCCTGACAATCTTACTAACAGGAACAAAGGGAGAGACAAATGCAGTCTCAGTCTTTTTAGATCCAGAATCGGCTTTTAGCCCAAAGATGTGTTTGAGGGTTTGCCTTTTCATTTTTTACCATATATTTGTGCAGCTCTTGCTGCAACTCATCTGAAGTCAGGCTTCAACCTCTCAAACCACCATCTGAAAACCAGTCTTTTAGATTCGAGACTGACTTTTCCCCCCAATACATCATGGACCAGTATCATATTTATGTCCATTGGCTACAACATGCTACAGACTGGCAGCTGATGGCTTGAGGAGTGGTATAAGTCCACAAACCACCACTTTGAGTAGCATTATTCCAGTTCCCAAATAATACATATTTATCGTTTTTGAAAAGGGGGTGGGGTGTAAACACTTCATTTTTAAAACATCATGCAATGAAAATCTCTTTCCTTATCTCTACCTAAAGAAGTCTGTTTCTATTTAAACTATCTAAAACATCTATCTACCTGCCTGCCTATATATAATGTCAAATTGAAATAAACAGGCAAGTTGCTTCAAGATGTGTCAGGCTATTTAAATGGAAACTGTTACCATTCGTCTTGGACTGCCAGTGTGAAATCTCAGAAGATGGGAAATTCAGTACGAATAAATGACAAGGTATATATGTGCAGTCATTTTGTATGGTACTTTGAAATGTCAGCCTAGCAATGAACAAATGGGCACACCATTTCTCTAAAGCTTTTATGTACAAACACAGAGAAAATCTACAACTAGTGTGTTCCCAAGCAAAAAATCAAATGCATACTATGTTATTTTTGGTCACCCCTGCATTTAAAAGTAGAGGTAGAAGAATGTTGGGGAGTTATGGGATGGGGAACTGCTTCCTCAACAGACTTTTCTCAGTGCCCTGAAGCCTAGCTGGTGTTCATACGATCACAGAATCTTAGAATTGGAAGAAACTCAAGGGCCATCTAGTCTAACCCTATGCAACAGAAATATGCCTGAGTGAAAGCATTCTTGAAGCCCATACAACCTCCATTTAAAGATCTTCATAGAAGAGGAATCCACCACCCTTTGAGGCAAGCTATTCTGTTGTCAAACAGCTCTTACTGTAAAGAAGTGATTCTTAATCTTTAAGTGGATTCTCTTTTCTTGTAATTTGAATTCAGGTTCTACTTTCTGGAGCAGCAGAAGATAGGCCTGCTCCACCTTCTACACAACATCCCTTTAGATATTTAAAGATGGCTACTGTGTTAGCTCTCAGTCTTATCTCCTCCAAATTAAACATGTCCAGCTCCTTACATCATTCCTAACAAAGCTTAGTTTCTAGACCTTGAATATCTTGGTCATCCTTCTCTGGATATGTTTGTCCATAGCCTTCTTGACCTGTGGTGCTCAGAACTGAACACAATATTCCAGATGAAAGCCAAACCAAAACAAAGTGGCACCACTACATCCCATGATTTCAACACTATATTTCTGTTGATGCAGTCAGTTAATGGATTGGCTTTCTTCAGCTGTTGCATCACACTAGCAACTCATGTTTAGCTTGTAGTCTATTAAGACCCTCAGATCCCTTCACATGTACTGCTTTCAAGTCAGGAGTCATTCTTCCTATATTTTTGCATTTCATTTTTCATGCTTCAATGCAGTATTATACATTTATCACTGCTGAAATTCATTTTCTTAGTTTTGGCCCAGCTCTCCAACCTGTCAAGGTCATTTTGAATGCTGATGCTGTCCTCTGGAGTATTACATACCTCCATCCCCACTACTGGCGTCAACTGCAAATTTGATAAGCATGCCTTCTCTTCCATCATCTAAGTCATTCACAAAGATGTTGAACAATGTCATGTAAGGTAACATCTTACCTTACATCATCTTACCTTACATCATCATTCTGTCTTGAAAGTCAGTTAATAGCTCTCACCACATTTAATAAATATTGAAATGGCTCACAGTTATTAAAATTAGTTATTTTTAAGTAATGCAGGATCTAATTTCCAGCACTTTCAGAACTAGATGCTTAAAGCAAAGTTATTCCTAATAAGCAAGGGTAAGTTGACCTCAGTATCATTTTGAAGTACAAATTCTACAGGCAGACATATTTGAGAAGCAAACTTGGTGAGAGAGCCAGCATGTTATTGTTAGTTTGTCTATTGGACTAGGACCCTGGGAAAACACAGTTCAGTATCCCTGTTCAGTCATGGAAGACCAGTCACATTCTCTCGGCCTAAAAGGAAGGTGATAGCAAATCTCCTGTGATTAATCCTGCCAAGAAAACCCTAGAATAGGGTCACAGTAAATGCTGAAGGCACATAACACCAAAAACATAATGAGTTTGGAAAATAATTAGCATAACCCAAAACTTCAAAAAAACAGCTATTCACAAACTGTGTAGGAGAGGTAACCAAAGGAAAGGAAATCAATAGCACTAGCAGCAATTACAGGAAAATATCATTCTTACAAATAAACCTATTCTATGGAATTAATCATATGGATGTGAGCAACTTGCAGCCTGCTTTGCATATACTGCAAGAATGAGATAAAGGATACACAAATATGTTCCTCTACTATCCCTAAGAGATAGACTTTTATTTGGCTACAAAAGCAGATCATCACGCATTGTTTGAATTCCTCGTGGCTTTATAGGAGATTGTATGCATTTTTGATTAAGCTGTGGAGCTCATAATTTACCACTGAGGAGAGTGCTGCATAACATTTAAATATTTGGCTTGATTTTTGAAACTAATGCTAAAATATGGGAAAGAAACCTGTGGTACCTCTTGGAAAAAAAAAAACTCTCACACTGAAATCCCAATTTTAACAGAAATCTCAGGAATTACTTCTGTAAGTTAATGAGCCCTGTCAGCCATTCAAATTAAGCACTCTATTGTGCAAGGAGCTAATTATGCTGAGATTAAGCCCAGAGAGTGATGGGGACATTTACAGTATTTCCAGCAATTAGAACAGCTCTCAGCACTGAAGAATCTAACTTGTATTTCATAATATTGAAAGACACCACAGCTAATCCAATTTTTTTTAAAAAAAGGGCTATGCATAGTTCATGAATGTGGACAAGATGGGCTCCCTTCTTGAACTTCTCTGCATAATCTTTGTTCTCTTTTTCATTCATGGTATCTCATTATCAGTGTTCCTTGTGACCATGTTTTGGCATGGTTTCCATGATATCAGAACATTCAAGGCTAGAACTCAGCACATACACAAACTGTCAATTCACAAGCATAGTAAAATCTTGTTCAATAATATTCTAAGTAACAATTCCAAGGTTTAGGGTTTGTTTGTTTTTTAATTTGCTTGTTTTATATTTATTTCTTGTACTTAACAAGCTGCATTTTGTTAGTTTAGGTTCTTCAGGATCTCAAGGAATCACCAAGGTCAGGAAACCTCAGACCAGGCATGGTGGATTAAAATGGATGACAGCAATAGAAAAACCCAGCTCTTCCTTGGACTTTTGCTGGATCATAACACTTGTCAGTGTGAGATACTGGCATCTTGGTTAATAATAATAATAAGAAGAAGAAGAAAGTACTGTACCTAATTACATGCTAAGGAGAAACAACTGGCATTACAGCACATATTGAATCGTAATACTATTCACAGCATCAACCAAGCCTGCCTCCTACTCAAAAATGGAACGCTAGATACTGGGTGATAAAGATATATAATTAAATATCAAGGTCAGGATCAGAATCATTTCTACATTTGGCTATAAGAGCTGGATGGTGAAGAAAGCCAACAACTCATTTGAAAACTGGTGCTAGAGAAGAGTTCTACAGAAACCACGATTGCCAAAAAGACAAATAAATGGGTCTTAAAGCAAGTCAAGCCTGAACTCTTGCTAGAAACCCAACCAATCAAACTGGAGCTTTTCTACTCTGGAGATATAATGAGATGACATGACTCACTGGAAAAGACACCAATTGTAAAGTGGGAGGCAGTAGGAAAAGAAGAAGACTACTTTACAGATGAATTCACTCAATCAAGGAAGCCATGGCCCTGAGTCTGCAAAACCAGAGCAGGGCCATTGGCAACCAGCGCTTTTGGAGGTCTCTCATAATAGGGACATCATAAGTCAAAGCTCACTTGAGAGCAAATAGCAATAAAAATTATCTGTGTATCTCCGTGTCTTCAAGTTGCCTGTTGAGACCGCATGAATTTCATAGCATTTTCTTAGACAAGATACACTCAGGAATGGTTTTGCCAGCTCCTTCCTCTGAAATAAAGCCTATAGTACCTGGTATTCACTGGCAGTCTCCTGTCCAATTATTAACTACCTGAGGAACAACTAGCTAGATTTCTTCCCCCTTAGTAGGCCCTCATATTTGCCCTTCTAAAAAGGCAAGAGGCATAGTTTTTCCCCTCAAGAAAGCATTCACCATACCTGAGATCCACACAGCCAGTCCAGACTTGGCAGACTTCATTAGCTTGCAAAGATAATGATCAAAGAGCAAATGACTAGTGTCAGACATCTAATAATCTTGTCTACATTTGCAGGTTGTACAAGAGGCAAAGTATACAACATAACATAACCAGCTGGATTCCTAGTTGAATCCATTTTTGCTTCTGACAAAACTATGGTGCCCATGTTGGAACCAAACTTTGGGATCCAACTGTTAATGAGGCCCTTTCCTCACCCTACCTTGTCCCATCATGCTCTGGTGGCGATCCCAGCAGCAGCTCTGCTGGGAAAGGAGCGTGATGGGAGCACTCTCCTCCGCACTAGACCAGCTCCCTGCCAGAGGAAGCATGATGGACACGCCTCTTCCGAGGCTGCACTGGGGCAGGAAGTGCCTCCATCATGCTTCTGGGGCTTCTGCAGGTCAGATAAGTGCATGAGGGTGGCACAATTGAGGGAAAACCCACCAATGATTTAATCCATGATCATGCTGCCTGGTGACAGGAGAAGGACGGGACCACAATGATATCATGCATAAGTGTTATCACAGTCCCACTCCTCTCCCATCCCTATACTGGAACAACAGCATCCTGTGGAAAAAAACTAAGTCAAAGTTACAGTTTCAAGGCTCCAAAAGTAGTTACCACTGTTTTACATTAAAAAAAAACTTTCCTCCTTGTTATTCAAAACTAAAATATTTGCTTTTTAAAAAATTTGTTTTAGAAAAATCTGAATGGTACAAACTACTGACTAGTGATACAGAGCACCCCATAATACTGAGGCCACACACAGCCTGTAACTCTAAAAGTATCTAGAACTAGTTCCGTTACATCACAAAATAAGTGATATCATCCCTTTTCCCATTACAACTATAATGTAATTAATTATTCCTTAGTTATTGCAAAAAGAATATCACATATCCTATTTTTACTAGTTACTTCCAAGCTCTGGAGAAACAAAACAAGTGATTTTACCTGCAAATGCAATGCAAACTGGTCACAGTGGGCCTTTATGGATTCCTACAGTTGCTTCTATAAGTCAGAGCTTTCAAAACTTTTCATGCTGATGACACACTTTTTAGACATCCATCATTTTGTGACACAGTAATTCAGTTTTACTAACAAACCAGAAGTCAAACTAACCCCTTATAAGACATATGGACACATACATAAAATGTAATAATGAAATTGTATGGGGACCTATCTCATGAAAACCTTTAATTTATATTTTTTAGGGATGGGACGAATCCAGAATTTTCCGAATCTGAATCCAGATCCAAATCCCTGGAAGGTCCTGGGAATCCACAAATCCCAAATCTTTCAAATATTTTTAAAAAAAAGAGTTTAAAAACCAAGGGAAAGAAGAATAATCTTGGGCAAGACGCACTCTCTCAGCCTTAGCAAAAGCCTAGGCAAAGGCAAACCTCCCTCTGAAGAAACCTGGCCAAGACAATTGTCATAGTTTTGCCTCAGGATCTCCCCAGGCTGAAAATGACATGAAGGCCCTTTGTATACAGGCAGTAAAATGTGGATTAATCCCACATTTTCCTGCCTGTGTAAACAGGGCCACATATACAGTAGAGAGATAATCCAGGTCAAAACTTGCTTTTCTTTTCATAGCTTCTTCTGACATCCTGGGGTTTGTAGTTTGATGATGCACCAGCAGACTTTGGCAGAGAAGACTGTGACACCTTGTAAAACTCCAAAATCCAGAATTGTGTCTGAAAGAGATTTGCAAGGGAGCAATGCAAACAAATGTTTCAGCTGTCCTTGAAATCTCAAGTCTGTAGCTTCCAGTCAAGTACCGAACTGAAATATGAAATGTTCAATTTAAATATCTTAGAATACAAGCCCAGATGTAATTTGTGAAATGTTAGCAAAGGCCATTATTACTCCAAGGGAAAACCTCACCTACTTACTATCTTCCCTTGTATGTAAGGTCTCCCAGGTTTTCAGGCATCCCGGTCTCCAACTATCTATTTAGTTGGCGGATTCGAAAGATTCGGTTTGCCTATTTTGGCACAGGGATTCAGATTCAGGAATCTCAAATCCTTATCCAGGATTCGAGAATCAGATTGGCCCATCCCTAATATTTTTAAAAATATATGATTTATAGATAATAACGTACATTTCCAAGATTGTTGTCATTTATGAGTAACAATATGCAAATATGTGCAAGAATGAAAAAAAATTGAGTAAAACTAATAACTACTTGCCATTTTAATGAGGTGCATGAGGTTGACAGGATGAAGACAGGTTTGGAATATTTGGTGAAATATTAAAGACACTCACCTTTCCTCATCAAGCATTTTTAAGCTTCCGCGTTTCAGAGTCTTTAAGTTTGTCATCATTGAAAAGGATACTTCACAAATGTATGTAGTAGAAAACTGCAGAAGAATTTTTAACGCTTTTTTACTTATGTTTGGATGCCTTTTTGAAATGCAGCCCCTCCACCGGAGCCTGCTTGCTGCTGCCGCCGCCCTCACTGGGGCCTCTCTCTGGCTGGGGCAGCAGCGGTGACATACCTACACGCTGCAGCTGACACACTAACGTGTTGCAACACAGTTTGGAAAGCTCTGCTATAAGCTGATCAACTAATGCTTCCTCACATCAGAAAAAAAATTGCCTTCTGCAGTTACTGGTGATGGAATAAGATTCATTCACAGCCATCACTGACATACTATGGCCATAGCCGCACTACACTGTTACAGTGCTATTATTCCACTTTTAACATTCTGTGGAATCCTGGGGTTTGTAGTTTAGGGAGGGACATTTAGAATTCTCAGTCAGAGAGCTCTTTGGCCTCAGGAAACTACACACCCCAGAATTCCACAGGATGTTGAAAGTGGAATAATAGCACTATAACAGTGTAGTGCGGGAATGGCCATAGAAGAAGTCTTATAACAGTTTCCTATCTATGATTGGTAATGCTCTTGTCTTGATTCCGTCCTATTACATCTATACTCCAATAGTTTCATTGCCTACAACTCTAAAACATGAGTTCATAGGTATCCAAGAATATACTGAGGATACTTGGGTGTGATTATGTAACGGCCCCTAGTTATTTATTACTGACCTAATGACCATATTTTAGATTTTAGACTGGCATGCTACAAGTGTCTTAAATATTGAGAACTAGCATATATACCCGGCGTTGCCCAGGATTTTATTTTCTCACAGGTAATACTTGTTAGAAAGATCTGAGATCCTATGTCTAAATCTCCAATCTGTCTTGTCCAGTACATGTAACTTTTCCCCATATTCCCAATCCAATCTGTATTCAGAGGTGAGGTTGGATTCCTCAGGGAATACACTGTCCTCCTCCTTGCTGCTAGGCCACATCTCCATAGCAACCAGCCTATTGAAGACAGACACAATTGACTGAGGCCCAAGGGCTCTCTGGCTAAGAATTCTAAAGGCCCTTCCCTAAGGATTCCACAGAATCTTTTTAGGTAGCCAATCATATGAGGTCTTCTTCTGATGCAGACAAACAAACTCTGACTTTTATATATTAGATAATGTTAAGTGTGTTTGGAGAGCACCAGATGAAGCAGGCCAGAGTCAATGCAAATATATGTCAAATAAGGTGCAACAGTCTCTGTTTTTGCTGCAAAAGGCTAAAACAGGTAACCCCTTGAAACATTATTTTATACACACTGAGGTATCTACTTCATTAGTAAATGTATTTTCTTACTGGCAACAAAACTGGTTAGTTCCTACAAATACATTTTGTAGAAGATCCTAAAACAGCCTAGCAATGAATACTCTTGTGGCACATTTGGTTCATTTCTTTCCACCCATCTCCAGATAGCTTTTTTTAAAGGTAGATAAACTTCACTTAACAAACTTAATAACCAAGGATGCATTTTGTTTTGTTTTTCACTCATACCGCTGAATACCATGCATATCACAATGATTTTCTGTCAAGGCAAGACATTAAAAAATAATCAACTGCAATATAAGGTTTTGCCCATAACGTGAAACATCCTCCATGAAACATTTGTAGAGAATTAGCTGATTTTTACCATTATGCTTACTTCTGCCACTACAAGCAGACTATTAGAGTGTGTGTGTGTGTGTGTGTGTGTGTGTGTATTTTATTCTCAGCTTGGATAATAAGGCTTACGGTATATATGGGGTAAAGCATATAAATTTTTTAAAAAGATGTTGATGAATGTCATCAGTCCCAATTCCTTCAAAAGCTAACTAAGTGCATTTTGAGACTTAATCTGTTTCTCCCACACATTTTTTTCTTCTTTTATCTGCATCTCTATTCACTACAGTCACAGGTTAGTAAAATCTGGTCTTTTATTCCTTGACATTTCACAGAATAGATTTCGACCTCCGTGCTGAATATTACTTAAAGCAAAGCAAGATCTTCTAAAACTGGTATTTCTTTTTTGTTCACTGGCTGTTTGATATATGCTATAATGTTTTAGTTTGCTCTTTTTGTATTTTGCATATGATTATTTCATCTGTGACCCCTGACAGCTAATTTATTAGCTCCCCAGCCTGTTGCATATGTCTGATTTAATGTTCTTCTTCTGAACCTTTTATCATTATACAAAAGAGTTAATATCTTCTCTGTACTAAGGCATTTATCTATTCCTCTTAAACAAAAACTTTTGAGAACCTTAAGATATCTTGCTCCATTATCACTTTGCCAACAACCAATTAGTACTTGGTTGTACTTGGTTTAACAACCAATTAGTACTTAAAAATAAATGTCTTGTGTTGTTAAACCTAAATTAAATTATAAAAGGAAATTAATGAAAATAGATATTAGTTCAATAGTTCTGAAAAAGTCTACAGATGTTTGCTTATGTCAAATCACAGGCATGGGGCATCTTTGTTGGACTAATATATTTCTATTGGTTGGAAATTTGAAAAGAAAGCAATTGTTAGAGGTATACCTCAGTTAATTCAGCAGATGTGTTCCTAGGCTATACTTCTTTAATAGAAACTTTGGTACCAGAGGTAGAAATAACACACAAAGAATAGAGATAGGGTCCTAAACCCCAATCAATTAATCAATCAGTCAATCAATCAACAGCAGCAGTTCAACACATTTCAGTAAACATTTTATTCAAAACTAACATTACGCACATGTGAAATGCAACAATTAGGTCAGGTAAGCCTTGTGTAAGGAAATAAAATCTTCAAGAGATTGAATCTTCAAGAGACCACCTGAATGCTTCTTCTAAAATGCATCATGGCTCCCCCCCCTTTCAGCTACCTCCACTTTCTTACTATTTCCATTTTGGTGATGAAACTTACAGATCTATTCTTCAATATGTGTAGCTGATGAAGCAGGCTACTCTCCTTTCACCTTTTCTTTCTGTTTCACTCTTCGCATGTACTCAGTAAGTGATTCTGGAGGCAGCTGTTTACCTTGACTATCTTACTTAAGTATATATAGCTACAGCAGGTTCACCTAGAGTAGAATCCAATTCTCCTCCATCTCAGCCTTTATTCCATTGTTTACTGCAGACACGCTGCTGCAACCCATCACTGAAAGTCTCTCTCTCTCTAGTCCTCCCAATTCCAATGCTGCAAAAAAACTTCCAGCAAGACGTAAGTCAAGAAAAGAGGGGCTGAGCTGGACTCCCATAAAAAGACTTTGTAAAAGGGAGATCCCTTGTCAAAGACTTTGTTAACTGAGGTATGCCCATATAGGCTAAGTACATTAAGTCTTCCCACTAAAATAATCCAATTAGCACCCCCTGTGACAGAATAAAAGAGGGATAATTTATGGTGATTAGTTCCTCTTTTCTGCAGTTGCCTGTCCCACCCATTCAGATGTGTTAGGAGGGCTGATGGAACTTTAAAAGGTGATGTGAAGGGATGCAAAAGGGATGGGAATCACCACAAATCACTACCAACAGATGCTTTCCATCAGTGGACGGGAAATAGCTGGATGACACCATTTTATGTTGTCTAAACTTTTTTTTTTAAAGAGGGGATCTGTCTTGTTTCTCTTCCCCGTGAAACAGGTGTGATTCCCCTAGAGAGACTACAAGTTCTTTGTGTGGTGCTTGTCAGTCTGTATCTGGCCAGAGATCCTTAAGAGTTTGCCAGTTTAGTTACTTGAGTTTCCAGGGCTGTAAACAACGTTATTGTCTAGTTGGTAGATGAACATCAATATTCCCCTTAGGGATCTCTTAAGTTTTGGAATTTCAGGAAATTTGTAAGAGAGAAGAATAATCCTTATGGCTTCATAACCCCATATTTATTTACTGCATAAAGCTATTAGCTTATGCAATTACATACACCCTGCTGTCTAGGCACACTTTCTTTCATAAACACTTTCATAAACACTTCAGTGTGGGCTTATAGCTTCCATCATAGATTTTAGATAGTCTGGGCATATTGCTTTCTTAAGACGTCACATAGTCTTAGCATCTTACAAACATGTATCAAACTTACAAGATGCGTCATATTTGTCGTACATTGTTATAGTAAGAAGTATCAATTTATGCCATATTTCTATTATATGACCATAATATATCTTACACTGCATCTCTCGAGGAAAATGGCATATCTCATACAGGCACTTTAATACATTTAAATATCTAGTAGCCTTTCACTTACATATATTGCATGAATTCAGCATATGGTTAATGTTACAAAGAATTACACTCTCTCTGTTAAACAGCAGCATTTTATGGTGTTGTAAATAACATATTTTGCCCATTTGGGGATTCATCAACGAGCAGCTTCTTCTGGCTTGGTCTATACAGGTCAGCCTCAAACAGCTGCGTTTTCTGTATTTACTCTGAGTTTGCAGAAAGGCTGTTTACATTTCCTAATCCAATGAGTTTACTAGGCATCATTTCAACTCAATTTTAGAAGCATACCACCTCTGATTTGGCTTCCTGCCTGGATTTTACTGCTCCTTTTATGGGAGTTCCTCTTGAGGCAGTCAATGCTGTCTATATCTGAACCGTCCTGGATCTTACTACTCATGTTCCACTATTATCAGCTATTATCTGTTGTTATGATTTAGCTGGCTGGGGCATAAATTTCAGTCCTGCCCTTTCTTATGCTTTTCCATCTCTAAAGACAATACCTTTGAGAGTTAAAATTTAACAACATATGTAATTCTTGCATGACATGCAAAGCAAATGCTGACAGAAATCATTATTACTATTGGCAGAATTGTTATTACACCCAGACCCTGGTAAAGCAAAGAAGAGGGGACCCTGAAAGAAGTGTTGCCCAGTAACAGCATCTGACTGAAATAATATGTTGCAGCTACAGTACACTTTCTAATTAGAATCTGGGAGGACAAGTAAAAAGAACCTAAATCCAATGACTGCTTCCTATTAGAGCAGAATGATTAAATCAATGGTAACTTGAAAAATCAACATCTACCAAAGCCTCATTGATTCAGTAGGTCTACTCTAGCTGGCACCAGAAATTGGATTTAGGCCTACATTTTTCTTAAATTAATATTTTACCTTAATGACACAAAATATGTCATCAACACAATAGGCTGCGAGCATAACATATGCTCTGATAAGTGGGAAACTACATTTGTTAGAAGCATTTTATGGTCACAAATTCAATACTAATAATCATTAGCATTTAGTGGAACAGAGAAGCTTTTACTCTCCATGTTTTGGCCTACAACTCCCATCAACCTACCCAGCATGTCCAAGATTAAGAGACAGTGAGAACTGCAGCCCAAAATATGTAGAGGGCCATGGCTTCCCCATTTCCTTCCTTACTGCTATGTGGAGGTGATCTATATACCAGATATTTAGATTTTGTTTTGGTTTTTTGGACTGTAAATATGAAGATCAGGAGAGGACCAAAAGAAGTCCCCTTTCCCTGATAGAAAGAAAGCTCTGTTCCAGTTGCCAGTAGTCATGGGACTTCAGAACTGTAGAAAATTGTACTCTGGATCCATTCATTGACAAGGATATTAAAGGTTCATGTACTCAGTGTTCTGGGTGAACATTTTGTTTTTGAGTTATCTACTGCACTGAGGCATCCTGCTCAAAGCAGAAGATACACAAATCTTCAAAATAAATAGGCTAAATGTTAAGGGAGGAAATCTAGTGTCAATCTTCCCTGACAACTTTTTGTTGTCACTTTCACTTCCCTGAAAGTGACAACAAAACTGGATCTCTTTTATTCTAATCTTTTCCCCTGCAATCCTTCAGTTGCCATGGATTATAAACCCAGTTACAGAGAAAACCATCTGTAATACAAACCAGGAATCTTTCTTTTCTAAGAAGAGCTGTACTGGATCAGACCCAAAGGTTACCAGGCTTAGCCATTTGAACCTGACTTAGGAAATTAGTTCCAAACAAACAAACAAACAAACAAACAAACAAACAAACAATGTGCAGTTCACTTCACTTTAAGCTAAAAGTAAGGTATCTCTCCCTGGTACCTTACTTGTGAGGGACCTTGTTCAAACATCAGTGAGTACAAATAGTTACTGCTTCTACTGATAACCAGCACTTGTTTGTAACAAAGAAGAATGAGGACCTAAAGACCAGAATCTTGTTAGTGTCATAGAAATGATTATTTTCCTCTACACAAGCTGTTTCACTGTTGTCTGACCACATCATCTGCATTCAGTTCAAGGTGGCAGAAGCTGCTTTGGGCATACAGTGCTGCCCCACGTGCAAATGTGCATTCTCTGCTGAAACTGCGGCCATTTCCGCACTAGCCTGTTATAGCACTATGATTCCACTTGCAACATCCCGAAACTGCAAACCCCAGGATTCCATAGGATGTTGCAAGTAGAATCATAGCGCTATAACAGGCTAGTGTGGAAATGGCCTGGCAGTAGCACTCATTCAGTTGTGCATTCAGTTTCCATTCAGCATAACAGTCACACAGCACAATCAAAGCACAATTCCACATGTGGAGATCTAAGCTATGCCAGTGGAATAATAAAGGGGCATTTTAAACTTGAGTATAATTAATACAATAAATAAATAAACAAATACCAAATTTTTTAAAAAATGGCTGTCATCATTTGTGAGCACCTAAATTGTTCAAATGCAGGTAGACTGGAGAAGATGAGCCAATGCAACTTTGTACAACTCTGAAACAAGAGGGAGAAATTTAAAAAACAGCTCGTGCCTCAATGCCATATATCTTCACGAGGCTCTTTGAGAAGCAAACCACACTGCAAGAGACTTGGGGGCAAAGAGACAATGCCCAAGAAGAGTATCTACATTTGTATTGCTTAAAAAATAAATTGTTGCCAGCAAATTGAAGATATTCAGCAGAAAGAAGCAAAAAGAAAGCAAACTGTTCACTTAATGCTTGCAAAGCTTTTTGTTTTGTTTCAAAAGCAGTCTGACAATTAATTTCTAACAGCAGCTACATCTTATTTCTGGCTGCCATCTATCATGTTACTGGGGCAATAAATGTACTCTAGGTTTTAGTCCCAAAGTCTGGTATAATTAATATAGTTGGCTCTCCACATTTGCTAGGGTTAGGGGCACAGGTTCTCCTGAAAAGCGGAAAAATTGCAAATATCAAAATATGTGGGGGGAGGGGGCTGAAGCATGGATAATGGGCACTTAGAGTCCAAACCAGGTCAAGGAAAGGACAAAAAAAGGCGAATTGGCATGGACACCCTATACTTTCTCTCTCTTGCTCATCTCCTTCCTCGAGTATGTGGGGACCATCTGAAGAGGGCTTAGGGTGCTGAGAATTTAGGCTGTGAGCCATTCTTAGCTTGCCAAGCAGCAGCTAGTGGTGGTGGTGGTGGTGGTGGTGGAGGAGGAGGAGAAGTTGACCAGAGGTGGGTTTTTAAAGGGCTGTGCATCCTGACTGGAGCCACTGAGAGGGAAGTTTCTTCCAGAAAAGAAACATTTGACTTGGGAAGAGGGGCAGGGGTTGGAGAAACTCCTAAATTATCAAAGCCATGAAAGTGAAACCCGCAGATGCGGGGGGCCAACTGTACTAAGTAGTATTTGAAACAATACCATAAACTAAAAATAGTCAGTCATCTTTTTTTGAGCACCTAAATTGTTCAAATATAGGTGGAACTGAGAGGATGAGCAAATGCAATTTTGTATAACTTTGTAAAACTCTGAAAAGATTCAAGAAGACAAATCCTATCTCCAAACAGGTTGAGCCCCTTAGATAATTCTTTTAAAGTTCTGACTAAAACTCAGAATTGATTCATCATCCAACCACCAGTTACCACTGCTCCTGCCATATAAAGAGGAGTCACCTAAAGTCAAGATGTGACAGTCGAGAATTCTGAAAAGCTGCCTGTATGTACCATGAGAAAAGTACAGGTGATGAAAAAGCAGGCAGATCAAGAAACCAGAGACAACAGCAACATTTTCTTTCCCATTATTTCCCTCTACCCGCTTCTGTGTTTCAGGCTTTTTTTCTCTAGAAGATGACAGAGAGAAAATCCCAGTTATTTCACATGTCTGTTTCATCTGACACTTTGAACCTCATTTTTCAGGGTAAGGTATGAGATCTTCTCAGTCAGCTCTGAACAGATTACAATATGAAGTTATAAAGAAGGGATAAATGTCAGAAATGGCAAGTTGCCAGTTTGGAAGGCAACAGTTGTCTCAACTTGATCTTGGTAGGAAGTTTCCAAAACTATTCTTCTCCATATTGTGTTATGTCCAGAAGAAGTTTTGCACAGATTTCATGTAACTGGAGCACTGTTTGGGTTCTAGACATTGTTTAAGAAAAATACTGGCCAAAACACTATAATGTGGAGGGAAATGGTATCACAAATATATACGATAAATACTGGATGTGAATCAGTGATCTAAAAAGATCTAACTAGGGATGGGCCAACCGAATCCTCAGATCCTCGAATCCTGGGCACGGATTCAAGATTCACGAATCTGAATCCCTGTGCCAAAATAGGTAAACCAAATCTTTCGAATCCACCAACCAAATGATTTGTTGGAGACCGAAACGTCTGAAAACCAAGACCAAGACACCTAAAAACCTGGGAGACCAGACACAAAGGGGAGATGGCAAGTAGGTGAGTTTTTCCTTTGGAGTAATAATGGCCTTTGTCAACAATTTCAAAAATTAAATCTAGGGTTGTATTCTAATATATTTAAATTGAACACTGAATATTTAATTTCAGCACTTGACTGGAAGGTACAGTCTTCTTGATCTTTCAAGGACAGCTGAAATATTCCTTTGCATAGCTCCCTTGCAAACCTTTTTCAGACACAATTCTGGGGTTTACAAAGTGTCACAGCCTTCTCTGACGAAGTGTGCTGGTGCATCATCAAACTACAAATCCCAGGATGCCAGAAGGAGCTATGCAAAGAAAAGCCAGTTTTGACCTGGATTAGCTCTGTACTGTAGTGGTCCTGTTTACACAGGCAGGAAAATGTGGGATTAATCCACATTTTACTGCCTGTGTAGAAGGCCCTTCATGTAATTTTCAATCTGGGGAGATCCTGAGGCAAAACTATGACAATTGTCCTGGCCAGATTTCTTCAGAGGGAGGTTTGCCTTTGCCTAGGCTTTTGCTAAGGCTGAAAGAGTGTGTCTTGCCCAAGATTATCCTTCTTTCCCTTGCTTTTTAAACCCGTTTTAAAAAAAAGATTCGAAAGATTTGAGATTCATGGATTCCCAGAACCTTCCAGGGATTTGGATTCGGATCCAGATTCGGAAAATTCTAGATTCGTCCCATCCCTAGATACAACCATTTCAATTCCCAGACCCCATTATAAATCACTCAGTGATATGAACCAATATGTTAAAATCAATGAAGCCATCAAAGAACTTAGACTTTCTAACTTAACCAAAAGAAAAAAGAAAAAAGGGACAATTTAATTAAACTTATTTTTAACTAAAGTGATTGACCTAAGTCTGAACTTGAACATTAATTTAATTCTACTGTACAGTTATTAAATATAGTATAAATTAAATTAAATAAGGACAGTTCTACAAAGCCACCAAAATGTATATTTCACAAGTGGACCTTTCCCCAAATTCCTGTCTTCTTGGATTTGGGCAAAATGACTTCTTTCTTTTTCTCAGTCCCTGAGAATTATGATTGTTTAGGTAACAAGATTCAAACACACACTCAAGAGTAGGACCATTGTGTTAAGGTTAGCAGTCTCAATAAGTAAACTGGTACCTCATTTTTTAAAAAATAATAAAGGATCTCTAACTACTGAAACCAGACATTTCTGTATGTATATGTATCTGGAGGGCTTCAGAAAAAGGGTGAGGTTGAGGAGATGAGATTATAAGGGAAGAAGACAGGAAAGCTGAACAAGTTTTGCTTTGTTTTTTGATGGAGTGGATGAGAATTAGTGTTTTCAAAAGTCCACGTACCTGCTGCTTTTTCTCCAAAGCTCAAAAGCTGAATGGGACTAAGAAGGAGTAAAATGATAAATGGAATTTTTCAAGTTCAGCCTGGTAAGACTTCTAGTACAGACATCTAATTCAAATTTAAATTCCATATTATTATCAACTTAGTTATAATTTCCCTCTTCTAAGATAAATTCTAATGAGTTAGGTTATTATTAGCTTATGAACACATAGCACATTAAGCCTTTTCTACTAACTTTCCAGTATCTGAAATCACTAGCTCAACTATAGCCCTTACCAGTGCAATACCCTGAATTCCAAAAGATTATGAATAAAGCATAATTACTCAACAACTCAGATCAAGGTCAACCTACTTCATACAGATTAAAATACTCACATGGAACAAACTGTTGTTAATCAGAGGGCAATGACAACAAGGACAACAAGCCCTGCTCTCCTGCCCAAATCATTGCACTACTTTAGGGATAGGTAATTAAAATAGTTAAATGAATTTTCAGTCATCTACTTTTAACATCATGATCTATCTTCTGTTAAGTGAGCTAATGATTCAGATGGCCTTAGTTAAGAAGAAAAAAAGTTTTAAAAAGTGAGGAAGAAAATTCAAAGTAAAGGTTGATTAAATGTTAAGTGAGTAGGCTGGATGTGATTTAATTGCTAACCTCAATGGTTTTAGGAAAGAGTGATGCCATCTCTTGAAATCAGATACAGATTGCAGTTCTCAAACAGAAAAGGAACAAAAATAAACAACAGGGCCAGAGAAAAGAGTAGAGATTATTTTGAAAAAAAAAAAATGTTGACCAAAAAAGGAAAAGTGTGCAGTTGTAGAACAGGACCCAAATCAAATCATTACAAACATTTGGGCAACAATTCAGTGCATATATAAGCATGCTTAAATCCTATAGATTTCAGTAAGATTCACATGCAATGCATTTTATATAACCCTCAGGGTATGATCTGAAAGAATCTGATGCAGGGCTCATACTGAAAGTTAAGCAGATCTGGGGCTCACTAATGCCTAGGAACACTGTGCACAATGGGTTGAATCCAGATTTAGTCATCCACTGAGATCAATAGGTCCAAGACTAAAAATGACTAGACCTTGATCTAAACCACTGTCTTTGGTTCCATGGGAGAAATGGAGGGTATAGAATGTGATAAGCCTATTTCTATCTCATTCTGATTTTATTATATCCGAAAGTTAAAAAAAAAATACTTGATGCAAGTTGCAAAACTTATTTGTCTAACACAATTTAAATGCAAGCGAATCAATTGTTTGGGCTGTATTTAGCAAAAAAGTTTGAAGCCTGATTAGTAATATTCCTGACTACAGAAAGTAACTAGTGTCAGATGGCTGATGTAATCAGATAGAGAGCAACCAAGAGCCGTATCTTCCAAGTGATATGTCACTGGCTAAAAACCAGTACAGCCAGCATAGTACAGTGGTTTGAGCACTGGACTGCAATTTTGGATTCCAGGTTTTGAATCTCCACTGGACCATGGAAACCCTGTGAGTAACTTGGGGCAAGTCACAGTCTCTCAGCCTCAGAGGGAAACTAAGGCAAAAGATTTGAACGTGCACAACAATAAAAAGACCAGTAAGATCTCTGAACTGATTGCATTAGAATTCTTGCTTATATCAACAACTTAACATTGTTTACATAAGTAGAGCTAGTAAATTTCTTTATTTGACTGGGCAGATTAAGGATGGAGATGCCATAAAACCAGCCTCCCATGTACCAATATGCATATGACCATTTCACTATTCCTAGCTGATAAAAAGTCATAAAATGCTGGTAAGAAATAGATAAAATAAGAATAAGAATAATGGTGACAGCAGCAGCAACAACAAAAACAGCCCATTATTCTTGTAATGGATGCTGTGATAATCAGGTTACAATGCCCCTTGAAGATAATTATTATCTCTGGATGCCTGTGTATTTCCTTCACAGATAGCATATAGATTAGGATACCCTAGTATTATGTAAGATGAGCTGTTTTACTTGCAATGTAATGTAGCAAATGTAATGTACTCACACACTAAAAAGTCTATATTTCTCCTTGAGGCAAATGTTTTGCCCTGAGTGTATATTTGTATATCCATGACAGTATAAAATAAAATAGTTTAAAAGATTAACAGAGAGTGTGCTCATGTTTCCATACTAAATATTCTGAGTTTCCAGTACTTAAGAGTGCTTAAGTGGAGTCCTGATGCTAACTCTGTCTGTTTGGACTATATTGTTGATCATAAGTTGGGAGCCCAGTCAACCAGAAGATGGTCAGAGAAGTTTCCAAACAGACAAAAGATTTACCAGACAAAGAGAAGGAACAACAGCAATACCTCAATCTTTTGGTCTAAAGAAGAGCTTTCCAAACTTTTCATGTTGGTGACACACTTTTTCAACACGTATCATTTCGCGACACAGTAATTCAGTTTTACTAGCAAACTGGAAGTACCCAGAGACGTATCTAGGGTGGGTAAGGCAGCCCCCCGGTCCTGGCCTGCTACCGCTGCCCTCACCAGGAAAGGCCCCAGTGAGAGCAGCAGCGGGTGGAAAGGCAGCTCCCTCCCACCCAGTCCTTGCCCACTGCCATCATTCTTACTAGGGAAAGGCCCCAGCAAGAGCAACAGCAGGCCAGGCTCAGGTGTGGGGGGGTCTTTTTCGGCCGAAGACGTGACATATCAACACGCTACAGGTGACACACTAATGTGTCGTGACACACTGTTTGGAAACCCCTGGTCTAAAGAGATAGAGATGGGGAGCCACATCTGTTTCACGCAACATTTTACTTAAGTATGTTAATAATAGTCAGTGGGTTCAATATGCAAAGGTTTGAGAAACTGACAAATTAAATAGTTCAAATTAGCTGAATGGCTTTGGGCCCAAGGAAAGGACTATGGTTACTGGCAGCTTCCTTGTCAGTGGGGTAGTGGTTCTCTCTAAAACCAAAATTAATCTGAACTTTGAAACTCATTTAAAGTAATTAAAACCCAGAGTAGAGTAATTGCTATGCTAACATGGGAGCCACCACACATGGTCAAGAATCGGAGTTCTCCAGCAATATATGGTCTGCGTGGAGACGATCCTAGCCAAGCAGCAATTTCCTCATTCCCTGCACCATTTTTCAAAGAATTCTTGCAACATAGTTTTCTCAAATTGCCAGAGCCATTACGCAAAAGAAGGCCTGAGAGCAGTTGCTGTATGGGAGGGAGGGTGTGGAGAGTTTCCTGATATGTTGCTTCCTTAGTAAGAGGAAAGCCAATAAATGGCTATAAATAGAAGCGGATTAGCTGCCATTGTCGGTGCACTGTAAATAGCTGAATCTGTCATTGTACACCAAGGTGTAGAGTTATTGGGGTATGTTAAGTTTACCTTTCTCTAGGTCATTTGATGGGAGTTTAGGGAGAAGGCCAATGGATTTATTTATCCTGTAAATGATGAGAAAGAAAATGTACAGGCTGAGAGATAATTATATGGGTTTTAACATATTTCACAAGCTTCTGAGAAAATTACGCCTTTGTTGTTAATACAGAGATTGGGCCTATTGTTTCATTTCATTTTGCTTTCAAAATAAAGCCATTACATACTGACAATTGAATGAAGTGTGTTTTTTTTCTTGGAAACTGTTTAACCATATCCCTCTGTATTTTCTCTTACAGCTTCATCAATCCATTTCTAATTCATTTTGCAGGTTTACTCAAACAGCTGTGCCAAAGCTGCAATTATGAATTAAAGGAAAGCTAGTAAAATCAGTTTATTTTCAAAGATTTAAAAACAGAGAGCAACTTTTGTTTTTCAACATTGATGGTTTAAGGGTAATTTTATTTGAAGTAAATGATTGGTCCACATGAAAATATTTCTTTAAAACTAAAAACATGGGAATGTGACCACATAAACCTCACAATTAAAAAATCATTCATTCTGTGGGGAAACAAACATTCTGTGCACAGCTATATCGCATGCCATCTGAGAGTCAAAATGCACAAAGATTAGCCTGAAACAGTATCAAGCCAGGAAACCGGAAAGGAGAATGAGCCAGGGAAATACATTTAAAATAACAAACGTCCTAAGAATATTATTACTGAGATAAGTGAAGATTGTGGGCAATAGGTCTATGTTGTTGTGTGACTTCAAATCTCTTCTGACTTATGGTGACCCTAGCGCAAACCTATTACAGGATTTTCTTGGTAGAATTTGTTTGGAGGGGATTTGCTTTTGCTGTCCTCTGAGGTTGAGAGAATGTGATTTGCCCAGGGTCACCCAGAGGGTTTCCATGCCTGAGTGGGAATTTGAAGCTTGGTTTCCAGAGTTGTACTCCAACACTCAAAACAATCAAACCACCACACCATGCTGGCTCTCTATTAGATCTATGTTAATATGAAATAAGCAAAGACTGGGTTAGCTCGTGGTAACCACAAGAAAGTGTAGCCAACAGACTGTAAGACTTAGCCATTCTTACTGCACAACAGTGGCAGAATTTGGCGTGTGTGGTGTAAGGACCCTGGCACTCCAGGACTCAAGCTCTGAGTCTGAACCAGAGGACGTCAAAGCCATGGAGCCTGCTGCACCAGCAGAGCCCACCCCAGAAGCTGCCATGGAGCCTGCTGCACAGCCCACCCCAGAGGCTGCCCTGGACACAGAGCCCTTGGCCCCAGTAGCCCCGCCATGTGGAGGGGGGTGGGGCTATGGAGCAAGGGGCACAGCAACTGTGCACAGGGGCATGGCTGTGGTGCATGGGGGCATGGCCAGGGCCCACGGGGGCATGGTTATGGGCCGGGGCGCCCCAAAAACATTGCTGCCCAAGGTGAATTGCCCTCCCGCCCCCATGTCCCTATGCGAGTGCAGCACAATCCTTCGCATGCATATTCAATAGTAAATCTCTTTCAGTTGAGTAGCACTTATTCTGAGAAAAACTTGTACAAAATTTCAATTTTAGCCCAACTTGCCCAACAGGTCTAAACTGTGTGTGTGCAACTGGGACTGGACAGGGAAGGGAGGAGATTCTGTGTGCATATACATATGGGCATAATCGCCATGTATACCAAGGAATAAGGACTCAAGGAAATAAAAAAGTAGGATACTGTCATGCTCCCCTCTCAAGTGTTTATCTTCCTTGAAAGATGAAGCAGACACACCTGATAGCCAGCTGAGTCCTACTGCAGTTTAGCAAGAAGAGGAGCTGGAAGAAGGATATCCCAGCCCCAAAGAGAGATGAAAGCTTTGATGTCTGGCACAGACCTTTCCCTGCCAAAGCAGTGGAGGGCTACATGCACACAGCTGTAAAAAATACTCTTAAATGCAGACTGGAATGTGGGCATCAACTGAGCTGGCTGCCCATACAAGCAGGGAACTTACTCCAGTCAAACTACTGGAAGTAAACTTTCAGTTTACCTCTTGATGACCTAACCTGGCTATGACTCTTGGACTGTTTACTGACTCTTCTACCTCCATTGCTTGGCCTCTGTTTTGATATATGGCTTCTTGATCCTGGACTGTTTGATGTGGGTTATCTCCTATTCCTATGGCTTCCAACTGTGGGAGCTCTGAATTATGTTACAGTGCTGAGAGCACGGCCGTATATAAATGTACTAAATGAAGTGGCATGACAGAAATTAGGTCCAACAAACCAGTCCACATCTGCAGAAAAATTTTCCTGGCATTAGAAGAGCGCAAAGCAGAATGAATGAATGATACTAATAAATGTTCCTAGACCAAAAAGGAAGCTCCCTGACTGAGCTATTTAGATCCTAGAGATGAATAAAACCAGAAGAGTATTCCAGACTCCACACTGCAGTTGAGTCTGGTTGTATTCCAGTGTGCTTAGTATGCAAATAATAGATCGAAGGAGCTCAATAAATCAGTTCCTTCAGTTTAAATTAAATTCGCCCCCTCTACCCCCTTTTTGAGTGCAAGATTGGGTGGCAGCACTGTTCTAAAATATAAGATCTGTTACTTTAATTGAGTACACAAGCACATATTCTCCCTTGACTTCATTAAATCTTCTATAAATCTTACATCACTCCTATGAAATCCAGTATGACTCACTTGAAGATGAAAATGACTTGGCCCATGTCATGGCATACAACACTTTCAGAAACAACAACAATAATATGAATCTTTCTTTGTCTTTCCTTTTATGCTACATATCTTAGGGGGGATGTAAAAGGACAGCACCTTCCTAACAACAGCCAAATGAAAAACTGTAAAGTTAAGATAGCCTGTCTGTTACTCAAAGGGTAACCATATTTTGTTACCCAAGGGGTAACCATATCTTTAGTGGATCTATTTTTCATTTATCTCATACCCATCCCTCTTGTGGCACACAATGATGAAGGATCATTTCTAGATACATACAGAAAACACAAATTTGTAACAGTTGCTTTGTAATCCAGAAAGGAACTTTTCCAAACTTTCTAGCCCTCACTTCCCTGACTCACTTTCCTGTATTGACACCCACACAGATATTATATTCCGACTTGAAGCAATCTCTTCTAGCAAGCAAGCCGGGAGCAAAGTTCTCATGGGATAATGCTTTAACATTCAGGTCTGTCTAACTCAGCACACCCCATTATAAGAAGAGCATGGAACGGGATGCTGGGAATTCTGCAGGATCACACAATTTCCATTCCTGAGTAGCACTTCAGGAATGGAAACTGGCTTCATGCCACTTCACTAGCAAAGTCTACACTGCTATCACATGGCTTCTGTCACTACAGTAGCTATTTTGAAAGACTGTAAAAACAATTTTTACAAGAAAATTGAAACTATCTTTTTATACAGTCAATTCTAATAAATATCGAGAAAATTAAGATGAAAGGTGTTGCTTTCAGCACATGTCTGAATGAAGATTTTCTAAAGGCAGATGTTCCTTAATGGCCTGATCTGTTTTCATCACATAACTTTTGACACTCTCAGATCCCAGAAAACCCAGTGATAGGGTTACATTAGGATCGCCATGAAGTTAGAAACAACTTGAAGGTACACAATAATAACACCCAGAGACAGAATTATACCACTGTACTTCGTACACAGCATGCTTCCATTCTCATTATTTGATACATTTCAACTTCTGACCAAGTAATTATCCCAGACTTCACAGACTGTATTGTTTTTCTTAGAATTAATTTACAAGTTTTACACAAAAGTTTCACTAACCTTTTTTAGTTGAAAGTTTCCAAACAAAGAAAAGAGGGAGCTTTTATCTCTCAGAGAACCAGTCTACTATTTAATTTCTTTTGTATAATACCTTCCCCACAAATATCCTGGGCCACATTTTAAAATAAGAATTATTGCTGGCTCTCCAAGGGCCATTTTTCTCAATAGCATATGTTCAGGTACATTTTTTGAAGTAAGAAACAATAAAGCATGTTTTTAAAAATATATACCAGAAAGAAAATATAAATACAAATACAGCGGAAAGAAAGATACACACATGACAACTGTGTAGGGGCTAATCAAGCATAGTAAGGAAAAGAAATGGAATTAATAATATGTCACATGAGTGCTAATATTTGGTGCACATCAAGAGATATTCTTTATAGCAAGGAACATTTAATAACCCTTATATTCAACTGCCCAAGAAAGAAAACCTGTGTGCTGTAGTCCTGTTCACTCATTATTTTCACATTTTCTATTAACATGCAAGGAGCGGAGCACTCTCGTTCAACCATCTTCTGTTTCATCACCATCCAAAACATGATGGACAGCTGGTTTGGAGAATCTTTGCAGTCCACTGATGCTCTCCGTTTAAGTCTGAATCCAGATTTTTCAAGGTTTCAACTCACATGGGGAGTCCCTATGGACAATGGAAGCCTCCTCTTTTCAAATTTGCCTTTATCCAAGTGCAGAGGGCAACAGAAGTCATGAAGGGGAGAGCAGAGCAAAGACACTCCCATTTGCACATGCTGATATAACACACACACACACACCACAAGTTAATAGGGTTTTTTAATTTCTGTGATCACAGAACTGGACATTTTCTAATCCTACTTCAAACAAGTGAGTCAGTCAGTCAAATCTATTTGCTTAAAGACACATGCTATAAGACAAGCAGGGCTCTATACAGAGAGGAAGACAATATAAAAATACAGAGTAGTACTGTATAAAGCTATAAATCAAGCCAACATATGCACTGATATCAGTAGATTACAAAAACCAAGTAATCATTATTAGAGCAGGAAGCTCACTGAAATCTCAACTGCACTTACATCAAATTATCTCTGCAACATGGGACAGCAATTGAATTAGCATATTTCTAATTATCTCAGTGGCTACAGCAAACAAAAATCTCCTGGAGGTGGCAAATATGTTGGAACCAGATAAGAGAAAAATTACAAAACCACCCCAAGGACTTTTCCCAGTGGGTTGGAAATAAATAAATAAACAAACTGGTGGGTAAGACCATCTTGATCTACATAGTGCCTAAAGGCATGTCCATTCACCAATGTCCCACAAGCCAGTTCACGTAATCCAGAAGACTAGGCGGCACAGCAGAGAACAGAGCAATACATCCAGATGTCTTTTGCAAACAAGCCAAGGTGCATTCTATAAGACTGGGCAATAACAGAACCTTAAAATTATTGGTTTAGTTTCCCTACTCACCTGTGGTAAATAGGAAAAAGGTTTCAGGTCAAAAAGCCCTGAACCCTAGGACAGGGTCACCATCAGTCAGGGTTGACTTGAAGACATATAACAACAACAAGCCTCCTCCCACATTTTAGCAGTTGAAATTAGTATTTGGACAACGGACTGCATTATTGTTAGGGACTGAATGACATCCTGATAAACACATGCACACGCTGTATGCGTATGTGTGATAATTAGGGAAGTCTGATAAAAGAGAGAAGCTGAATTATTACTGTACGCAATTATTACTGTAAGTGCTAGTGCTACGTTTTCTAGTTAATCATAGGCTTTGACATAACAGAATTTTAAGGAGTGTTTTGCAAAAAAAAAGCACTATATTTAGCATGTCTGGTTTTGTTTTTAAATTGCATCTGCTAGAATCACACGAAGTCATAAAATACAGGTTGCAACCACAAGCAAGTTCTGAAATGTAATAAAACAATAACAGAAGCATTAAGAAATACATTTCCTACTGCTACAAACATCCTTTTTTTCGTTATTTGACCTCATAAATTCAGCAATGTATATAAACCCAGCCATATATCTATATAGCCAAAGCTAGTGCAAAAGGCACATTTTGTTTACTATTCAAAAAAATGAGTTGGTACAATTGGTTTCAGTGGGACCTGAAGCAGTAATACAACTGAACTGCTCCGCCAATAAGAAGGTGCCAAGGCAGCATTTTGCCACAATTCCCCAGACCTCTATTCTGTAGAACTGTGACATTCTAAGTAAGAAGATTCAATTAAACTGATTCTCTGGGCTTTCTCGCCTGGCACTACATGAACCCTCTCACTTCTTATCAGCATAAACCAGATATTTATTATAACAATAGGAACATTTTAGTCTAACTGTTTCACATTCACTGAAGCCCTCAGATATAAAACAAGATCATTTACTTTCCTACAATGCCATTTGAAAAGGCACATTGAGGTGTTAAAAGGTTAAGTTCCATTAATGTCAATGGATTGCACTTCACCCCAATGGTATTTCTGACCCCAAAACTTTGATTTATACTATCATTTGGACCAATTAATTGCGCAGGAATGTAGAGATGAAAAAAATATATAAATAGGTGCATTTTCTCTCAGATTCCCTCATGCACTGCCTGTTGATGTTAGGAAAGCTTATCCTACATTTGCTGTAGTTTATTTCCCCAAATCAAGATGGCCTAATTTTTTACAGATTTACATATTATGCAAATCGGGTAGTAGATTGATGAATGGTTAAACTACCCCCCCCGCTTTTTGCACTCAAATTTCTTCCTCTCAGTTCTGTTTCACAGCAAAGAAACAGGCCACTGGATTTTCCTGTATTTACTTGTCATAACACAAGCTCAAGGCGACTTACAGTAATAAAATGTACTTGAAATCTCAAAGGCTAAATAAAATCTTTGACAATTTATATTGCGAGAGGTCTGAGTCTAGTAAATTAATCCTGAACTCACATCATGCAGACCTATGCATTCTTTATAACCTGTCCATTCTTCTCTTAGCCACAGCCATTTTTTTTAAACTGGATCCCTTGCTTTGTGCAATTCTGCGGGGGTTTTTTTCTTTGTGTAAGTCTTGACACATTTCAGTGGCATTTTTGCCTCTGATTTTGCCTTACTGAACAGTATTGTTCAAACTTACGAGCAGAGACTTTCATTAACATCTTGATTTTCAGATACAGGATTACTTTGCAAGGCACATCTCCTTTTCCATTAAACAGTTCTGACAATTCTTCATTACTAGCTTAAAGGTATGCTGTTGTCTATTTATCTTACAATAGTCTATCTTTTGTTTTGTTAAATTAGTTGTGTAGGGACAGGGGGAAGAGGGGGCAGTGCACCTCTGGTGGCATTTTTTTGGGAGCTGCCGCTCCTTGCCTGCCCCACCTCCATGCAACATAGACCCGTCCCCCACATGACATAGCTCTGCCCCAACTCTCCACATGTACCTGCCCCCCCTCCATGCACTCCAAGCTATGCCACTGTGTTAAATGTTGTTTTTTGTGTGCTTTCAAGTCATTTTCAACTTATGGCAACCCTACAGCAAATCTATCACAAAGGTTTTCTGGGGCGGAGAGTGTGTGATGCAGCCAAGGTTAGCCAGTGTGTTTCCATGGCCAAGCAGAGAATTGAACCTTGATCTCCAGAGTTGTAGGCCAAAGGCCAAATCACTACCCCATGAGGGCTGACTGTCAAGGTCAGAGACCTGAGCGGTGAGCCAGCCCAGAGAAGGGAGTGTGAGAGCCAGCAAAGTCCAGCTAGGAGGAGACAAGCAAGCACTTTATACAAGGCAGTTCATTCACCAGAGCATCAAGCAAAAGTCATAGTCAGAGTTCCAAAAGCCAAGGGTCAAGAGATCCATTCAAGGCAGCAGGAACTGGATGCTGGGAGCAAGGAACAGGCAAGAGGAGGGCTTGAAAGAAGCTTGCCACAAGCAAAGGAAAGCTTCCAGGCAGGCAGTTATATAGCCCAAGACACAGGTGTGGCTAGTCACCGCTTCTTGAACTTAATCAAGGAAGCCTCCCTTTGCTCAGCTCTCTTGAGTCTCTGCCTTGTTTGTGGGCTGATTGACGCAGGCTCCAGGGTCTCCTCGAGATCACAGCTGGATCCCTGTTGCCCTAAAGGAGCAGGCAGAGGAACATCTGAGCCTGCTTGGTCTGTGGCAGCAGGGGGAGCTCTTGAGCTGCAGGACTCATCTCCAGCCAGAGTCACAGGGACCAACAGCTGCTGCTCGTCATCAGCAGCTCTGGCAGGGGCTGCAGTTATCACACTCTCTCTGTTAAAAACATACTATGAAAACAGAACTGTCTTATAAACAACTGCTTGGATCCTTGATGAGAAAAAAGTTTTTTTCCCCATGAAAGAAAATCTTCATAGAATGGGGCTCTCCCACCTTCCCCTTACCTCTTTAGCCTCTCCTCTCCCAAAAAAACTGCTACTGAGATCTGGGATATTCCTGAAATAGTTTGGGGTATGATTCAGAGAAGTGCAGCTGTAGAAAGGAGTTCAGGAAAATTGCCCTCCCCCTTCTTGAAAAAAGGAACAATTTTATTAGCAACCATTAAAAACATTCCTGAAGCTGAGATAAACAGCTATGGCAGAAATTTGAACGGGCCCAAGATAAAGCTAAAAGATACTATTGCTGCACAAAGTGCTATTTCATTTTTGATACAAATCAAGGGCATACTCAACAGTATTTATCAATGTCATTCCTCAGATTATGGAAAAGAAATAAAACACCAACTGTCATTATAAAGAACTATGCAGAAGATCTCTCAATGGATTTCAGTAACAGTTTTTCCCTGCAGAGGAATAGGAGAAAAATATTGTAAAGGTCCTGTATCTTTTGTAAATGATCAAATTTAAGCAAAACATTAACTTTGTCTTCTTTACAGCTTTGGCTGTCTTTCTGGCCCTATTTTTGAATTCTGAACATTAATAAGAGTTCAATAAATACTATAGGGAAAATATATTTCTGTGGACACAATGGGGGAAAGAATGTGCTTTTATATGCATGTACACTGGAGATGAAGTGCTGATTCAGCTCCTAGAGACCTAAGAGGTTGGAGGCACAGAACTAAAGTATAACCACTAGGATCTCACACTAGCATTAGAGTGAGGATGGTGATCATAGTGATGGTAGTGGCATCCAGGACTAGGAAGGACTTCTAAATTAGGGTGAAGACTAAAAGGAGAATAAAATGTGGCAATGGGAGGAAAGGTGACAGTGTATTCACAGGCTTACTTCAGGCACTGGAAACACAAGGAGGCCCTGGACTGTCACAAGAAGGCATGAGATGTTTTTCCTTTCTACTGACTTATGTCAAAACCCAACTAAAGCTTATGAAGCAGGAAATTCAGGCAAGTATGATAGCATAAAAATAGCCTATTGCAGGTTTTCCTCAGCTATATAACTCTGATTCATGCTGGGGGGTAGAGAGGGAAGAGGACAGAAATAATGTGATTTTCTTCTTCTTGGACATAGACATAAAAGGAAAAACAAACAGGATATCTGTTTCATGTCAACTATAGCAGTGACTATATTCATTACTTAGATTGAAAGGCGGGGACATCCTAGTTTTGCCAAAATGGTTGGGTCGAATTGTGCTTGCGCATTTTTTGCCCAATATTTCTGAATGCACAAGGACTAAAAATTGCCTTCCATCTGGAGAAAACACTGTCATACAGCTAATCCTAACCCTATAGGTTGCACATGAATCTGCTCAATTTGCTTCTTTCATCATTTCATCATTCTAATGCTGAAAATAAATGCTTAGCCCTTGTCATTGGAAGGTATTTGCATTTCTGTAAATACTGTTAAATATTAAGTATGCATATATGAATAAAGACTATAGATTCCATCCTAGGTCCACTTACTTGGGAACAAAAACCACTCAACATAGGTGGATTTATTATGCAAGTAAACATGCATGAGTTCAGTGTAGGAATGTAGGAATGGCGATGATCTTCACTTTCTGTCAGTAAGCCTAAAAGCCAGAAATTACTATGGAGGAACTGTCCAGTCCCTCCCCCATTTTCTTTATTCTTGTCCAGAATCTGGAATTGCAACTTCAAAAGTAATATTCCACTCCTTAGTCACCTTTTCTTGTATCAGTAATTCTTATACTTACAACTTTTTAATCAAAATCCCCACAAACTTAAAAATAACAAAATACCAGACCTCCCCAAAAGTAATGTTGGTGAAATAACAAGTAAATTTTATTGATTATGCCTCAGAAAACATCCTTATAGGTGTCCACTTTTTGCTATAACATTCCAAGTAAGAGCATTGGTTCTTGTTATCTAAAATAAATACGTAAGTAAGTTTAGTCTAATTTATAAAAAAGGACATGAACAACACCATTGTTTTAACATATTACTTTCAAGCTCTGCTCTTACCATGCTTCTCTTTGCAGAATATGCAAAAGGATGCCTCATATTTTAACCAGTGGGCCAGGACTGGTACCATATATGACCACTGGCTACAACTGTTTCTTTCTTTTTTGAGGGTGTTTTTGAGGGTGTTCCTGCATGGCAGGGGGTTGGACTGGATGGCCTGTGTGGTCTCTTCCAACTCTGAATTTCTATGATTCTATGATTCTTTCCTGGAATCTTGCTGAGGTCCAGCAGCCAATGGTTCACCATCCAGGACCACTCCACAGACCACCACTTTGAGTTGCACTGGTCTATGGTATACTGGTTCCTAGTTACTGCCAGCCTTCCAACCCTGAACTGAATCCAGAAACAAATTGGTAGCCATTGTAGTTCTCTCAGTGTTGGAGAGTCCATACAGCTAGCATCAGCTAGTAATTGTGCAACCACCTTTTTTGAAATGTGAGGCATGTAAAATTTTCAGCATAAAATTAGAAAAAGAATAACACTGGTACTCTCTGACATTGACAACAGAAAATATTTTCTGAACTCCACTTTCTCATATGAACAAAACATTTCTGGATTTTGAGCCTTGTGAAGCATTAAATTTTTAAGCAACTCCTGAAATATCGTAATATATGCACCTCAATAGCAAAGACTAGAAGCTTGAATAGCCAAGATAACAATAAGCAATCCACCTAAAATTAATATGAAGGTTTTTAGAGGTCATGAGAGTAACAGAGCAATTGTCTTTATTGACACTTCCCAGATATTGTTATACACAAACCCAGCTAGTATAAGCCAAGTAATGTCTGTTAAATTCCAGCCTGTTATTGCATTTGAGTGCTTTCCAATAAATAAACCATAGTTTGTCAGCCAGCCACAAACCATAATTAGAAGCTGTGGTTTTTTGTTGGCTTATACATTCTGGCTTATTTTGAAAATGGGTTATTATTTCTGAACCCAAATGCATACTTGGTCCCTGCCCTGCTTCCTCAGATGCTCATCTTTAAAAGAAGCTTATAAAAAGGATCAGTGAAAAACAAACCAGAAATGGGGAAAACAAACACTAGTTTGCTTAGTGGTCTACAGGACAATCCGTGGCTTAAATATCACATGTAAGCTAACATAAACCATGGATTAGCATGACGTTAGAACTTGATCATGCCACACTATTCCATTTTTTTAATGAAATTGGACTTTCTTTTTTTAATGAGGAAGTATGAAGGCTAAAAGCATTCTTAAAAGAAAACATGGAATTACTGGGAGACAGTAGATCAAATAAAAATTTACAAGAGTTGAAAGCAGAGTGTAAAGTATCTGGTACCTCCTTTTGTTTTCTGGTATCAATAACAATAGGAGATAGAAGATGAGGAGAAGATTAATAAAGTGAACTGTAGAGAAGAATATTCCATACTCTGTGTACAACTTCAAATAAATTTTACTCTATTGCCTGTCATTGGCTGAAGCCTTGAGAATCTGAAAATTATTCATAGATGTCAAATAATAATGCTCTATGCCATGAAGGTTAAAGTTTATTTTTCACATTGTGATTTCCAGTTCCTATCTTTTCTGTTACATGCTGCACAGCAACAATGAACAAATTTCTTGTTAGCAGACTACTTTGTACAAAGTCATGTTTAAGCGACTGAGATATAACTAACATTCAGTCGAACTTCTGACTAAATTTAAACTTTCTGGAACAGAGAAAGCATGCCAAATGTTCCATTATAAAATCTAAAAGTATTAGTGGTGGGTTGGTATTTTCAAATAGGAATGTTATCTATTTCTATCCTGCATACATTTGGGTGAAAATAGTGGTTTCCTGTTCTAGGGAGTGATCCAAAACCTCCTAAGCAGAAGTCTCTACAATTAATCTTTCGAGTTTTGTTTGAAGAAATGCATTTGGAGTATTTCCCATTAGAGAAGGAAATGGGCTTGTCTGAACTGCAGTCGTCTTTATTCCTCCAATAATATAAACAACCCAAACAACTTTAAAACTGAGAAGTGCCATAAAACTAGAGGACAGATATTTTTTTTAAAAAAAAATCTAGACACTATAAATTAGCTTTAAGCGTACAGCCTCGATTGAATAAAATGTGCTTAAAACAGAGCTCAAACGAAGTAATTAGCTTAATGTATAGTCAGAAAGAAAGGAAAAGACCCATTTTAAATAATACAGTGAACAGGGACTTTCTAGAATAACAACTAATCTTTTGAGATAAAATCACACTTTAGTTTTATATGAGCAGAATACAAATGCATTCCCCATGATTTGAAGGCAAGCAGCTGTACACTAAAGAGATCTCCTAGACAGGAAGAATTGTTTAATGTTTGCAATAGCTTAATCTCTCTTTCACAATGATATATTACTGGAGTGTTTTCTAATGTTTCCTCTGCCAAGCTTGACAAGCCTATGTTGTCAAAGTGAACTGGTACACAGCAAAAGAACTGGAGGTGCCATGAACATGCTTGCTACTAGCACTATATGCTTCACCATGTAAGATTGAAAATTTATGTTGTATATCTTTATCTGTATCTATCTATCTGTGGGGGGGGGCATCCATTGAGCAGGCGTTTTTCAGAGCCATTGTTAACAGATGAGCACCCCCATACCAATCAGGGCAAGGGCTACTCCTTTTAATGAGGGCAGACAAACAGTACAGTGAACAGAATAAATAGACAGACCAAGGTCAGAACCTACTGAGGTCAGGCAAACAGACCAGTCATATAGGATAAAACAAGGTGTCAAACTCAATTTCATCTTGGGCCACATCAGCGTCATGGTTGCCCTCAAAGGGCCAGTTGTATCTGTAAGATTATATAAATTTATCTACTCTTTTATCATATTAAATAATTGCCTCTGCATTTGATTATTACTGTTTTTTCAATTGCCTTCTCTCTGCATCAACTTATCTTTTCTGGGACATTTTGGGGCTGTTGGGTTGTAGTTTATGGTCCCTATACCTCTGCAAAGTGACACAGAATGGTCAGTATATCCAAAATGTGCCACTTTCTGCTTTCCAGAGCGACTCTATGCCTCTTTCTGTCCCTCAGCTGCAGGAGAGGTGTGAGGGCCACATGAAATGGCTTAGTGGGCCGGATTTGGCCTACAGGCCTTGTGTTTAACACTTTTAGGATAGAAAAACACAGGTTGTTTTGAAATTTTTCACTTCTAAGGTGTTCATAAATACTGATAAACAAGACTTATAGGAAACTGGGCCCAACAAGGGGTCTGCAGGACCAAGTGAAGAAAAGGACAAGCAAGAGCAGGGAAAGCTTGCAATATCTCTATACTTTTCCTGCCAAAAGAGTCCTCTGGTAAGGCCATGATGAAAGCTGAGCAGAAAGCAATCATGAATGTAAGTTCAAAGGAAGAAGAAAAACCAGTAAAGCTACATGGCTCCAGGAGATTCAGTGAGTCCAGTAGAGGAAAAGGAAGAGAAGGAGTTCCAAGCACTGAAGTGCTGTTCTAATTTCTATTAGACTCTAGATTTACACTGGGAATCCAGTGGTTCCTAAATGCTAGTCCTCTGGGTGTTTTGGACTTCTTTTCCTAGAAGACCCAGCCAACTTAGCTAACAATAAGAAGTATTGGAAGCTGAAGTCCAAAACACCTGAAGGAGCAACATTTGGAAACCACTGGTATACTCTATTGACAGTCAGATGTCGGCTTGACTGGCAAACATCACAGCTCAGAAGGCATTTGCAATATTTTAATGGGTCCCATTAACAGAGACCCAATTCTATTACACTATGACAGTGAATGAATAAGGGATAGTTTCATGACTTTTGTGGAATAATAGTAATATTTTAGTTTCTTTCATTACTACATGGGATGGTGATCTCACTAAATAGTGAAGGAGGAATATCACATGGTTGAAGTACTTATACTACGCTTCGCGTTGTCTAGTGGGTGTGGAAGTGACTACAACACAGATAGAAAGAGTATGTTTTTCACCACAGGCTTGAGGCTTGTAACATTCAGTAGTTTTTCTGTAGGAAAAAGTTAAGTATGCTAATTATTTTTGAGAAACAAGGAAGCAAAGAGTTATGTTTTAAAACTATTAAGATATCTAACTTGTAAGATAATAGTAACTAATTACATGCTGGTCTATTTACTATGACAGCAACTGATTGCTAATTATAACTACAACTAATTACTTTCTAAAGTAACTTTACAAGGTCTGGCAAAAAGTAATTTTCCAAACTCTCCTCTGGCTAACCACTTAAAGCAGTACAGAGACTGCAGATCGTTCCTTCTTTTGGATTTTTATCTGGAAAAGTCAGGGGAGGTGGTATGATAGAACCTCTCTCCATGCTGGCCCCACAGTTCCAACCCTAGGGTTACTACCATTCACTCTGCCCTTTAAACTTCCCTGGACCTGGTACTATACTAGACAAATATGTCAATCAGTTGGCTGAGTGTGGTAAAGTACAGCCAGTTCTCTCTTTCAGTTCTTAAATGAAAACAGCCAGACACGGCTACACTCCGAGGCAGCATATTCCACTGCTGGACAGCCCTGACCATCAGGAAGTTCTTCCTGAGGTTCAGGTGGAATCTCTTTTCCTGCAGCTCGAATCCATTGCTCCTCATCCTTCTTTGGAGGTTTTTAAGCAGAGGCTGGATAGCCATCTGTCGGGAGTGCTTTGAGGGTGTTCCTGCATGGCAAGGGGTAGGACTGGATGGCCTGTGTGGTCTCTTCTAACTACATTTCTATGATTCTATGAGACACAGCTACAGAAAATAAAACCGTTAAAATGTATTATATAACAAGTTAAGCATGAGCTCCTTGAACTCCTTCTAGATTCCCAGCTCCTCACTTCTTAACTGGTCTCTGTTCCGTTTCTGACCGACCTAGTTCTTTTACAGGTGAGCCTCCAGGTCATCGCTCCCCTTTCTCAGTGCTCCTCTTCACAGCATTCCAAAGACTGTGACTGAGGCCATTTTTGCACAACAGGGCTCTGCAAAGTCCTTCTGTGGCAGCCCTGGCAGGGAGGGGAGTGTGCTAGGAACACTCCCCTCTGCACCTCGCCAGGTAGCTGCATAGGAGAGCATGCTGGGCCTGCTTCTTCCCTTCTGCAGCATAGCTGGGAACCTTCTGTTGCTGCTCTGGGGAGAGGGGGGTCCCCAGCGTGCTTCTGCCCTTCTGCACATCCAGGAAGGGTGGCAGCACTGCACAAAGGTGTAAAGCAGATTTTTCTGTTTTGCACATACTGCACACATGCTGCTTGGAGGCAAGATGGCAGCGGACCAGCAATGGTATTGTGATAACTGAAGCCCCTGTCAGAGCTGCTGATGACGAGCAGCAGCTGTTGGTCCCTGTGGCTCTGGCTGGAGATGAGTCCTGCAGCTCAAGAGCTCCCCCTGCTGCCACGGACCAAGCAGGAGTGGATGTCCCTCTGCCTGCTCCTTTAGGGCAACAGGGATCCGATTCTGTGCCTGCTCCATTGGAGCAACAGGGATCTAATTCTGAAGAGGCTCTGGAGCCTGGTTCAATAAGCCCCCAATCAAAGTGGAGACTCAAGAGAGCTGTGCAAAGGGAGGCTTCCTTGGCTAAGTTTAAGAAGCAGTGACTGGACACACCTGTGCTGGGGGCTATATAACTGCCTGCCTGGAAGCTTCCCTTTGTTTGTGGCAAACTACTTACAAGCCCTCCTGTTGCCTGTACCTTGCTCCCAACACCTGGTTTCTGATACCTTGAATTGATCTCTGGACTCTTGACCCTTGGCTTTGGAACTCTGACTATGGCTTCGCTTGGCGCTCTGGTAAATGAACTTCCTTGAGTAAGTGCTTGCTTGTCTCCTCCCAGCTGGACTTTACTGGCTCTCTCCCACTCTCTTCTCCAGGTTGGCTTGCCGTCCAGGTCTCTGACCTTGACAGGCATTGTGCAGATGCATGACCAGCTGGCCACTGTCATCCTGGCCCCACAGTGGCTCAGCCCCCTGACCTGGCTTGCCCAGCTTCTCACTTCATAGATGGCATCACAGATCTTCTGACCATTTAGCATACATCCATCCAACCTACATGCAGTACTTCAAACACCTACATCTGCTGAATTTCAGATGACTTCTTCCCTTTTCTTACCTCATAAGTTTCCACCGATTTCTTCTTTCCCTCCTACAACTGGAATTCCCACACTGCTGGTCACCCCTCTCCTCTCCTTCTCTTTTTAAAAAACAGTTAACATTTGTCCCCATCTGCTTTTTCTAAACAATTTCTCCCACACATCAAACACAACAAAAAGGAGTTTTTGTTGAGTCCTTTTTTTTTTTTAATAAGTTCATTACTTTATAAATAATGCATTCCTTTTGCCTCTTCAAATTGCCTTCTCCTTCCCTTCTCCAGCTGGTCAATAGTTAAGGTCTTAAGGTTCCAAGTGGGGACTTGTATGTTGTCATTCTCAGAGAAGCATTTATTTTACATGTTTTTAACATTAAATACCATTGGTAGTAGTCATATCATAGCTTTGAGAAATGCAGGAAGGAGATGTAAGTATGCATGTGCACCTCATTTCTGTGTAGAAGAGAAAAGTCATTGTGTCATTAATAGAGATGATGGTAGCTTTCTCTAAGACAAATACTTTTGCAAGAAATGTAACTATGAGGAAAAGATTTTTTTTTCATAGAGAAAAAAAATCCCCAAATATGTCTTCAAGAAAAGACAAAATAACTTGCCAGGACCATTTGTTGCTAAAAAGTTCAATCTGTAGGTGGATATTAACCTGGCAAATAGACACACTGACAAGAACATCCTAATCCGTGAATAGATTTGCTCATAAAACAAGCAAGTATATCATCTTTTCAAACAAGAAGGTGAAAGAGTGTCAGTTTTTCTCTCTTTTCTCTTCCCCTCCATTCCTTTGGAATAGAATTTTAAGTATACACACTATGAAGCTCCATTCAAGTACTTTCAAGCAGTTTTACCCATCTCAGAAATCTGTATTTTATGCCAGCTGCTATCATGTGTAGAAAAGCATGAATGTGGATATTTACTCTTTATGGGAAACAAGAAAGGTGAACATGCTTTAATTTATCACTGCAACTGGGAAAAATCTGTACCTGAAACCAAGTAACTACTCAAACTGAGTAATTTCATAAGCAGAAAGGCCATGGCAGTAGGTTGGATTCAATGGCCCTTGTGGTCTCTTCCTGCTCTATGATTCCATGAAAAAAGGATCGTGAACATTAAAAGATAGCAGCAAACCATTCATTCCTCTTCAGCACTCCCTGCTACAGTAAGACTGCCCCCAAGGGTATCATTTTAAAGCAAGTTCTCAGGAAAATTATTGAACTTTACAATTCAGTGTTAAATCTACTGAAAAATAGAGACAACTTTTTTTAACATTTCAGCATAATGAACATATGAAACACCTATGAAAGAGGTATTTTGCAGTGCCAATATTTCTGAATACACTGAAAACTAAAAAGAAACAGCAATCGGACCAGGAAGGGAGAATGTGTCTGAGATTTTTAGATTTATTTTAATCCATTGTTGATTTATGCTAAGCAAGGACTAGCCACTTTATAACTATTTTCTTCTATTCTATACGCACACACACCCATGTCCACATGTGTGCATATATCCTGGGGCAACCTTAGTCATGATCCTCTAACTGCAATACCATGAAATGCCACAACTGTGTTACCCTGAAAACTGGGGGTATCTCGAGGACACCCAAACAAACTTGAAACTGGGCGAATTAGCAAAGAAAATCAGAGCTGGTGAGAGGTCAGGGTGGGAGATCTTTAACCCTATGTCTATGGGGTCAGAACCACGCAGGAGTCAGGGAAATGATCTAAAGTAATTTTATTAAAACTAACAATGAAGGTCAACACACGTTAGCAAATAATAAGACAATCACACAAGGGCTACTGAAATAAAGTTGGAAAAACAAGAGGCAGTTGGGAGAGAGAGGGCATACGAACCTTAGTGTAGGCTTCCTGGAGAGTGAGAAGATCAGCGAAGGCTCAGTGTAAAGCACCAAGGGGAGGCTGGATCCCAGGGCTGGAAGGCTGGCCACAGCAGAGGTTCACGGAGGATCAGAGACGTGAGTCGCATTTAGCTCTCAGCAGGGTCTGAGAGACTTAAGTGGGACACCTCGATAGCAGCAAAACGGGCCATTGTCCAATCTGGGAGGCACTCCGAAGAGGCTCAAAAAGTGAGGATTTTTATAGTCAATTTCTGTCCTCAGGCCAGGTATCAGCTAGCAAAGTGGCGTTAATGGGTGATGATTACGGAATATAATGTAAGGCAAATATCACGACCCCTCCTCGGTATTGCTTCTCCTGGGAACATCCAGGGGATTGATAGGCTTAAAATTCCAAATTGATAGATGTTGTTTCTTTGGCTATGCACAGGGCTTGGGGTGTGACAGTGTTCAGGAGTGAGTCTATTGTCTGCCTAGAGATACGTGACTCGGAACAACAGGTCAGTCTTTTAGCCTAAAGGACGTTGTCTACGTTCCCATTCAGCAGAGGGAGACGGTATAGTGTTAAGGATTTCCCATTCAACGCCAAGGCTGTTTTAACTGTGACTGACCTTTGCTAACCAATATCCAAAATGAGGAAGTCATGCCAATTTAGGGGCCCTCTCTTAGGGTTACTTTGGGGTGTAACAACTGGACTGCTGAAAACACTGCTAAAGCCAAAATATAAAACATGAAGAGTCAGAAAACTCTTCCTTCAGAAAGAAATTGACCACTTGGCCCAAATATTGGTGAGATACTCAGACTATACTTCTTTGTGGCATTTGGTGTGAGTCTTACTAGTGATCACTCCTTTCTAGCTGGGTATATTGCAGTGTTTTAGTTTTGTATTTAAAAATCTTTGTAGAAAGATAATAATTTTATCTACTCTCAAGGAAATTTATTTTTGGATACAAGCTCAGTTGATAGCACTGTACATGCCTATGTCACATTCATATTCTATGTATTTCTTGCCCTCCACCCTTTTTCCATTCTCTCCCCCCTCCCCGGCCCCGCTTTCTTTCTATATATGTGTCTGTGGGTGTATTTTAAAAATCAGTTTAAGAAAAAAAAAATCTTAAATATCTTGTAGGAAGCAAAGAGAAAAGTGTTCCAACTTGTGTCTCTTGAATAAAATTACTCATGCCTTTCCCTCTAACCTCAATTAATGAAGTGTGATCAGCAGGGCTGTCTCTGAACTTCAGATAACTGGATGCAAAGTCTTGGTATCAGGATGATTCTCTGCTACCAGACTGATCTGACAGAACCAGAAGCTACTAGTAATCAGTTCTGAAGTTTTCACCATAATGATGGGAAGGACTTCTTATAACAATTTATAAACATTTTAATAATCAAATACAATAAAACTGAAAACACACAAAGAGCTTTAAGAAGTGATTTTAACTAGAAATAGATACTCTAAAATAGAGTTAGACAGGTGGCCTTCATGATGCTGTTGAATAGTTATTCCCAGCATCCCTCACCACTGGCTATCCTGCCTAGGATAGGAGTTAAAAGTCCAACAACTTTTGAAGAGCCACCTCTGTTCTAGGATAACATGTAGAAATAACAGGAATTATGGGACAGCATCACAATATATAACTAGAATGTTTCTGTACTATATTCTATCAAATCTTTTTGTCATGATAATTGCTCTTCTATTTCTGCCTTTCAGATGTCTAATTTTCATATTCATCTTCCCTCTTTTAACTCAAGTGTGTACTTTGGTACTGGTTATATTGATTCACATTTGAACTTCCAGATTCTAAGACCTGGTACTAAGACTGTAATAATTCTCAAAACTCTTTTCACCAAACATTCTAGGATATTTTTACAGCAGCCACATTCTGCGTGGCACAGCAACAGATAGCCCATTACTGCACATCTGCAAAGAGTTGTGGTTCTCTGGCTCATTTGCAAACTGAGTGTTGCATTCCATTTTATGCTGTCAAGCATACACTTTAAAGAAATTTTACTTGTACATGTAAATATATAAGCAGCTGCATAACTCTCCACTGAAATTAATGACAACTGAAAAACTTTGACTCTGGAAAGACCATTGAATAGTCTGTTCGACAGAACTCAAATACTTATTGATCTGAAGACCAAAAACAACAACAACAACAAAAAGAAATGCCCCACTTCATTGGAAAATACAGTTGTAATAGCTGTACTGCTAACAGATAGTAAGAACTGTTTCGAACCAATTTCAAAATTGAAGATGAAGGGAAAACAAAGCACTATCACATTTCTGGTTTTTTAAACACCCTATTATTTGTTAGCATGAAAATAATATTCAAGAAACCAGGAAAATGCTGTGATATGTGAATAATGGAATTATGCAATAATGAACACCAGTAAAGTCAAACACATTCTCCAGCTGTCAAACTGCAGTATTAGAAAAGAGGCATGCATCTCAATTTCAAATCCAATAAATTTATGCATTGTGGTGAAGGAAAATATAGTGTTGAAGCTGAATTCAAGTTGTCTCTCAAGAAACTCACAGGACAGTTTTGAACCTTACACACTTATCAATACCAAGCTACAGGATGCCAAACATACCATTAGCAAACATAGCTATGCCTCCTGAAAATCTATCAGCAGGCATGTCCGTAGGACCACCAGCAGAGAGGGGTGGTAAAACCTCCTTTTAGCACAATCATGATCAAAATTCCTTCCTCCCTTAGCTCCCTCCAGAATCTTTCCTATCAATATTTTTTATCCATAAAACCCCAATACTGCCCATACATCAATTGTGTATTTTAAAGGAGGGAACACCAAGTTAGCATTCATGTGATATTGTCTGAGGTCATTAAATGTCAAAACTCTTAAATCAATCAATCTATATCCGTCCTTTTTGCCAAGAATGAACTCAAGACAGCTTGCAGAATAAAAGACGTTTTAGAATTGCTGGATTCAGATTTTATAAAACATCAGAAGCAGCACAATAAATCTTTTTTGTTTTGTTTTGTTTCAAACTCCTGACTGTTGTAATACTACACAGCATCTTTAGTTTTTCTTTTGTTCCTTCTCTTCAGTGTGAAATCTAAGTCTAGTACATTCCATATGCATTTTCTGTTTGGTTTCCTCCATCCTGGTGTTATACTTGAGGGAGTTCTAATAAGAAGTTAAGGAGGAAGCAGTTTCCTACACAAAATGCCTTAGGTTAGTTCAATGCCCCATTAGGTCATTTAATAGCTTCTTGTCTGCAAGGCTTTCTGTGTGAGCAGAAATGGGGGAAATAATGGATGGAAAGTGCAATGTTATTAGTACCCCTCTGGATTTAACCCATTAATCTGTATACCTTTCAGGTCGCTTCTCCTAAAGAAAGCATACTCCTTGATTTCTGCTAACTATGATCACCGTGGCAAAAACTAATATTTTAATTACTGCACAAAACAACCTCAGGAAAAAAAATGAAATAGCAACTCTCAGGGAAAAATGTGTATATAGCCATTCAAGACATTTTTATTAGAAGGATATAAATGACTTTATTTAAGCTTTCAGATTTAACACTATTCAGCCCAACCCTTCTGGGCTCTCCAAGATTCTATATGCAAGCAGCAATTAATTTTTCTTTTCCTTGATATTCCCAGTTAAAGAAGAAGAGATTCCTCTCCATTGATTTTAATGTATTCTAAACACACATGCTCTCTTCAAGGTCTCACTAAATGGAAAAAGATGGGGAAAGGGTAGCATAGGGCTTATTTGTGCTGCCCTTGGGTCTTCTGTATCTTGTCTGAGGTCAACAGAGGCCTTCAACATGAACTCCACTGAAACTGATTAATTAGTAATCTCCACTTTGCTCATATTGCCTATTTATACGCCAGTTATTGGTTCCAACCTTTCTCTTCAGGGGCTATCTCATTAGACAGGTTCCTACTAGGAGGTGAAATGGCCAATACGAATATCTGCTATTAGAGTAATGGCAAAAACAACTGTGAAAACATGTAGCTCTTTACATACTGTTGGACTCAACTCCCAAATCCATAATTTAGCTGATGGTAAAGGATGATGAGGGCTCTAGTCCATCAACAGGACAGCTACATGTTTCTATCTATATTCGAAAAGCTCCTGATTTTACAGTACGTATATCCTGGAACAAAAATATTTGAACATCATGTCAAGTCATTCTGGCTTTTTTTCTTTTTCACATGCTTTGAATTAGTAAGCTGTACCTAAAGTGGTAGTTTTAGAATAAAAAAAGATAGAGTATTCCAAACTGGATGGATGAATGCAGCTCTTTAAAAACCTGCCTCTGATCCTCTACCTCCCCTACCAGCTACTGCCTGGCCAGCTAAGGACAGATTGCATCCTGATTTCTCAGCACCACAAACCTTCTCCCAATCCTTCCCTGCTACAACCAAGGAAAGAAATAGGCTACAGAGAAGTATAAGTCCACCATACCAACAGACCCCTTTCCCTCTCATCTCCCTGATCTGGTTTGCACCCTGGGTGCCTGCCCTCCCCACCATGCCTTGGCCTGCTCCCCCCTCCATTTTCCTATTTGTGGTTCTTCCACTTTTGCAGGGGTCCTGCACCCCTAAGTCCAGCAAATGTGGAAGGCGAACTATATCTGATTTTGAGATGAAATTATTGTAACTCAACAACAGTGTGAGAGAGATTAAATTATTGCTAGGGTATTCCATTGTTTGCTTGTAGATTTAAAATAATAAATCTACATATGGAGGAAGGGAGGAAAGGAGACTGAGAAAAAGAGACAGAGAAAAAGAAATAAAGAGCATGCTTGTTTAAGACATTTCTTTAGACTTAAGATGGCTCCTTCTTCCTTAGAGAAACGACTAATACAAATCCTACTAACTTGGCAGAAACACATTGTTTATGTGTGATCCATAGGACAAATGCAGAAAAACACTGTAACATGTAGCACATCCTGGTGGCTCAAGAAGCACTTGAGTATTAATAAACAATTGATTATCTCCCAGCTCTTCTCAGGTATTTTGGCTGCTTCTTTGCTGTATTCCCCTGCTTGGGTGAGAAGTAATCTTAATCTTTGTAACACATGCCAGTACGCAAACTTAAAGTAAAAGGATAGAATTCTAAAATCATGCTACAATCACAAACTATCAAAAAGTTTCAAAGAACACAGAGTTAATAGATGAGAAAAATCAATTACAAATCAACATCCAGAACACATAAAAACAAACAGAAGAAAGAGTGCCTAAGATATTTTGCTATCTTAGGCAGAAACAGCAAACCAAGTCAACAGCCATGTTATTCTGACACACAAGGCAAAAACACCTTCCCATTTCTAGCAGTGGAAATAAAATAATCAGCTAAACAATCAACAGTTTGATACCCTTTTATGAGACTCCAAATCTTCCGCCTTAGTTGGTCACCGCGCTTTGTCCTACACTAAGGATGACCCTGAGAAAAAGACTTACAACTTGCTACAATGTCTAGTTACATATTCCGACTGTGTAGTCCTTTAAAGTGCCATACCACTAGGCATGTGTGTGTGTGACATGCCTCAGTTCAGATTCGGCAAATTCTTCTCTCTGTCACCGTAACTGCTACTGTCATTTACCATTTCCAACTTACCATGACTGCAGTTCTCTCCTCCCCTGCCTCCCTAAGTCTGTCAGATGGCTTCCCTTTTGATAAACAACTCCTTTGTTTCAGCTACCAAATCTGCAAGATCAATTTACTGCAAACTGTTATTTTGTCCCAGTGCCCTAAAACCAACATTCTATGTGGCAAAGCACAACAATTCTTCAACAGCACCTTTTGTATGGGTGATTCCAAGTGGGGAAATACTAGCACTTGCATCATCCACAAAATGAACAGCAGATATCTGAGTCTAGGTAGCCAGGTGAGAAGTGAGTGTCATAATACGTACCATCCATCAGAATGAAATAATGGTACACCTGTGTGCTCATAACGCTTCTGTTCCTGTACCTGACAACACTTATGCTTCTTGTGCACTTGTACACATTACCAAATGCTCTTTTCTAACGCTATATCAATTTGTCCTTCAATAAGCAAGTTCCAACCAGCAGCAAGAGAAAGGGTTGATAACAACTGCCAGCTGATGCCAACATCCTTTTTAAAAAGGAAAAATGAACAGTTAGGCATTCAGATGAGAAGGGCTGGGCTTAATGAAAGTCATGTGGGTTTTATCCCCTAGGCCAAGATGGCAATTCCTCTGTCTGGAAAAAAAAAAGGCTTTTGAATTCCATCCAATTCTGCATAGGAGAGAAAGTGGACACCTCTTCATGATGCACCAAGCAAGGTTCAATATTATCTCCGTTGTTGCCATAACACTTTATTTGGCATGAACTAGCAAGCAGATTTGTAACTGTTGTCCAGATGCAGGAACTAGGACCTAAATCCAGTGATCAGTTCCAACTAGAGTAGACTCACTGAATTAACTGAACTTACATAGAGGCTGACTTACCAAGTTCCAGTTGATTCAGTGAGTCTTTTTTGTTTGGGAATAACAAATGGATTTAAGGTTAGAAGTAACGAAGCTCAATACATATCCTATTAAAGCAGGAGCAGGATCATGTGGCACTCCAGATGTTGAGCTGGAACTGTCAGCATTCCTCATCACTGGATAAGCTGCCTAGGCATGCTTCAGTCAACAGTGTCAATGAAATGTCAAAAAATTATAAAATCCAATTGTATTTCTGGTCAAAACAGATCTGGGAAAAGTTAATAAATCCTAAAATGTTTGATCTAGGAATGAGGCATTCTAGAATTGGGAATACTAATGTATAACTAGTGGAATATTAGAAACAATTAGGGAAAGGGTTTTCACGCTGTTCATCTATAAAGGTAATTTATTATTTTGTGCAATTTATGACAAGAATGAAAATACTAAAACTGAATAAGTCATTCCAAAATGGAACCTCTGATTTAGCATGGAAAAACCTGTATCTATGGTTTTATCACACTAAAGTCTCAAGATCTGGTAATAGTGGGGAACAAACAACGTGTTTATAGAAAGGAGAGAATTAATTAATTATACATGGCAGTTTGTTATCTAATAAAAAAGGAAAAAGCAAATATTTAACTATGTACTGTCAATATCATATTTTTGTGGGCTATTCTTTCCAATCTCCAATATTCTAGAAACATCAATACCATTCAGGAATTATTTTACCCGTCTCTAAACTAAGCTATTAAACTACATAAAATTTATTCACAAGGAAGCGCCAGCAAAATGGGTTGTGGAGTTGAACATATTCAGCGAAACATATATCTAGGACAACAGACATGCTTACATAGAGTCCCACTGTCACTGGACTATACACAGAGGGACAAATGGAGTAGCAACAATGCCTCTCAATCCAATGCAGTCCAAATAGGTGTTAAACTAATTCAGATGGTCTGTTGAGACCATCTAGTTCATTGTTAGATGCATTGTCTTATATGTGCCAACTTCCTTTCCTAACTTGGACCCAAACTCCCGCAATATGTTGTTCATTCTCACTGCTTTCATGCCTTTTTTTTCAATCCATTTTTTGATTCTTGATAATCTGGCATCTACCACCTACATTCCACTGAACCTGCCTCCTGCTCACTGCTAAATACTTAATCTATAGAGATATGCTTCTAGACACTAACAAATATGCTGCTGTCATAGCCAGCAAACCTATTAATCAGAGTAATGGAAAGATGGTAGCAGAGTAATGGTTCTATATTGAAGCTCTTTTATCTATGAATTAATATTCCATTTACTCAAACAATGTGCGGGACTCAGCTTCAGATAATTGTTAAGTACTTAAAAGCAAAATTTATCTATAAAACTTTGTTTATAAAACAAATTTATAAATAGCAGACACAAATTCACATTCTGCTAATATTAGATACTGTCTGAGTTCACACTACATTTTCCAAAATTGTGAAAATACTTCAAATCTCCCACTGCTTCCTCAGCAGGAAGGTCTTTCAAGAGCAGAAGCTATTTCAGCTCATACGGATGTTTATGTTTTATGTTATAACCTACATACAGGTATGGAGAACTGTGTTGTACTAGCATGGAATATTTTTACCCCACATCAAGAAGATAAAGAATGGAACAAGGTTTGATATCTGAAGTTCAAGAAATGGGTGAAAATGAGGGTTAGGTTCTGTCCCTTTAAATCCTAAAGACTAATATGGTCCTCTTAGAATTTCCAAAACTGACCTTGATTATTCAAATGTCACATAGCATTAAATTAGTTAAAATAATAGGAATTTGTAGACAATCAAGGTAATTTTCAATGCAATTAACCAATGTCGAGGAACATGACCCTGTTTCAGATAAAGGGGTGTTTCAATAATTGAGACTGAAGAAATCAGATGGTTCCTCCTTATTACTTTTCTGCCTAGAATATGGTTAGGGTGCTCACCGAAAAGCTTTTATCATAGTAAAGTTTCCAAGATCAAAGGAACACAGAGGTCATCTACTTCAAGACATGAAAAGAACTACTAAAAGGACTTTTAAACAGAGCTACAAATAATAATTCTGTATACCTAGATTTATGCAGAGCTCACCACTTCCAGTTGTGAAGAAAGAAAGTAAAAGACAACATAAGATTCTCAAGACAGATAGACCGAGCTAAATTGTCTCATCTGGGAACTCAGATTTAGATTAAATGGCACTTGCACCAACACCAAGCAGAATCTGACAGGTTCCCAGTATTTGATCTCAGTATTGACTGACCACAGCCCAATTAGACTGGCCTAATTGGTCTTCTCTAATCAAAGAGCACCTGACATAAAGAAGCAGCTTTGTCAATCTGGCTGGTTTTTCTCAGGTTGCTGGCTGCTTGCTTGAACTCTGCATGATTACAGGCACTAATATGAATAGCACTGAAAGCGGATTGTGGGGAAACAGAGAGGGAAAATAAGGGAGGGAGTTCTAACATATTTCATGCTGTTCAGTAACATCCACTTGTAGACACGTGTCTATCTATCTGCCTATCAAGATATCTCAGAAATGGGCAAAAAGTGTGGATCATGAGCTGTATCTGGCCCTTGAGGACAAACTGTATCCCCTGAATCACCCCAAACCCCCAGATGCCCTAAAAGAACGTTTAAAAATCTGGGCATTTTTACCCCCCCAGTTCAAAACTGCTGCAAAATGCAGCAGTTTCGTTCCTCCAATCCTTATGAAACTCCTCTCTCTCAAATCAGCCAAAAATTGGCCAACTGGCCAAAATTGAAACCAGCTTCCCATTTCCATTTTGGCCAATTTTCTGTTGATTTTTTTTTGGGGGGGGGACAGTTCTGGCAGGTTATTAAGGTACGTAGCTGTTTGGGAGGAGAAAAATTGCTCCATTTTTCTGGTTTTTTGGGCAGGGGTGGGTGGTCTGGGAGTTTTGGCATGGCAGTGTAGCCTTGCACTGCCTGTCAGCTCCTCAGCTGCCCACCTCAATCCACACACACACACACACAAATGAATTGATGTCTTGTATGCTATAATCTGCAGATTTTGAAGACCAACCAGCAAAACTAGGACGCTTGTTGTCATGGGCTTCCAGGACCTAGACTCAGACTCAGAGTCTGAGGCAGCACAGAGACTGCAGAGCAGACAGTACCACCATTCGCCCCAGGGACAGACATGTCAGCCCCAGCAGGGAGCCCTGCTCATTCTGACACAGAGAATGATCTAGCCATACCTACCTTCGCCCAGCATAGACACTAAAAGGGTACCCTGTGTTACTACCAGCGAATTTATGCCAAGCACCAATTAATCAAGCACCAGCTGTGTTGACCCTGGAGCCTATAAGAATTGAGCCGTTCCCCTCTAGCCTTTGTCAGCAATCAACTGACCATTTCTCCTGTGCATGCTTCTGTTCACTTCCCTTGCCTGTGTTTCTCTGCCTTTGACTTGTGTTTTTTTTTGCCTGCCTCTGATTTATAGACATGGTTGGGACCCTTATTGCTTCACATTTGCAAAGATGTTTCCTTTCTTCAGTAAACTGACCACTTAAGTTACTGCTGAGTTTCTGACCTGTGTTTGTTATCAGCTTCTCCTGGCTGCCAGCCCAGACCAAGCTCGGACACCTGTGCGTATTGTCTGTGATGGTCTTACTCTGGTAGTTTCATTGTTTGCTACCACGTGTAGCAATGACAATTCAAATCTCTACCCTTTTCCTAGAGCACTGCTGTCACCAGCAGCACAATCCACTTCCACCCTGTTTAGGTGTTACTTTGCTATAATCCTGGCCACAGCAAACAGGTGGTACCCAGTTGGTGGCTCTCATCCATGGGGTTATGTATCTGCTTCAGATTTCAATCTAAATTTTAAGGGGGATGTCCAAGGTGATGAATCTATTTGGGTGGCAGGGTTTAGTACTTTGGATACTTCCTTCATAGTTTGGACTAATATTCAGAATGAATTCACTAACTGGAAGTTTCAAGTCATTGGTGATAGCTGTGATTGTATTATATCACAAATATGTTTTAATACTTTCTTTAGATGTGTCATGTGTAGTATTTCACTCTTTACTCTACATAAACACTTGTAGTTGCAGTTTCTTTTATATTAACACACTGCTAAGAAACCACGTCTTAACTAGTTAACACAAATTCTCTACACCCAAGGGATTATCACATTATACAATTATAGCATTACATTCCACATTAGCTGCTATGCTTGCATGCTATGGAATCCTGGGTTTTTAGTTTCATGAGGGACACCATGAGATCTTTGGGTGAGATTTCTAAATACCCACCCCTCTGAAAATATTCAAATTATTCTGGTTTATCTGGAATTGCTCTAAACTGTTTATACAGTGGGCCCAGAGAGCCTGTTGTGATGCTGTGGCTTGAGTGTTGGATTGAGACCAGGGTTTGATTCCTTTCTCAGCCAGGGAAACCTATTTAGTGACTTTGGGCATGCCACATACTCTTAGTCCCCAGAAAACCCATTATAGTTTCACCTTAGGATCGCCCTAAGTTGGAAATGACTTGAAGCACACAACAACAACAATGGTGGGCCCTCCACATTCACTGGTTTCCATTTCAGAGATTTGATGATTCACAGATTGATATATTCTCTCTCAGAACTGCTAGGTCATCCACCATGATTCTATAGTCAATGTCCACTGAAAACTGACCACAAAGTTGTGCCTGGACCTAAATATTCCTAGAGAGAAGTGTTTCCTCAGGAAAAATTAGCAATTTTCATTTATATTTGTGGTTTTTTCACTTTCATGGAGGTCTTGCTTCCGTAACCCCTGAAAAAATGGAGGCTCCATTGTATTGTTTTAATTATATATAACACCCTGAAGTCTCATGATAGAGGATGGGACAGAAATATTTACACCAATAAATCCTTGAACTCATTAGGATGGAACAATGCCAATTAAAGTGGAAAAATATTGGTGTAATTGTTTAATGAGCCTCCTGTCTCTTGCTTTCTTCTGTCAGACCTCAGGGTCTCTCTCACAAACATATTCACATATATACACAAACATATTCTCTCTTCATATGTACCTTCAGTACCTTAACCCTATCTGATATTCACTCACTCCTTTTAACATCATTCTAACAGCTCTTCCTACTGTGTCTCTCAGCCAGTGACAATCTAGATGCAAGTGCACTCCACCAAATATTCCACCCTAACCATATACTCTCCCAATCTTATTATATAATACTAGCGTATGTGCCCAGTGTTGCCCAGGATTTTATTTTCTCATAGGTAATACTTGTTAGAAAGATTTGAGATCCTGTGTTTCTAATTCCCCAAACTGTCTTGTCCAGTACCTGGAACTTCTCCCCATATTCCCCAATCCAATCTGTATTCAGCACTGTTAACATACAGAGGTTGGGTTCCTGAGGGAATACACTGCCTTCCTTTCTTCTGCTAGGCCTCATCCCCACAACAACCAGCCCATTCAGAGCTCTCTGGCTAAGAATTCTAAAGCCCCTCCCTAACCTGAAAACCCCAGGATTCCACAGAATCTTCTTAGGCAACCAATGATATGAGGTCTTTGCCTGACATGGCCATTCACATTAGGTGACAGAGGCAGACAAATTTTGGCTTTTATATTTTAGATGGCCATCTAGCCTGGCTGGAAAAGACCTTGATGTCCTTGAGGTTTTAGAGAGCAACTGCTAAATGCTTCAGATGATACTGGGCTAGAGGGACCAATCTTCTGACTTGGTGTAATGTTATCTCATAATATGAAGGTTAGTGGCTCTGAGCACGCATAGGTGCATAGGGTAACTTTCCTACACCATCCTATCTTCTAAGAAAGAGTCTGCTGCTTCTTAGACTTGGAGGGTGGAATACCAGAACAGATGGCATGATCCACAGAGAAGACTGGATCCACGTGCACTCCACTGAGAAGAACAAAATAGATCTGATGATAATACCTGCCACGCCAGTGGAACAACAGAGATAATGCCATTGTGTTGTTTTACAAGGCTATAATCCACTTCCCTTGCGGAAATAAACTACCAGGATGAGCAAGGACTAAGTTATTGGCTTGTAAAACAGCAGGATGATAGCATTATGATATAAATTAATGACATTTAGCATTCTTTGCAACAGTTGCATGTCCCCTGTTGAGCATTAGGAATGTACTACACATTCCCACTTACTTTATGACAGGGGTGAAGGAAAAGGGGAAAAGAAGAATACACGTGAGCAATTTGTTCAGTACTGGTAGACACAGTCCTTGAGAGGTAAACACACACCCTGAACAAGTTCAAATTATGAATGGGTGTGTACATTACTGTTGAGGTTTTCTGCTTCTCTGTAAGTATCAAGAGAATGGGAAAGTAAAACATTTCTAATTTTTAAAGTAAGTTAGACAAACAAATCTTGACCTATAGCGGAATAACAATAATTCAGTGGCTTTGCAGGGCTAGGAAATAATTTCCCTCTTCTTTGTGTACTCTAGATCACTAATTAATGTAAGGAACTAAAGCTTTACAGAAGAATAACTCAAAACAGTCAACAAAATCAGACCAGGCATTGCTAAGACATGGTAAACATGATCTCAGTTGATAAATTCGCTATGATAATATTGGCAGTAATTTGATCCCAATACTAGCAAAAGTCAACATCGAATTGTTGCAACTGAGGACAAAAACGCAGCCTTTCTCAGAAGGTACCCCATGTTAGTACTGACTTTGTCTGTGTGTGTGCACACAAGCATGTAAGCATCATAATACAAGGTCAAGATGTTTTCCCTGGTGGGGTTGTTTGAATCAGTGATTAATATAAGTGAAGCATGACAAATAGCCATCACTCTACAACTTCAGCAACCGAGTCCAGGCAGGTTTGCTTGTGGGGATGGAAAGGTCATTCATTAGTCAGGGTGAACAAACATGTGGCAGATTTGTGATAAATAGCAGTCATTACAGAATTACAATACACACTGGGCATTCCTGTTCCATGCTTGTATAAAAAACAACATATTTTTCCTTTAACAGAGTTTAGAAGAATACATCATACAATCAAGTTAGCTTTCTCCACCCTTTTGCCTTCTAGATGTTTTGGACTACAAGATGCAGCAAGCACAGAGAGTGGTTAGGGATGATTGGAGTTACAGTCCAAAATATCTAGCAGGTGCCAGGCTGGTAGACTACATATATGATCAGTATTACTTTGTTCAGGCTTAGAACACGTTATCACACAAGTTGTTTTTGTGTGCTCCTTACAAACCTTTTTTGGTAATGTACTTTCTCTTAATGGCAAGCTAACTGAATGTTTTTAAAGTACCGGTTCCCCTTCACAAGCTCAGCAATGCATGATTCTGAGGCTGAAACACTAAGCAGTACTTTTTGAACAACAACAAACAAACCTAACTTAACTGCAATTGTCATTTTTTTGAATACAGGCAAATGGGTGTGAGTCCCTTTCAGCCTCTTTGTCTTTGAAATGTGCACTTTTCTAGTAAAATGTTCTCTTAAAAAAGAAACCACATGTGATCACACTCATCTACAATTCTTCCTGAGAAAAGTAGAGCATCTTTTTCAAGACTGCTCCTTCTTCTCTCAGTTTCAGTCTTTTCATGTATGCCTATAGATTATACACAAAGAGCAGCATAAAATATACTTATGAAGACCTGTCTCACTGTCTGATGGGGGCTGGATAATTCATCTTAAAATCTCACCAGGACCCTTGTGTGCTGAAATTGATGTGGGTGGGTGGGTGGGGGAGAACTAAACATTTGGCTGCTGTTTTCAGTAGCATCTTAATGACCACTGTAGCACACCCTAGCATGTCAGATTCTCTATTGTAATGTACTGGAATAAAAATAAATACAAAAATATTATACTGCTATTTGGTTTTGTGATATAAACAACTGCCAACAAAGCTTCCTGAAAATTAAAGCTGCTCAGCATGCTGGCCAAAACAAAATAATGAATACTCTGATAAGTTGGAATAATGATGTGTACAATAAAGTAGGTGTAATAACGGCTAGATAATCTTGGACGAAGTCAATTGTCTAGAACCATTTCAGTCTGGTTTCAAGGATGAAGATAACTTTGGTTGCCTTGGTGGATGACCTACACTGAGAACTGGACAAAGGGAATGTGTCTCTATTGACCTCTCAGTAGTTTGATATCACTAACCAAGGTATTCTTGTGGACTGCCTCACTGGGATGGGGCTTGGAGGCACCATTCTACAGCTGTTCCATTCTTTCCTGGAAGAGTGCTCTCAGAGAGAGGTGTTGGGGAGTTCCTACTCATCTTCTCAGCCATTGGTCTGTGGAGTCCCTGAGGATTCTGTTTCGACTCCTATGCTATTTAACATGTACATGAAACCTCTAGGAGAGTTTGTCCAGAGTTCTATTACTCCCTTCCAGAGCTCTATTACTCCCTTCCACCTAATTCCAAGGACATTGTTTCTGAGTTAAATCAATGCCTGGCAGATGTAATATATTTGATGAGGGCAAACAAATTGAAGGTTAATCCAGACAAGACAGAGGCGCTCCTTGTCAGTTAAAAGATAGATCTGGGAATAGGGATTCAGCTTGTGTTGGATGGGGTTACACTCCCTCTGAAAATGCAGGTTTACAGTTTGGGCACACTCCTGAATTCAGCCCTGAGCCTGGAGGTCCAGGTCTCAGCAGTGACCAGGAGCACATTTGCTCAGTCAAATCTTGTGCTCCAACTGTACCTGTTCCTGGAGAAGTCGGATCTGGTAACACATGCTTTGGCTACCTTCCAAGTGGATTACTGTCAGCGCTCTATGTGGGGCTGCCTTTGAAATGTGCTCAGAAACTTGAACTGGTCCCTCTATAGGGATGCCAGGATGGCTCCTTCTTTGCTGTCTTCTCAGTAGCAGATTAATATTATTCTATTCCAGCAAGCCTTTGCGCTTCAACAGTGCTACACTGTTTTTCAATCTTTGTTTTAAAGAAATATTTTAAGCAGTTTTAATTCTATTGTTAGTTTAATACTATTTCAATCTCAACATTTGTATATTTTAACTATACGTGCTTTTTATTGCTATTTTCTGCCTTCTGTAAAGCACTTGAGCCCCACTTTGGGAAAGGGGGGGATATAAATAAGGTGATAGGTGGATGATGGATGGATTTCTATGGGCTAAATTAGTAAAGCATATATTACTCCATAACAAAGATACCATGGTTAAACTATCTTAGGAACTTAGTATTGGTACTCCTTTAATGCAGTTGAGTAACATCAAGTTTACAAGTGTACTGAACAAAGTCTAAAACTGGACAGTCTCTATAAGGCTATTTTGGGGCCCTTAAGAAATGATCATCTTGCATAATAGCTTGCAACACTGAACATGTTCAGGCGTTTAAAAACCTTCTGAAGTTAATCTCTTTCTTGAGCTGTATGTATACATGAAGATTGGAAAAAGGTATGGAACCAGTTCCTGCAAAAGACAGGAGTATAGGGTCCAGACTGAGCAAAGTAATAGTGCCACTCTATTCTGCTTTGTTCAGACCTCACCTGGAATACAGTTCAAGGATACTGACAAGGTGGAACATACCCAGAGAAGTGCAACCAAGATGACTGAAGATCTGGAAGCCAAGTCTTATGAGGAACAACTGAGGTAGATGGATATGTTTAGCTTGGAAGAGAGAAGACTGGGAGGTGACATGGTAGTTATCTTTAAATATTGGAAAGGATGTCATATAGAAGATAGAGCCAGTTTATTTTCTGCTGCTCCAAAGACTAGAGCCGATGAGTTCAAATTACAAGGAAAGAAACTCCACCTAAACATTAGGAAGAATTTCTTAACTATAGGTGTGTCTGAGAGAGTGGGAGACAATGTCTTCAAGGGTCTTAAAACAGATGTTGGTTGGGCTTCTTTCAGGAGTGCTTCAGTTATATACTCTTGTACGGCAGAGGGCTGGAGCAGATGGCCCTTGTAGCCTCTTCTAAATGTAAGATTCTATGACTCAATGACTCAAAAACAATGTAATTAGGCCCCAAAGCCAAAACACGAACGAGCCAGAGACTGTTGCTGTCTTCAGTGTTTGTAATTTAGAAGATGGACATTTTCTTTGATGAACAAATGATGATTTGAAATTCAAATACCATCCAACATGTCAGACTGCCCAACCTCCTCCCCACAATGCATCATTTTGCACTATTTTTGTGATATTTAATTTTATATTGTACCTCAATATATTTCTGCCTTATAAGTAGATACAAAACTGTACTGAAACTGCAAGATTCTAAGACAATGCTATATCCAATTTATAATTTACAATTCAATAAGCCAGCAGTCAGAAACATACTACAGATGGTGCTCACTATAAGGGGCAATGTATTCAAAGAACCATCATGGCACAATCCGTAGAAAACTCAGCCTCTCAAAATGGTGTATAAGGGGACTGATTACACAAGTTCCTTATAAAGGGTAGGTGAAGTTTTTAAAGGTTGTTGTCATTATGTGTATATTTCATCAAGATAAATACTTTTCTGATCTAAAATTCACAAGATGAGAAAGGAGGGGGAGAATTCCCTGGTCGGAGAAAAGCCATATCAATCCAACATTTGTACACTAGAACTTGTGCCATTTACATGAAATTCAATATCTGAGAAGTCAAGAGACAACTTTCTTTCTTTCTTTCTTTTTTTCTTGCCATTTAAAAGAATTTCCAATAGATGTCATAAGCAGTCCATGTATAGGATTACATATCATAAACGAACCAATTCCAGATAAATTTTCTTGCCTGTAAATATCAGTGTTATTTTAAGAACCTCAACATATGGTCCATCATATCTAAGAATTGTCAGATTAAAAATAGGCACACTTATTTTCCATTTTCCAGAACAGAGAAGAATAATTTCTACTGAATCAGTTGTCCTGCTTGCAGTCTAACAGATATCCACTCAAACATTAATTCTACTGAATGCAGTGAGGTTACCCTGAGGTCAGTGGGTTGAGGACTGTGGCCTTACTAAATAAATAATTGTAGAAATCTTAACTTCAGAAGGTGCCTTTTCCAAACACTAGAAATGTTTCACATGGTATATGTCACACATCATATTCAACAGCACAGTATACATTCTATTTCTTACAGTCATACAATTCAACTGTATAAAATAAACAGAACACACCTGTTCTAGTTTCTTCTGTCACTTACTGCTTAATAGATAACTAACTGATAAAGCACTGATGTTCAGTTATGTATTTCAGACCCCTGAAGATGTCTAACATGAGTGATCGGTTTTGGATTCTGAATGGAGGATGCACAGTAGTCATATGGGCAAAAATGGAAAGAAGCTGTGCTGTAGACTGGGGACTTGGAGATGCTGATATTGTGTTAGAGGACTTTAAATACCTTCCCAGAGAAATGCACCCTATGAAGATAAGTTCCAAAAATAAGGGAGAAAAGAACACATAATAATGAGATTCCAAACTTAGAATTCATTAGCTACTAGATGTGTATTAGCTCCGAGATCTGATCCTGTCATCGCTACATAGGAAAAACGGTTTCTTTATGAATATTTACTTTATAAAACAGTTTCCTTTTTCAAATGTAAATAATGTCCAAAATACACTAATTGCATGGTTAACATGGGAACACTATCACAGAAAGACATGGTATTTGTTTTTCCCAAAAAGAATCTTTTACCACCTCGTAAAAATCTCAAGGGGAAAAAAAGTGACAAGGGGATTGCCTGTTTTGTGTTTTAGCTGAGAAGGGTTGTCCAAAAAGTGTTTTCCTCACCAGAACACAAAGATTAATACACATAAGGCCTTCAAAGATTTTCTCACAGGTAGCATTAAAAGGTAGGGGAGGACATTTACAGTAGTTGGAAACAGAGCTTTTGGCTAAAATTAAGATCAAAGTCTCTGCTCTATTAGGCCTAACAGCATAAGTGGAATACAGAATACCCTGAAGGACACTGCTCCTGAACTCCTTTCCCTTAACCATCTGATTTATATTTCTTGTCTTGTTGGTCTTTGAAAAGATTGGAGGATTTCCTTGGAGGATACAAAGAATCTTTCTTCTTTTTTCAAAGCCAATACTTTTCATAAGGTAAGAGTTTTTACCACATAAAAACCTAAAATGTAGAGCTAGAGGTAAAAATTTAATTCTTGCTTCCTTTATAGTTATTCTGTTGCCACCCCACCCATCTAGATGAAACGTGATACAAATTTACATTCTAAATAAACCTGTTTTCCTATTATGCTAAGCTTGTCATCTTGTCTTTAAAACCTTGAATATGAACAAATAGGATGCAGGTCCTTTCTTGCCACCTCATTACTCGTTTTGCATGAACTGCAAAATGTGCTGGGATTCAGCACTTAGCTTTTCCCATTCCCAAGCTGGAAACTATGGTTAAGTTCTTCAGAACAAGCCACGATGCGTATACCAGCTTCACATCCTTGTTTAAACATAGCTGCCGATCTTTTCTTGTATGGAAGGAATTCAACACCTTTCCAAACTGCCATCCAAACATGGCTGAACGCTAAGATTAATCACACTTTTCTAATTAGTTTTCCTATTCCTGAGAAGAGAGGAGCAAAACAGTAGTGGATGACCAGGATTCACTTTCAGACTGCTTGTGGATAATCTGGTTAATCAAACTAAGCCTTTTTTGCTTCTCACTGTATATGAATACTGTTTATGAAACTCATGAGAAGAAGCTTCCCTACTCACCTGCATGTTTAAGCTCTAAAAGACAGTATCCTTGATCACTGAATCCTCTGTCTCATTTTAGGAACTGAGGTGCCAGAGTAGCACCTGTCTTCAGTGCCAAAGTACATTGTTTTGCTGTTGTATGCCTTCAAAGTCATTTTTGATTTATGGTGACCCTAAGATGAATCTTTCACTGGGTTTTCTGGGGCTGAGAGTATGTAACATGCCCAAGGTCACACAAGTGGGTTTCCATGGCTGAGCAGAGAATTGAGCCCTTGTTTCCCTCATCATAGTCCAATGCTCAAACCACTACACCATGCCAGCTCTCAACTTCACTTAAAACTTCGTTATACAGTAACAGGCTACAATAAAGAACCATCACTGACCCTGCGTTATCGGGTGTTATCAATACAGAATAAGAAGACACAGAATTTCTTCTTCATTAGGACCTAGGTTCCCTGGCCCCTTGTAACAACAGTTTATATTTTCCCCCTTCCCCCAAAGCAGGCTTTGGCTTTGAAATTTAATTTATCAATAAATTTTAAACACTTTCTAATATAAAAATTGTTCCTTTTGTGTCAATCAGCAAAAGTGCATCTTTTGATATGTCTACGTATCAACACCACACAACAGTAGACTTTATAGTTCTTATTCCATAGGGATGATTCTCTCAAAAGGTCACAGCCTAATCTCTTGCAGAGTTTTGGTGTGTATTTTTTTTTAAGGCACAGGCAAATATTGGAAGAAGCAGGTGTAGCTTCTAATCAAACTTTCTAATCAGTTTGGACTGCTCTGCCTCATAAACATGTCCTGAAGATAAAAATGATAAGCACCAGTTTATCAGCTGGTCTATCATCTTTTATATCCCAGGAGATTGTAGTAGCTTTCCCAGAAAATACAGTACCTTGATTAGTATCGGGAAGCTTCTCACATATATTATTTGGTCTTCTTCATTCTTACCATTGGATGAACAGTACTTTTCGTTTGTGACAACATTGCCATAGACGGTGTCTCGCTGAATCAAGCTAACTAGAGTTGGCCTTATTTTACTGGTGCAGTACAGCAAACACCAACTGATAACAAGAAGGATGGTGTTGCTGACAGTGAGTACAGGATTAATATATTCCTCTCAGGACAGCTAGGAGAAATTCATCTTGCAAATGCTTTTATATCACTTCAAGAGAAGAGCGTGTGAGAAAATTTATAAATCACTGAAGTCCAGGTTGGAATAGCCCTTAGTTTGATATACTGAAGCCTTCAAGTAACGTAACGCAGCTGTCAGAGTTGGGCCCATTCCGCCTGCCTTGACTGCGTGAAGCCATCATAAGGCATGCTTGCTGCTTTGGTACATCCTGAAGCTCCTTCCTCACCACCCACCAGAGTGTCTGTCTACACCATGCCAGTGAGAACACCTACTCCACTGCTGACGAAATGAAATGGTCAAGAGCCAGGCATTCCAAAGCAACTGCCCTAAATCCTGAGATGTATCCACACTACACAGATGTAACACTCTGATCACTTTTTAACTGGTTTGGCTCCATCATATGGAATCCTGAGCCAGAACTGGAGGTATTCAGAATTCTCTGTCACAGAGCTCTAGTGCTGTAATTCAGGGCATTGGCTAGAGAGGTGCTTCTCAGGCTATCTATATGAGATAACTGACTTTTTTTTTAAACTAATGGGCCAAGGACCGGTGCCATACTTGCCCCCATTGTCTAAAACTGGTTTCTTATCCTGGAAATGCTCTGTGGATCAAGAGCTGGTAGCTCATGGACCATCACCAGTCCAGGGACCACTAGCTTAAACAGCACAGGGCTACAGAATTTTCTCACCAAACCACAAATACCAGGATTTAATAGCACAACACCGAGGTGGCGAAAATGATATCAAAACTACTATAATTGTGCAGTGTGAACACCACCAACCAGAACACTACTCCCATGGTGAGCCCACAGGCTCCCACTTGGGATGCATTTATTTCAACTGGCTTTTGAAAGCTGAGGAAGAGGCTAGTTTGACTAAACAAACAATGCATTGTTAAAGCAGGTTCTCTGAATCCCTCTAACACAGAAGGTAGCAGTTATTCTGACTTTGCTTTGCTATTCATTAAAAAGCACACTAAAAACCTCATTAACTACTGCATATCTTAAAAATAAAATGAACCTCCTACACACTTAAATGAATATATCCAAGAACATCCTATATATTTAAGTTGCAACAGTTGTATCAGTTTACTTGCAGCTTTGATTCTAACAGAATGTTCTCTTCCTAAACCCAAGATCATCCTTCTAAAACATTTGCTCTTGTAAAAATCAGATAAAATTATAAGCCTGCATGAAAAAGGCTGCACATGACAGAATAAAGAAAGTTCAACCTACTATTTCAGACTAGACTATTTTAGGGTGGTTATTTCTCATCTTTGTTGGCTTCAGATCCATTTCCAAGTTGCATGCAAAGTGTTGTGTTTGACCTTATGAACCTTTATCTTTCTTGGGACCTCGGAAACTCACCTCCAAAAGCCCTTCAAGTACCCATTCATTCTGTGGGTCAGAGGCTGACATCAAAAGAAAGGGCATTTTCAGTAACGCCCTTCCACCACCTGCAGAACAGTCTCTCAACAGATGTTGACCTGCTGACCATATTGATGTCTTTTCTGGTGCCAAGCTAAAATGTCATTTTCACTATTTTCAGAAGCCAACATTTTAACACCAATATTGTCCTTCTCACTCATGTACCCAACAGTGGTTCTAGTTTTGCACAAGCATATTCTATTCTGCACCATTATATTTCTCTTCGTTTTCAGCTGTGTTAATTTTATTGTTTAACTGGGATTTTGTTCTGTTCCAATTATGTTATTGTATTTTAAATGGAACTGTACACCGTCTGGAGACATCTATTTGTTTCATAACCATACAAAAGGCAAGCATGGAATAAGCTTAGTGCACTAGGTCCTTCCCCTTTTCTCTTTGTTTTCCTATTCATGCATGCTCAGTAAGAGATTCTGCAGGTAGCTGCTGTTTACCTTCCCTATTGTAAGGAAGCATGCATGGCTACACTCAGATACAGCTAGAGTCTCATCCTTTCCCAGTTTTAGTACATTAAACACACTGCTGCACCCCAACACTGAAAATCTGTGTTTCTGAAACCCTCTGGCATCATCTCCCAATGTCAATGTTGAGGGGGGGAGCGACCTTTCCAGCTAGATAGAGAACAAGGAGACAAAGGCAAGACTAGACAGGCAGAAAAAAGATTTTATAAAAATGAGGTCTGTCAGACTTTGTTAACTGAAGTATGCCTGTAATAGAAAGAATTTAAATTAATTTATCTCCATTTTCTTTTGGCATGTCAGTTCTTTGAAGAGGAACTGCATTTTTTTTGGATAAATGTTAGTGACCTATACCTGAGGACAATCTAAAGACACTAAGCTTCATTTCTACCCACCTAAAAAGACTAGCAATTTGAATTCTGGGCAGTAAAGACAGAAGCATTAATGTAAATTGTCCTATTCCAAGTGGCATAATCTTGAGTTGTCGTGGAGACGCAAGTCAAAATGCGAAGAATATTCTTTCCTGAACTTTTATTCACACAAACTCTACTGTTCTGTCTCAAAGGATTAGCCAAAGGGCCACGAGGGGAAATTAACTGTAGTTCTATGACGAAAACTGCACAGCAGGATTTGGCTACAGTGAGGCACAGATAGTATGAGTTACTGTAGCGCAGATTTCTGATACCTGAGGGAGGCAACTTTGCTCAAAATACAATTATAAAAGCTCTGTCAAAAGCAAATAACCTTTTGGGGAGAAGTCAGTGTTCAAAATGGCATAGCAGAAAAACAAGGTATATCACTTTACAGAAGTAGGTTCCCTAAGGGTGTTATGAATTTTGCAGCACCATTTTCCGTGTGTGTTTCAATCAAAGAACTATTTTGCAAAGGCTTCTGTAAAGTACATTAAATGGAAGCTCTTATATAGGAAGAGCTTCTCTATAAATCTTAAGTGAATATCTCTGCATCTCAGACGACATGAAGATGTTTCCTTATTGGAATCTACATGGTTAACTGATATCTGTATAATCTACTGATATGCATGCTGTCCTCTGGTCTGATGTGCCATAATAGCATTTAGAGATGGCTAAGCTCTTCTCAGAGTGACTCAAGATGGGTGTGTGTGAATAATCTCACTCCACACCAGCCCTCCTCTTTCCCCCAAGGGGTTTCCTCACCAGTTCCCCACCCACTTCTTCCATGTGTAACATGTCCAGTATCTTCTTGCTCTGGTATTAGGGATTACTAATATAGAATCTGTCACCCTGGCTAGTGACTCAAGTGAAAAGTTCCTAAGGAGACAGCACACTAGAAACTGGCAAGTTACAGAGATGAGCACACTCAACAATTCTTTCCCTCTCCCTACAACGTACAGGAACATAAACCCTAACGGAAGGGGTTGTTTGCACACTGGGGACTGATGAGGGATTTTCTAAAGATCCAAGGGGATTTGCAAGGGTGGGCGATGAATTACTTTCCAGCTCAGAAACAGCTCTAAAGTATACACACGCACAAACTCAGGGCACAATCCACTCTGAGTGAAACATTTTAAGTGGGACTTGCAACAAAAGGTGATAACATATTCACTGAACCTGACAAGGAGCACAGTCAGCCCTCCACATTTGCAGGTTTGACGTTCACGGATTTGACTATTTGAGAGTTTCTCCAACCCCTGCCCTCCCACCTCAGGTGCTTCTTTTTGGGGGAACCTTCCCTCTTGGTGGCTCCACATACTCCTTTAAAAACCCATCTCTGGTCTTCCTCTTCCTCTACCAGTCTCTGCCTGGCCAGCTAAGGATGGCTCTCTGCCCAAATTCTCAGCACCACAAACCCTGTATCCATGCCCCACATACACCCAAGGAAGGAGATGGGCAAGAGAGAGGAAGTTCAGGACCACCATGCCAACCATTTCCTTTTCCTGACCTCGTTTAGACCCGGGATGCCCACTTTCCCCACCCGTGCCTCAGCCTCCTTCCCACAGACACACAAATTTTGTTATCTGCAAATTTTTCACCTTTGCAACCGTTCCTAACCCTATCGAATGTGGAGCCCCAAGCGTACACATGATTCAGGCTTACAGTCCTGTTCACACTATGCTACTTTCTTCTCCTCCCAGCTTTCCCCAACTATGCTATATAGCTCTGGAAGTCCAAAATAGAGAGATAAGTCTTATGGTTATACCAAGGAAAGAGTGGGAAGGTAAAACTCTATAGAGTCAGGAGGGTTATCCACATAGCATACATTTCCCAAACATGAAACACTCCTACTCTTGAATCCCCATTTCAGAAACCAGAACTTCTTGGTTGTTCATCTCCCCTCCATTAACTCAACTTGATTTTGTTTCTCTATATGACTTTCAAACTCAGAAATAATGTTATTTAATTATACTAAAGAAGAAGTACAAAAATTTATAAGTAGTAAAAGAGGATTACTTAAAATAAAAGAATCAATTAAATATTTAGGAATAGAGATTACAAAAAATTTACAAGAATTACAGGAAAAAAATTTCAAGAAATTAAGATTAGAAACAAAAAGGAAATTAGAGGATTACAAAAATATAAAGCTATCGTGGTTTGGTAGAATAGCAGTGGTAAAAATGAAAATTTTACCTAAAATTAACTTTTTGTTTAGAATGCTACCAATAAAAATATCAGAGGAAGAATTAAAGGAGTGGCAAAAGATATTAAATAATTTTTGTAATGGAAATAAAAAATCGAGGATTAACAAGAAATATTGGTATAAAAGTCAAAAAGAAGGTGGCCTGGGACTTCCAAATTTAAAATGGTATTATTATGCAAATCAATTGAGATATATCATAGAGGGGGTTTCAGGAAAGGGTGATTTAGATTGGTTAGAGATAGAAGATATGAATATTGAGACAAAATTAGAAAATATATTTTTTAGGAATTTTTCAAAGAAAGAAATGGAGAAGATAGAAAATCCTTTTATAAAAAATATAATAGAAATATGGAAAAAAAATAAAAGAAAATTAATACCGAATATATCAATATTAACTCCGATAGTGATGATGGAAAAATTTCCAATAAATTTAAGAGAAATAATAGAGAAAGAAATAAAAAAACAAAAAATTTATAGATTAAAAGAATGGATGAAAATAATGATAAATAAAGATAGAATGAAAGAGAGATTGCAGGAAACTAAAATATCCTGGTTTAATTATATACAATTAGAGCAATGGACAAAGAGTATGAAAAGATATGTTAAGGATTTTAAAGAATATACTAAATTTGAACAAATTATTATTCAAAGAGAAAATATGCAAGAAAATGAAATACTAAAAGGTATTACAAGTGAAATATATAAAATATTAGCAAAAGAACAAGAAGAGGATTTTCTTAGAAAAATATGGGAGGAAGAGATAGTACAAAATATAGATATACAAGAATGGAGAAAAATTTGGAAACAACGTCATTTAAAAAAATTATCAATAAGAATAAAAGAGAATTATTATAAATTAGTGTGGAAATGGTACTTGACTCCAGTGAAATTAAATCAAATAGATGAGAAATATTCAAGATTATGTTGGAGAGGATGTCAAGAAATTGGTACATATATGCATATGTGGTGGAATTGCAATAAGATAATGGAGTTTTGGCAAAAGGTTTTTAAAGAGATAAAAGAGATTATAGGAGCAGATATACCAGTATGTCCAAATATTGCATTGTTATCTATATATGATAAGGTTGAGTGTACTCAAGTAAAGAAAGAATTAATAACAAATTTGTTAACTGCAGCGAGATTAATAATAGCAAAAAAATGGAAAGCAAATGAAAAATTTCAAATAGAGGAATGGTATAACGAAGTGTGGAAAATTGCAATTAATGATAAACTAACATGTAGAATTAGGTTTATGAAAGGTTTGGTTAAAGGGAATGATTTTGAAGAAATTTGGAAAATATTTTTGGATAAAGTTCTGAAAAGAGATAGTAATACTACCCTGTCAAAAGAAGAATGGCAATTTTGGAAAGTGGATTAAATAAAAAGTTGGCTCTGGGGGGTGGGTATTTTTTAGTTTTAGTTTTGTTTTTCTTTTATGTTGTATATTTTGTAATTCTTAGTAGGTGTGTGTGTTAAACTTGTGATTTATAGATTTAAAAGGATAAGTGATGTCAATGTTTTTTTAAAAAAAAAAGTTAAAAGAATTAACAATAGAAATAGATTAAAGGGGATGTGAAAAATATTGAATTAAATGTGTAATTATAATAGTTGAACAGATTTATAAATTTAAGGGTAAAGGTGCAAAATAACAATGAAAGTTAGTATTGCTTAAGAGAAGAGAAAAAAAGAAAAAGAAAAAAAAATTATTTTTTTTTAATTCACTATTATGTATATCACATGGTGTTTAATTTTTTTTTTCTTGTTTTGTATTTGTGATTTAGTTATATAATTAATAAAAATTTAAAAAATTAAAAAAAAAAATATGACTTTCAAACTTCTTCACTTCCATATTGCTAAGTTCTGTATATTAGCTCCATGTGTCTTCCTCTCTTGTCTTACATCTACCCATAGTTCTGCCTTGATCTCATTGCTGTCATTCCTCAGAGCCTCTATCGAGTTCCTCTTCAACTTCAAGAGGTCTGTTTCTCTCAAAGAATGTAGCTCTTCCGCATCCATTGTAAAAAGTCCTGAAAAATTTCCCGGGAAGGTTCCATCTTTCAGTTCAATCCAGCAATTTTAGAGTTAACAACTCAATTCTCCCATTTAGTTGAAAGCCACCAGCAAGTTAGTCTTCTCAAATGTACTTTCTCCCACTGTAATTTCTCCTTATTAACATCCAATTTAGTCTTACAAATAAGACAAGATTCAGTCTATCCACAAAACTTAGATCTGTAATTATCCTTTTAAGCAGACCAACCCTCAATCTTCTAATTTTTTTGCATTGATCTTGTAGGGTGAACCTCTTACTTGGTTCTTGATTGCAGAAAAAAGGTGGCTGAGGAGGCTCCATTATTCTGTGTTAGTCAGAAGAATTCTTTACTTTTGTAACTCCAAGGGTTGATTAACAGGTTTTTTTTTTTTCTTTTAAAAAGCAGGTTGCTGGCATGGGGACATCAGATCCTCAAACCGAAACAGCTGCATTTCAGTGCAAGGACAAAAGATGTCACTCCCCGGGACCTTCCTTGCTCCTAACATGTTTATTCAATGCTCCTAGCATGTTCACTCAGAAGTACACACAAGTAATGGGATGGATGATTTCCCCGCTCCTCCTTTGATCCAAGGGGAATTTCTCCAAACAGATCCCTCTGGTCAGCACTTTTGCTTTGAAAGCTGTCCTTGCTGCAGAGCTGCAACCAGAAGTGTCTACCTGTTGGCTTGCTGGAAGTTAAACCCCTGACATTTTTCTCTCAACTATTATCAACATCTGGTTCCTTTACATCATTGTCTCTCAGTCTTGTGTCATCCAGAATTGTTGGGAATACAACTCCCAGAATACCCCCAGAATGTTTTGCTTTACACACACATACACACAAACACACAAATACACTTTGTAGACTTAACTGCCACCAAAATTCTTTGCTAGGCTATTTGGGTCATTGTTTTCCTTTTTATTTTTAACTTAAGAACTCATATGCATCTATACACCAGTGAGTTTCCCTTACAGATAAAAATGTTGTTGTTATGTGTCTTCAAGCTGTTTCCAACTTCTGGTGACCTTGGACTGAACCTATCACAGGGCTATCCTGGCAAGATTTTGCAAGGTAGTGATGGATTAGTAAGTGCTGGCATGGAAATGTTGATTTGCCAAGATCACTAATATTGCAGGTATGGATACTGGACCGAGAAGTGTTTCATACAAATCACTGTGTTTTATACGAATCAGATACAGTTATTGCCATTATTACTGTTGGCCTTCAAGCCATTTCTGACTTATGGCCACCCTAAAGCAAACCTATCACAGGGTATCCTTGGCAAGATTTGTTCAGAGGGGGTTTGCCTTTACCTTCCTCTGAGTCTGAGAGAATCTGAGTTGCACAAGGTCACCCAGTAGGTCTGCATGCCAAGCAGATCTCCAGAATCATGGTCCAAGCTTAAACTTACCCTTCTGAGGTGCCTTGTTTTGCTTCCCAATTAAGTGACAGCATATTCCCTTTCAATTAAACCAAAGTGATGCAAACGCTTGTGAATTTAGCTTGATTGATTGTTCCTTTGCTAATCCCAGTATTGCCACTCTGTATAATGACAGGTGGGAACTGAAGCCCAGCAACATCTACATAACTCCCACCTCTGATATGTCTGCATTACATTATGTGTAAATATCAAAAAATGTGCCACACCAAAGGCATGTCTAATCCAGCATTCTCTTCTGTTCCTACAGTAGCTAACAAGTTACCTATGAGAAGCCCACAAACAGAACAGGAGAGCAATAACACCATCCTTCTACTGGTTGTTCCCAAGCAAACCACAGGTAGTGGCATACTGCCTTTGATCTCACAGGCAGTATATAGCCATCTTAGCTAATTATCTCCTTATCCTATTCAGGTTTCCACATTTCAGAATCTAGCCTTTCTGAAGCTGAGAAATCTGATTTGTCTGATTCCTCAACAGTGTGTGGGATGGAATATATATATATATATACACTAACGAGTACGATTTGCTATGCTATTACTCCAAGCATCAAAAGCTGAAAAATTGCTTCAAGAACCTCTCTTAAGCACACAAGTAGGAACGATAAAAGTATAGGTCACTCTAAACTGGATTAGAAAATGCATCTGGGAAAAGCAGGTCTCTGAAGTTGAACCTAGAAAGCAAGGTTTTATTAAAAGTGTATGCCATTGTAATATGACAGTAATTCAGTGAGACAGACTTATTTTAAAGAAGTGTCCTGGATTTATGATCTTGATTACCTTTGCAGAGTCTTCACTATGTTCTCAAAGGTATAATCTTTTTTATTATTCTCCAGCAAACTATCAACTTTGCTGTATCTTCATGTTGGCCAACTTAAAAATGTTTTCTAAGCTTCACAAATAAGCTTTTGCATCACTGACAATTATAAAGCCTTTTGATGCCTGATTTGGGGAACAAAGTGCAATGTCCCATGCATTTCATGCATAAGGTAAACAGCTTATAAAAATATTTAATGAAGCATTAGAACATATTGCTTCCATGCTGCTCAGTTAAATGAGAAATAGTTAAAGAAGGGATAAAATAATGTTCTGCATTTTAGAATGAGATTGGAAATGTCAGTAACATATGATTTTGCCTTTTAGGCTACACCAAAGCAACATCAATTCCATGCATAAAATAAAGAGATATTTATACTTCTTAATGAGATGCATCTCTCTGTTTTTTACTTTGCAACACACAAACAAAAATCAGACCACTGGTTTTTGACAGGTTATGTCTCACTAGTTATACCTCACTTCCCATGACAATAATACCCTCAAAGTGGGATGTAACCACTAAAATAACATTTGAAAACTTAGAAAAATAATATTTGCTCACTTTCAAGAATTGTGAGTCTAGTTTTGGGGTTATCACTGAAGATTTTATAGGCAATAGAAACACTCATGTTTTCATGTTTTATATTGCAGAGATTCTCCTGACAACATGTAAACACCCCAGAAAATAGTATAAGGATATTGTAAAGTGGTAAGGGGGAAGGCTATGTTCAGGACCACCTGGCTGTTTTTTTTCTTCTCCTGCTGATAAGGGCTGAGAGGAAACCAGCTCACTAGGTTCACAGGCAGTTGCAGATTTTTGCCAAACCATCTCACAGGCTACTCTGTGGTTTGCAAGCCAGTGAAACACAGGACATTTGGTTTGTCATGAAGTGCCAATATAGGGTTATACCAGAGATGCTGAACCTATTTTAGAAACAAGATAGCTCCTTCAGCATTCAGAGAAAACCCTGGAGTGGATTCACCATGCTACTGAAAAGGAAGCCACCAGCCATCACTCCTTCAGTGGGAACAGCTAAACAAAGCATGGAGTTTCACTCTGTAGTTCACTGATTGTGTTAGATGGCAATGAGCAGCTTCCCTTTTCACATTTGTTCCCCCACCCCCAACAAACCAAAGAACAGAAAGTGCCTGCATTCAGCTGATACAATAAACAAACTACTTCTTTGAATTTCCCCTGCAAGGGGGAAGATAAGGCAGTATATACCAGCCCCATTACCTGTACACAGTAATCCAGGATTCTGTGAATCACTGGCCTGGTGTGTTGTATGGACAAACTCTATATGTTGCTGCCAGGTAAAACTGGCAAGATTACACTATTTTGCTGAATGAGACTTTCTCACCCAAACTCTTTATTCAGATGTACAGAATACCTTGCTTACATGCATCATGTGTGGTATGATAGACCCTGCTCCCAGAGAATCTTTGTGAAACATTAATTCATGAAATAAGATAGCAATCAGCTGATGGAATGGTAGATATATTTGACCACTATCTTTTCCACAGGGATAACAGGGTCACCACAAGTCAGAAACAACTTGAAGGCATACAACAACAATAAAATGTAAACATTTCACCACCTCCTTTGGTTATTTAGGTCACTGGCCAAACCAAAAATTGTTAAGTGACATATGAAAGTGTACCTTTTTTTGGCATCTATGCATCACCTGTGTTGAGATCTGCATATTTTCTACAGATTTTCTCTGTCTCCCTCTGTGTCTGTCTCAAAAAACTCAAACACTCCCCTGCTGTTATTCAATGTAGGTTATTTTCATTTTCACAAGGTCACATCATGTGATTCTGTAACTGTACCTTGGAAGGAAAACATTACATGCACGGTGATTAAGAGTTGCCTATCATTCATATGTTTATTTATGCAGAATTAAAAGATCTCACCAGTTCACAGAGGTAATACAGAAGTAAGAAGAATAAGCCCCCTTTTCAAGCATTTGGTATTAGTTTGACTCAGTAGGTGCTTGTGCTGACAAGAGTCTGATGTGAATTGCTGCCCAAAATATGACAGAGCATTTAGCTTGTCCAAGCTGCCATGTGCTTATGGAGAGCTCAAATTTTATTCTTTGAAAAAAGGCCAACACAAGCTCTTTTGTTGCATATCAGTCCAGTTCTCAAGGAGAGTGCAGCAGCAACTCCAGAAACTTCTGTTGGATTTATGCCCCTGAAGAAAGTCAATGCTGAGCTTTTTTCATAGAATAAAATTTGGTTCCACCTATAAGCATGTGGAGTTTAGTCTCCTTCTTCTCTGCTACTTCTGCATAGAATAATGTGCAAATACTGGATGAAAACTTGCACAAAAATATTCACCACTATATTATTCCTCCCAACTGGGCTTCCTCTGTGTGGGAAAAAACATATTTCAACCAGGAAATGAAGAGCAGTGAAAATTCTCTGCATCCCTAGTCTATGGAGGTCCTGGAGGATGACATCACCATTGTGCTCTTAGCTATCATAACGTAATCATCTTATCCTTGGCTCTACCCTTGTCTTCCCCTAGTCGCCCCATCACCATGTGAAAACTACAAAAATGGTAAAGCTTGGGTGGGAGGAGGCTAACTCCTTGCTGCAAGAGTATTAAAGTTTCTCTCTGTGTATTGTTTTAAATGTAGCGCATTGCCTGGGGTGAGCAGGCAATAAATACAATAACAAACAAACAAAGTAAATCATATAGTTGTATCTTGATTTGGTCTTTTTGTAAGCTACCCTGGGTCTCATGCTGGGAAAAAAGCAGCATATTAATAAAACAAACATTTTCTCCAAAATATGTTTCTGGGAATTTCTTTTGTTGATTGTTGTTGCACAAAAATGATGTGTGTAAGAGTCAGATCTGTATCGTGAGGCACTGTTGATTAGGGTACAGCTGGGGTTGATCTAGCATTAACTTTACCTTTATAGACAGGTAAAAGATTTTCTTTACTACATCCTTTCTCTCTATATGTGTGTCTTTCTTTTTAACCCCACTCATTCCATTTGGGGGCCAGGTGAAAAATGGAGTCTCCAACATCCATGCCACTGTTCCCTTCTTACCCAAGCTCAAAAGAGGAACGAGGGGCAGGGAAAAGCACAGAAACCATGCATGAAATTATTCACCTCCATTCCAATAAAAATTTTAGTCTAGTAGTTTAGGATGGTGATTTAATTACCAAATTAGAAATAATGGAATTAATACTAATGCCCCCTTTCTAATGTAAATGGAATCAATGTAATTATTTTTAAAAGGGTAATGTAACACAGTAGCATCTTTTCACCAACTTTCACCATCTCTGCATTTATCCTAGTTCTTGAATCTAGTAAGAATGTCAGAGGTTTAACATTTACAGGCCGAGCTACGCTGTGAGAGAGACAGCAAAAACTGAGATCATATTTCATGCACTCATACTGCAGGTGTATGAACTATACTATAGCAGCACACAGTAATGGTAAAAGGCCTCATACTCTTAAACTATTTCTAATGGCAACTGTTTTTAAGTTCTGAGCATCAAAGTGGCATATTCTTTCATCCAGAAATGTGGATGAAAGAAAAAATTACTTCAGTCTACCAATGTTATATTTTTGTTAGGAAAAACAGAGTAGTAGAGTGTTTTGTTATATTTTTGGACAGGTTCTTGAGGTAGCAGAGGTCTAATGTCAAGAGGAATATTAGTATAATATTTAATTATTCATCTTCCTGTGGTCTTGTTAAGATTACTCTGAGGATATCCGAAGTACGGTCTGCACTTGTGAAACAGATTAAGATGACATCTTTAACAAGTGAACATACAATTTCATAAAGATCTTTGAGACAGAAGAAGTGCTATTCAACACTGAACCGCCTCCTCTAACTGCTTCAGTGAGAAATCATTCCATTTGTATTGTGTTATATGGTTCTACAATTACATTTAACAGGCAAGACAACATCAAATACTTTAATTTTTTTTTATGCAAAAGCTTCTTTACTCTTTTTTGTCCTTTGTGTCATAAAACTTCTGTCCTTACATTTAGCCAGGAACAAATCAATAAAAATGTCCAAAAAAGAAGCAATACCACATCACTAAGTAATAGCCTTCTTAGCAGCCAAAAAAAAAAAAGTTTCAATGCCTAACACAACTTTTCCTGTCCTTGGGCCATGCTCAGGATAGGGGTATTACTGCCTTGCACTGCCTTCTTTCCTTCAGATTGCCTTAACCATGTAGATCTTAACTGGGGTGATGGTCAATTCAAGGATAAAAGAAAAGACCCAGTTAAAGACAAAAGGAAATGAGACTGAAGTCTAAAATAAGGCTATTGTACTTTGGACATCTCATAAGGCAACTTGACTCACTGCAAAAGATCATCATGCTCGGTACAGTGGAAGGCAGAAGGAAAAAAGAAAGACAGAAGATTAGGACAAGGAGCAATGGATTGCTGCAGGAAAGGAGATTCCAACTTGAAGCTCAGGAAGAACTTCCTGACGGTCAGAGCTGTCCAACAGCGGAATATGCTGCCTTAGAGCGTGGTGGAGTCTCCTTCTTTGGAGGTTTTTAAGCAGAGGCTGGATGGCCATCTGTTGGGAATGCTTTGATGTGTGTTCCTGCATAGCAGGGGGCTGGACTGGCTTGCAACTCTATGATTCCATGATTCACCAAAGGAAGCCACTGACTGCCCTGGGTGTACAAGACCTTAGCAGGGCCACTGATGACTGGGGTCACAGAGGTTCCTCATTTGTTGCATCTTTGTAAGTTGAAGCTCATTTTACAGTAAAGATCAGCAACAACAATATCTTAATAACTGAAATCTCCCCTGTGATGATCATTTCCAGTTCTGAGAAGAGGGACACTATCCTCCGCCTGCCAAAAAAAAATTGGGTGCACAGTCCATTAGATAGCCTTAGCACTCCTCCAAAAGCTTCTGCTTTTGAATTGAATTGGATCACCTTCTGCTGATCCAATTCTCCATTTTGGGAGGAATCTGGGATCTTTTTTCCCCAGCAATAAGGAGGCTGGAGGGGAGCTGGAAGCCACAAAGGAGGCCTTGATGGGCAATTCTGACCACTTCTCTTGAGAGTAAGAATGATTACCTAGTATGTGTGACAACCTTTTAGGCTAGACTTTTTAAAAGAAAAGATTGTGTTCATCAGAATTATATTCACAATTGTGACTTTACTCTTAGCAAGATCCCTATGTCATCTAAGCAACTTACTGCTAGACAAAGAAAACATACCATTTTCTCAAACCAAATAGAATTATACCAGTACTTTGTCAAGGTGGCATTTGAATAGCCACTTAAGCACTTGCAGCCTCTGCAGATATTGCAATAACTCCTTAGACACACATGACAAATATTGCACCTAGCCACTTTATCAAGATGCTGGTGGCAGTTATACTTGAGCACTTTAAGGGAGCACTGAAGACCATTTCCATGCAACTATTGATAGGTTTTCCAGATGTTGCACTTAGGCACTTTGTTAACATAATGTTAATAAGTGGATTTGATCATTTCAGCAAATTGTATTGATATTTTACCACCACATTATGTAACTGCCATAATGAGCACCGTTGATCATTTCATCAGAACTTGCAAATTCTTTGTTTCACCATTTTATCAGCTGTTCATCAATACATTCAAAAACGATTTATAATGCTATAATGCTTACTTCACAGTCCATTTTGTATATTTGAGGTACTGTGCCTCCCTAGGCTTAGACGACACAGAATTATCTACTCTGTCATTTTGTCTATCTGTTTGTCATTTCTGGTTGCACTCTAAGTGTTGGAACTGTGGGTTACATGTTCTAGACTGCCTATTCATTTCCAGCATTTTAATTAGAACAACCCTTTGTAAAATGTTGAAGGGTATGCTGTTCTACCACAGAACGCCACAATGACACACACTGTCATTGTATTTGTCATTAGTGTGTTCTTTGTCATGGAATATATTTCCCATTTCTAACTTTGTAAAGACAGTTCTCCTGGCAAAAACTAAATAATAACTTGTCATAGGATTATAAAAAGGAGGCGGGGCAGAGGAAATATCTAACTGGTTTTCACTTTCGCATGAGCTTTCATGGATATAAACTCACTTCCTTGGATGTAAGACCAAGTGGTTTTAAGTCCTCCAGCATAAATCATGTTTATACAGTTTTGGGAGTGGGACAGAATGTAATAAGATTGAGTGTAATCCATAAAAGCTTGTGCAAAAATAAAGACCAGTCAGTCTTCAAAGTGCTGCCACACTTCTTTTTTTTTTTTAACTTTTCCTTTCCTTCGTCCTTTTTATACTGCAAGAGACTAACATGGCTACTTCCTTGAAAATTGTCATAGGGTTAAATATTAATCGGAGGTCTGTTTTAGAAGCACCACTGGACTGGCGAGTATAGTCGTTCTGAGGTTTATCCTAATGTACTAAGATTGCAGAACCCATCTTTTGAAGCTATTACTGTAAAAAGTCAAATAGCTTGACAGCTTAGAAATTACTCAAGCCATTCCTTACACATTTCCTTACAGTCCTTATCATTTACTTCTGTGAAAAGTTTTCATGGTAACTGTGGACTTAAACTACCAAAAGGTGTGACTGCAGCTTCTTGAAAAATGACAGTAAAATAAATTAGCATTAAAACATATATTTCTAGTAAGATTGTGTATGGCTAGAGAATCTTGTATCCTGTGAGTATTACAACAGAAAATGTTCTCAAGAAAATATCAACAAGAAAAAAAGGGCAGAAGAAACCAATCATCCATTTTTATGCTCAACGTGAACCATTTTCACAACAGTACACATTTTTTCAAACAAGAAAACTAATTCAATGAAATGATATTTGAAAGAGTACTAAGCACTTGGTACTCATGAGAAATCAATCGCACATTGTTTTTGTTAGCATTCTTCCTCATTCAGGAAAATATAATTTAAATGTAGACTCCTACAGTCTTGCAACAAACCAAAAACAGCTGGATCCTATTAAAACAATAAATTCTACACTGCATGTATCTCTAATTGAACTCACAAAGCTATACGCTCAGAAAAATAGGTTTAAAATACCATCTTCAGTGCCTTTCATACCTGCTGTGACCTGAAGAGACAATCAAAAATGATGTGTTGACCACAATGTTTTAATAAAGTTGCACATCATTGTACTGGGACAAACAAAGAATTTTAAGTTAAATTATCTGGATGGAGGAGGAAAATATAAAGAAGGGAGGTGTTTTAGCAAACCACTCACCTTTCTGCCTGAGTCAATAAATAATAGCTTATCCAGACTTATCTGCTGACTGGATACTTCAATCAATACAAAAATAAAGGTGACAGAGAAGAACAAGATAATCCTAAGAAATGTTCTCAGTTGCTCTTTATTCTGACTGTCAAGATTGTTTCAAAGTGGGTAGCAGTGTCTATTTACATGGCTTTAAAGTCAATAAAAGCATGATCAAATATGATAGTGATAGATGCTATGGTTGTATTCTTCACTTAATGCTGACAATCTGATGAGAAAACAGTTGCTGTGAGCATTATCAAATCACACACTAAATGCACTGGATATGTTCTGAAAAGTAAACATTTTCATATAATATCTACTGAACAATTCTATAATATCTACTCAAACATACTTTGTTTATGCACATGACTAGACATATGCTTTAAACACCTCCATTTCCTTACTGGAAATCTGCAATGCTATGCGTGCGCGCACACACGCACGCGCACACACACAATCTCTCTGAAATGTAAAGCAAGTCATTCCAAATGAAGAGCTCTCTATGTAGATTCAGAGATCAGATGGAAAAAATTAAAACATGAAGTGGACAGTGCGACCCAACGCAAATAATTCGGACAGGTTCAGCCTCTCTTACTTGAAATGTTTGGAATCAGAAGTGTTCTTTATTTTGGATTTTTCTTTCAGATTTTGGAATACTGTCCCTTCTTGGAATAGCCTCATGTCACACTTGTTTGCTATGCATGTTGTGTACGAAATACATGAATGGAGAGAGAGACTGAGGATCTGTGAAACAGTGAGAATCCAAGTGTGGTGTTTGGCACAAATCCATGCCTCCTGTCATTTCACAGATCCTCCGTTTCTCCCTTTTTGCCACTTTTTGCTGCATGCTTCCACCTTTGAGATCATGGCTGCAGTGCTCCTGCTTGTTCATCTCTCAGATTGTCAACCTCTCTTTTTGTTGCAAGCTGCCCATTTCTGCCTTCAAAACAGCAGTTATGGCACTCCTCAAATCTGAGAAGCAAATGAGGAAGAACACTGCAGCTTCTACCTCAAACTCAGAAGCAGGCAGCTGGAAGTAAAAAGGTTTAAGTTTTTAGAGATTTTCAGATTTATAGGAAAAAGGGAGGCTTGTCTTGTACTTTTTATTTACAGATACTCTTAATATTTAGTTCTGAGTCTCCTTTAAAAAGCAGAGGTTTATGGGGTCTCTGACTAAAGTGCAACAGTTAGCCTTAGCTAGAGGAGACAGATAGAACATGGGAACTTGGTAAAGCAAGTTCCCTTGATTAAATGGCCCTACTCTAGTTAGGACTAACTACTGGATACAAACCTCTAATATTAAAATTATTGGATTCTAGCATATGTATCCGGCGTTGACTGGAATTTTATTTTCTCATAGGTAATACTTGTTAGAAAGATAATACTTGTTAGAAAGATTTGAGACTCATGTCTCTAATTCCCCAAACTGTCTTGTTCAGTACCTGTAACTTTTCCCCATATTCCTCAATCCAATCTGCATTCAGAGTTATTAACATACAGTGGCTGGGTTCCTGAGGGAATACACTGCCCTCCTCCTTTCTACTAGGCCTCATCTCCACAGCAACCAGCCAGACCTAAGAGCTCTCTGGCTGAGAATTCTAAAGATCCCTCCCTAAACTGCAAACCCCAGGATTCCACAGAATCTTCCTAGGCAGCCAATCATATGAGGTCTTTACCTGACACAGACAAACTTTGACTTTGTCTTAGTATATTAGATGTCTTAGAATATTGCTCAAAGCAGTGAAAAATAACATTAAGGAAAGGAAAGATGCAATAACAATCCCATTTAATATGTGTAGTGATTTGAGAGTTGGATTATGAATCTGGAACCCCAGAACTGGCCACTTGACCATGGAAAAGCACTAGGTGACATTAGGTAAGTCACAGTCTCTTAGCGTCAGAGGAATGCAAAAACAAACCCACTCTGAACAAATCTTGCCAAGAAAACTCTGTGATACGTTTGCCTCAGGGCATACATAAATCAGAAATGACTTGAAGGTACACACAACAACAATCATTGTCTATCCAGCCTTGATATGGGAAGTGTTTTTCGCTCTCAATGGAGACAGAAAGATTCTTACAACTCCTGTTGAAATGAAAGTAAGGGAACTCCATTTGCCTTTAATTTAACCCACTGCTTCAAATCAAGTTGTAACACCTACAGCTGACCTTGGCAATTGTTCGTTGAAAGCCTCCAATGAAAGAGAATGCTAAACCCCTCCTCAACTGTTAACCTCTCTCCTGAGTTGTATATACAGCTGAACATATAATGCCTCCTTCTACACAGACAGGTTTTTGTTCATGGTCTTCAAGAAGTAGCACTATTAAAGTCTTAAAGGTATTGCCACATTCTTTTTCTTCTCCCCCTCACTTCCTCCTGCTCCTTTTAGTATCTAGTCCTGTTTATGACAACTAGAGGTCTTCAGAATCTCACAGAAATTACCTTCCCAGCAATGATATCTGAAATACTTTGACTAGAAGAGATCAAATGCAAGACTCATTCCTTGTGAATCATGTTCAATTACCCTGCTAAAATCTCTTTCCTTAAACAGAATGACATCTGATGTTGTCCTGCCAATATATACTAGTAGACATTAATTACTAACAGGGATCAACAGTGTACAAGGCTCACAGTAAATAAGGGAAGCATAAATATTATTACTGCTGGATATGTAACCTAATATGAGTTAAGAATCTCTCTGCCCCCATTGCTCCCTTCCTTGCACTTACCAACTCTGTTTGCAATATGGTTCATTTTTAGCCTGCAATATTCTGTCAAAATGCCACTCTTCTGATGAAGGTAAAAACACAAAAGGGAAGGTGCTTTGTCATACTTGTTCTTTTTCTAATAAAAGGTGAAAAAAGAAGTAATAAGTTGTCCAGGAAGGAGAGAGAATGCGTGTGTGTGTGCGTGCACAAGAGAAAGAGAGACAGAGAGAGACACAGAGTGTGCACATAATGGATTATTCTTTTTTTTTTAAAATAATTATCACTAACTAATGACAAGCACATAAAAATTCCACTAATATCTCAGCTTCTTCACAGTAATTAACAACTTCACAACCACCTTAGCATGGATAAGTTGACATACTTCCACACAGCTCAATAAGGTGTTATCTACTCTGTGGGGGGAGAAATTACATGAAGAAAATGCTCTGTTATGACTGTTGGCATTCTCAAATCTAGATTCAGAGTGATACATTTATTTTAAGCATTTATTGCAGAAAATATTTTTTTAAAAAAGAATTGCATGACTGGGGCTGTTATTTCACATTTTCTATCTTACAGAATTCTGGCTACCAAGTTCCAGTTTGTAGACACAAAGAAATCATTTACATTTACTCAGAACCCTCTTCTCAGTGCAAACAAGATAAATGGGTACAGGATCATAGTGTAAAGTAGGAATGAAAACACACTGGACCCCACAAATTTTTGGTTCCTCCAGAGCTTACTGAAACAGCCATTTTAGGCAACCATAAGTGATGACGTCATGACTGGTCACGTTTCAGGTCATTTTTAGTGTATTTTTATTATTAAACTTAATTTTATTTTTTTATATTTCAGGGTAAAGTGCCCTCTCACCAAAACATGAAACAGCCCCATAAATGTGTTGGGACTTTGGGGGAGCTGGTAGGGGCCTTGTGGTCCACACCAGAACCCGTACATGCTGCCTGAAGGTCGCACAATTTCTGCTCCTGGCTGAAAGATTTGTTTCTATGCCACTTTTTAGGCAAAGGCTCCTAGAAGATAAAATACAAAATACACAAAAAAAGGTAACATAAAAATCGCAACATATTATATCAAACCTGCAAAAAGCAATATCATAAAAATATAAATGCCTATACCAGGAGGAGAGTCAAAAGAACCCTTTTCCTAAACACTGATACAACAGTAGAAGATTCAATACCCAAATGTGTGGCAGACTTTTTTGTTTGTAAGACATGTAAGTTTGTTTTTGCATCAGCTGTTGGTGTGTACAAACAACCTTATTTATCATGTTAAGAGACCCACTGACACTGTTCCACTCTTACTAACTCCTGGCACCAGAAGCGAGTGTGTAATTTTGGCTTATAGCTGTCCCAAGTGCTTGGGGAGGTAATTTCCTACAATGTTATTTATCTCTTGTATGGGTGATTTTGGTGGTAGTCACACATTTGGATATTTTGATCATTTTAGTGTTTTTTTCCTCTAAAACTTAAAACAAAATCTTATGAGCATGGTATTAATTATTGATGCAAATAACTGATTTTTAATAAATTATCACTAACATGGTAATTTTTAAAAGAAGACCTAAACTTACATTTAATAAGGTAGCATAAACAGTTATGTTCCTAACTAAAGACCATGGGGTCCTAGAGGGTTTGTGGATGGGCTTCAGGGGTTCCATGAACTGCATGCTGAGCAAGTGAACAGTTGCCTGTAAACAGCTGCCCAAAACACCTTCTTTCTGGGACCAAGTTGCAGGTGACTAGGGTATAACTGGGAGGAACATCTGGCAAGAAAAGGCTAGTGAGTCTTGGCAGGTGCTTATATGCCCAATTTATGTTGCATATTGAACTTAGCACTAGTTAGCAAAAGTATTTGCAAATATGGGCTCCAAATAATTGGCAGTTGTCTCATTACAAGATCCTTTGAAGATCTTAGTTGAATACAAAATGTATGCAATATTTTTACACCACAGATTAACAAAAGAAGAGTAAACTTCATACAAGAGTTAGCTTTGACACACAGGCATAAAAATGATTTTCCCTCTGTTACTGTTGAACAATTAGAGATGACAGGCATTTGATGACTCCTCCAAGTACCTGTCACAGACCTAGACAGTGAAAAGTGACAAGAATGCTAACTTAAAAGGTTTGCAAGCAAAACAGAATAAAAAAAAGTAAATATACATATAAAAGCAAAGAGAGAAAAGAATAAGCTTTCCTTAAATATTATGTAAAGGGAACAAATGTCTGTTATATTATTATAACACTAGAGGGAGAAGAAAAAAAAATAAAACTATTTATACATGGATTTCAGTAATGATTTATAGGATTTCTTTTATTTATAAAAATTCAGTGTGAACCCATGAGTTCTACATTTTCATCTTCACCCTGTGGTCTGAGCTTCAAGCTGACTCTCACTTATGACAACGCTATCACGGAGTTTTCTTTAAGAGAGATTTTTCCAGAAGAGGACTGCAGTCCAGTATTCCCTAAGCATAGCATGAATCTCCTTATGTAGAGATATGCTATTCAAGCACTAGGCAGCCCCTAGGCAGAACAATGACATTGCTACGCATGCCAACAATGTGTTGCAGTCAATGCAATACATAACCACAGTGTACAGTATACAACTTGCAACCACAACGCACAATATACAATGCAAAATTGCAATTCCCAAAATTTGATGTGCAACTGCACGCATAATATATAATACACAAATGCAGCATACAATGCGCAACTACAACATGCAAAGACAAGGCATGCTGTTTGCACAACTCCACTTCTGCCACTATCAGCAGAATACTGCCATTGCTGACTTTTTGTTACAGCATGCATAGAGTTGACCTTGTCAGGATGCACAGCCTGCCATATGTTGATCTGCTGGATGAATACTGAAATAATGTATTGTAGTCAATGTCGAAGCAATGCCCACAGACCTTCATAGTTATGCTAGTGCACTACAAAGTGTCTAGTGTTAATTGATGATGGCAACAATGTATCTGTTGGAAGTCTGCTTGTGTATCACAAACTATTAATTGTTAGTTGCTTTATTGCCTGTTGCTACGATATATCTGGTGAGGGAGAGAGGATAAGAGTGGGAGAAAATGAAAAGTGTCAAGAATTGTTTTGGGAACTTACATGGTGTGGAGGCATGGAAAACAGATATAAAATTTACACCAAGTTTAAAACTAAGAGAAAACTTTTATAAAATATTACACAGACGGTATATGACACCTGAAAGATTGCAAAAAATAACAAAAAGTGGGAATGTGAGATGTTGGAAATGTGATGAAAAGGAGGGATCTTTTTATCATATGTGGTGGACCTGCAAGATAGCAAAGAAATATTGGAAAGAAATTCATGATGAAATTCAAAGGATACATGGTTTTAAGTTTGAGATGAAGCTAGAGTTTTATTTGTTAAATATGTTAGGGCAGCAAAAAGAAATAAGATATCATCAGAAGAAATTGTTACCAGTATATATGATAACTGCTGCAAGACATATATGCACAATACTGGAAAAAAAGGGAATATGTAGACATAAAGGAATGGAAACTCAAGGTACTGGATATGGTAGAAACAGAAACATTAGCATTTTTTAATGAAAAATAAACCTATCCAGAACTTTGAAAGGGAATGGAGAGAAATATTGGACTGGATAAAGAAATAATGTAGAAGGGGAGGCAACAATGAAAATAAAGAAAAGTAATAATGTATAAGATATAAAATATATTATATGTAGTAATGTACTAAAGTCAATGTAACAATGTAAGAATGTAAGAATTTTGTAATGATGAAAATACGAATGTATGGAGATAAATAAGCAGAGTCAATTGGGACAAAGACGGAAGTGGGGAAGGGTTTTTTGTTCTTTTATGCTTAATATAAACTACAATAAAAATAACAATAATAAAAAAAATTGTTTTGGGAACTCAAAGTGTCTATGATAAGAGGCAGGAAATATGTTCCTGCCTTAAGGATGAAAAGAGGGAAAATAAACGCAGGTCTGGGAACTGTCTAAAGATGTGGGGGTGATGTTAAATTTATTATCCTCCCCAATCACACTTTTGCATGCCTAAAATTTGTATCTGTGGGTATGAAACCTGAGAGCTCCATGTATGCTTTGATCTCAGCAACTTCTGAAGAAGTATACTGTGCTGCTTGCTTTGCTACAAATAAAAAACTACTGTCAATCTGAGAACGAAATTTGTGGATTGCAAATTACCCAGGACATGACAGACTTACATGCTTTCTCCTTAAATGGATGCCAGCTGAGGTTTGCCATTGCCTTACTCTATCAGTGAGAGTGTGTGACTTGCCCAAGGTCACTCAGTGGGTTTCCACAGATGAGCAGAGATTCAAACCCTAGTCTCCCTGAGTCTTGGTACGGCACTCACACCAATCCACCATGTTGGCTCTGGATGAGAGCTATATCGTTGTTAACTGCAGTGAAACCACTAGATTACATCAGCTCCCATGGTCTGAGTGGCAGGGCTTAAACTAGCAGCAGTAGGTTATGCTCCTGCCTCTCACCTCAACCAAAGGATTCATTGTCTCTATCATTCTACAGAAATTTGATATCTCCTGAAAAGGGAACTGTAACCATCTGAGCATCATATGGCTTACAATCTTTTTCCCCTCTCAGCTTCCTTCGCAAGCAGCACACATGTGCAAGCAGTTCCAAGTGAGCCTCCACAGGCAATAAGAACTGATGAAAGGGTTGAACCCTTGTTGTATTCATGGAACTCATCCTTAATCTAGAAGTGTCAAAAGAGTGAACCATCAGACAGCAGGGCGTCAGAAGGGCTTCCTGTATATCTAACTTTCTTTTTCAGAGGTTTAACTGTAGTACCTTCAGCTTCACTAATCCATTCTCTGCACTGTTTATCAGTTCCACTTCACGTTGAGAAAAATCTCAATCAGTACAAGTAACTGACATCCAGTTTCATTAAAGAATTGATTAGAGTAGAACAGCCCAGACAACTATGAATAAATGTGTGCATGTGTGTTATTTTATTCATAGAAAAAAATAGGATAGGAAAATTGTCCATGAATATTTTCTACTCCAGATCTGTAACCCCATCTCTGGACACCTGGCAAGCAGACAGCCAAGTCTGCACCACAGCTATTTTTATTCATACTGAGAAAGAGAAAGCAGTTAGTCAAAACAGCTATGCCTAGTTGTTAAGGCACCTTTCCTTTCTCTTATGGCAGCAATACTTCTCTAAACAGCAAGGTAGTAAGGTAGCAAATCCAATCTCATTTTTACACCCACTCTCTAACTCCTCTGGATTGCATGGGGACTTCCCAGATGTTGAACCCATGTAGAATAGGGTCCAATACCTGGAAGGCTCCCATACAATTCAGAACACCTGTAGAAGGAGAAGCCACAAAAACAAGGTTCGCCATGCCCAGGGTAATCAACACACTAGCCACCCTTGTTGAACAGATTAAAGAGGGCTTGATTCTCCTCTTTCCAAGTGCTCAGGAAAAAGCAGAGGTACCACCAAGTACAGGCAAGCTGGAATGTCAGCCTCTCTTTTTGTAGGGAACAGAGGGCACAGTCAAAGTGACTAAACTTGCATTCAAGAAAAAAAAATAGCATACACAAAGGATTGACTGCAACATGCTCTCTTGTTAAGATGACAATGTGTGAATCAGTTTCAGTGGTGCAGAAGTACCAGGACTCACAGGAATGACATATGGGACAATTTGATCAGCAGGGACTGCCCTCTCAGACTGTACTGTTCCCTCTGTTTCTTGTAGCTGTTGTATGCCCTCAATTGTTTCCAACCTATGGTGACCCTATCATGGGGTTTTCCGGGGCTGATTCTGTGTGATGTGCTCATGATCACCCAGTGGGATTCCATGGCTGAGCAGGGAATCAAACTCTCTTCTCCAGGGTCATCATCCAAAGCTCAAACAGCTACATCATGCTAGCTCTCTAGTCCCTCTGAACCTAGCTAAAATCTTCACAGTAGTAGTACGTGGGAAGGTAGATTTCCCTATATTGCTATAATATAAAGTATTTTAGAGGGACTTTGTCTTGGATGTGCAGATAAATTTCATTATTGTTGTCATCATCATCATCATCATCATCATTATTTATTTATTTGTTTGTATCCCGCCTCTCCATATGGATCGAGGCGGCGAACAACTTACAAATAAGGATGTATTTCGAAACATTTCTATACATGCCCCCAACAAGCTGGGTACTCATTTTACCGACCTGCGAAAGGATGGAAGGCTGAGTCAACCTTGGAGCAGGGCAGGATCGAACTCACAACCTTGTGGCTTGCAGTACTGGCATTTAACCACTGTGCCACCAGGGCTCCATTTAAAGAAGTTCTGGTGAAGAAGAAAATTGCTAAAACTGGTCTGTTGACAAGGTACAACAGATCTACCTGCATTTTGGGAGTCTTTTCAAGGGCACTACTCTGAAGACAGTATCTGTACTTCTAAATTTATTGCAACATCACTTGCTGCTCCACAGAATATTTGACTACATGATGGTATCGTACTCACTCTGTGTAGCGCTAGGCACAATCCTTATGCAATGTAGTGATGGATTAGTACATGTCGATACACCAAGATAATGGATATTACAAGTATGCATATTGGACTGAGAAGTGTTTCACACAAATCACCTTTAAATTCAGACACCCTTGTTGTTCTGTGCCTTCAAGTTGTTTCCAACTTATGGCCACCATAAGGAGAACCTATCTTGGGTTTTTCTTGGCAAGATTTGTTCGGGGAGGGGGTTGCTTTTACCTTCCTCTGAGGCTGAGAGAATGTGACACGGCCAAGGTCACCCAGTGCATTTCCACAACCGAATGGGGATTCCAGCCCTGTTCTCAAGAATCAAAGTCCAGTGCTCAAATCACTACACCACACTAGCTCTCATTCCACTGAAAACTACACAGAATGCTGTGTTAATGAATGTGCACAATAGAGTTCAATTTGGATTGGCTGGAAATTTTTCTTGTTTATACTAAAATGGGTGTGATTTCCCATCCTAGCTGAATTAAGTTTAGTATTTTCCCACAATTTTGGAATGCACAACGTAGATTTGAGAGTTCTAAAATAAGCGCCTCTCCCTATCTCATGTACATGGATGCATGCTTGCACAGAGAGAAACACCCACTAAAGAGGAAGTCATTAAGCCATGGTATTTTGGACCCAAAGGAAACAAAGTTTTATTTGGAGTCACAGTTGAATTTCCTTCCTTCCTGAAGTTCCTGCCTAAGAGTGACCTGACTACCAGATGCTTAAAGGAAAACCATTCTTTTCTATTACTAGGTTGAGTTCTTGTTGCCTATTTTAAAAACTTTAAAAAGGATGAAGCAAAAGGGCAATTTTTATAGCAAAAGGACAACTTTGCAAAGCTTCCACACTTTTAAAGGGAGATGCATCATGAGAATTAATATTTTTTTGTATCTTTCTAATAGTTTCAACTTTTTCTCTAGGATATGGAGTCCTCCTAGATATATTTTTAGGGTTTGCTTTTTTTCTTAAAATTCATACAACACAAAATGCATGCTACGACATAATGTCAAGCAATATCACTCTGAAACATCAAATCACCTGCGCCCTTTCTCACTTTTTTTTCCTTTTTGAGTTATACAAAGTGTTCCCCTCACATAAAACAAATAATGAAATAAAAAAGAAAAATTAAAAAGTAATTGAAATTAAAATTAAAATTTAATTTGAAAATTATCTTTTTAAAAAATCAAAAATATAATGTAATATAAATATACCATCAATGCTGCTTATGGCCTCAACTTTTTCCAACTTTCTTGATTCCAAGGAAATTTTTTTCTCTCATAATCCCAAAACCTTTTTATTTTTGCTTAAACTTCATTTACAGTATGATGTACCTTAACTAACTTTTGAGTTTTCAAATTCCTTGTTTCTCTTGGGTGTAGAGGACTCTTACAAGTGAGAGCAATATTTGTATTTTATCAGTCTATCAACGGGTCAGATTTACATATTGCATTTATCTACACATGCAAATAAGATTAGTGAAAAGAATGAACCCACTTTAAACAGACTTTGCCTTTGTGAGTTCTGAAGTGATTAAAAATTCATTGGTTAGAAACTGTATACCAACTGCAATGGAATTATTTATCTACAACAAATATATAGCTTAAATAATAGGTAACTTGCACTGCTAAATTAATCACTTTCTGTGGGAATCTACGGAAAAAATAATGTTTAAAATGAAGACCATGCTCAGAAAGTTCATGTACGAGTTAAAAAAACAAGAGAGAAACAAAGACCTTTATTAAATGTTATCAAATACAGAGATATCTCCACGTAATTCCTGTGGAAGTATTTGTTCTACTTATTTGAACTTGTTCAATATGGCCATGATTTGAATGAGTGAAGCTTCCGGGCAGTTTTGAAGGGAAACACCACCAACAATTAAGTCTTAAGAAGAGCGAAACATAGATAACTGAAATCAAAAAAGGAGACATAAAACAAGTCATTTTGTGATTCAGGCCATTTCTGCACTACATTCTTATAGAGTGATTATTCCACTTTCAACATCCTATGGAATCCTGGGGCTTGCAGGCCCCTCTCTAAACTGCAAACCCCGGGATTCCATAGGATGTTGAAAGTGGAACAATCACGCTATAATAGTGCAGAAATGGCCTGAAATGTCACTTGCACATTAATAAGCAAAGGCGGATGCAGAAGTATCAATGAGCTGTGAACTCCAACCATAGTCCAATGAATCGTCCACCAACAGTCTCCATATCTTGTTTAGATTGAGTTTCAGTTTATCAGTCCTCATCCAGTCAATCAACTGGACCAAGTACTTGACATCCAGTTAAAGGGACCAGATAGATAAATATAGATAAAAGTAATAAATGAATATATTTTCACAGTAAAATATAGAAACGTAACTTCCTGTCTGTCTGTATGATCAACAGCAAAGAAAAACACTGATAATGAAGACAGAATTTCTTAACTAGTTCTGTACACAATTACTCCTAGTTTGCTTTATTCGTTTTTGTTAATATCAAAAACTTCTCTCGGTCCTTCCAATAATGATGGAAGTTAGTGACAAAGTACTGATATATAGTGCCATTTTGTAGCCAGATATATGAATATTACATTGGTTGAGTTATCACTATAGGGTTTTGACCTTCGGCTAACCCATATTAAAGTCATTCATTTTCATGCTATTAAACTACTCGCCATCATATCAAAGAAACTGTCAGCACAAGGTTAAGTTCTTCTGACTGTGTTTAAATCAAAACAAATATAACAATATGAAGACAGAATTAGCATCAAGTCTGTAACAATATTGCCAAAAACATTATCTAATTAATCATTTTTGTTTACCAACCAGACAAGAGCAGTTAAGTCCCACCCAAAGATGCCATTCTCCTGCTGTAATTGTGTTTTACGTGAGGATGTGATAAAGCTCATCATTGGCAGATCTTGATGAGCCTTCTTTAAGATTTGTTAAGCATGATTTTATACCACTTATCCTAAATATCTCACATATTGCTAAATGAATAATCTCAATATATAGTGAATATCTGCATTTTGAGAAAATGATCATTCTATAACTACTGAACATTGTGATTTGTGACATTATTTCAAAAAATAGTGCTTCTAAGGGGCTGTTTTCCCCCAATGTTTTCACTGTCTCTGAGAACATTCACTTCTATAAATGTGTGAAACTACTGTTCCCTGATGAACAGGTTGCTTACCTGTAACTGTGGTTCTTCGAGTGGTCATCTGTGCCATCATACACTAGGAGCTTTAGCGCCTGCGCGGTAGCGTTCGGAAACTTCTAGAGCTTGTTCGCTTGGCGGGAACCCCTCCCCCACGCCGGTACTGCGCATGCTCCTCCCGCCGAGCAACGGTCTCTCCTCAGTTCTGTCGTCCGCCGTAGAACCTACAGGGACCTGAGAAAGAGGGGAGGAAGGGCGGGTGTGTATGATGGCACAGATGACCACTCGAAGAACCACAGTTACAGGTAAGCAACCTGTTCTTCTTCTTCGTGGTCTCTGTGCCTTCATACACTAGGAGACTGTGTAGCTTACCGGTCGGACGGCGGGTCAGGTCCTACAGCACGGAAGCCAACACCTCACGTCCAAACCGGGCATCTCTGCGCGACCGGCAGTCGAGCCTGTAGTGGCGCACGAAGGTCGATGGTTGGGACCAGGTCGCCACACGGCAGAGTTCATGCAGGTCAACTCCTCGCAGGAGGGCCGCAGAAGTAGCCACCGCTCTGGTGGAGTGGGCTCGAAGCAGGACTGGCGGAGGCTTCCTCGCGAGCTCATACGCCAGTTGAATAGTCCGTACCACCCACTTGGAGAAGCGCTGGGTGGACACTTTAAGGCCCTTCCGACGTCGCCCATAGCAAACGAAGAGATGCGGCGTCTGTCGGAAGGAAGCAGTCCTGTCCATGTAGAAGGCCACGGCCCGACGCACGTCCAGGGAGTGGAGGGACCGCTCCAACGGTGTCGTCGGGTTCGGGAAGAAGGCAGGCAGGATGATGTCCTGGTTGAGATGGAAACTGGACACCACCTTAGGCAGGAAAGAGATGTCAGGTCTCAGGACCACCTTGTCTCTGTGGAAGACCGTGAAGGGCTCATCAGATCAAAGAGCTGTGATCTCACCCGCTCGCCTCGCTGAGGTCACCGCTACCAAGAAGGCAGTTTTCATGTTCAGGAGCCTATCATCCGAGGTCGCCATCGGCTCGAAGGGCGGCTTTGTCAGCTGCGAGAGCACCAGCGAGAGGGACCACGGCGGTAGCGGTGGCGATATCGGCGGGTAGAGATGATGAAGTCCTTTCAGGAACCGCTTAACGGTATCGTTCCTGAAGAAGGCCGAGGCAGCCGATCGTGGCGGTTGGTATGCCACGATCGCGGAGAGATACACCTTCAGGGATGGAAACGCCAGCCCCTGTTGCCGGAGGTGCAGGAGGAAATGCAGGACGGTAGAGAGCCCCGCGGGCGATACCGGCTCACTCCTCTCGTTAGCGAAGGTCAGGAAGCGTCGCCATTTATATTGATAGTTGCGACGGGTGGATTCCTTCCTGGCCGCGACGAGGACGGTACCGAGCACGGGATCGTCTAGTGCGATATCCTCCAGGCATGGAGGGCCAGGCGTGGCAGGTCCGGATGGAGGATTCGGCCGCCGGAGTGGGAGAGCAGGTCCGGTGTCGGTGGCAACCGGAGCAGGTCGTCTCGTGCGGCTTGTAGCAGGGGTGCGAACCAATGTTGCCTCGGCCAGTACGGGGCTACCAGGATCGCGTCGGCTCGGTCGGCGAGGATCTTCGATATCGTCCGGCCGAGCAGCGGGAACGGCGGGAACGCGTAGAGGAGTTCCCCGGTCCACGGAAACTGGAAAGCGTCCCCGATGGAGGCACGATCGTGGCCTGGTCTGGAACAGAATCGGCGACACTTCGCGTTTTCCCTGGTCGCGAAGAGGTCGATCGATGGTTCGCTCCAGCGGTCCCGAATCAGTCTGAACGCCTCTCCGGAGAGAGACCATTCGAGATGGGATGAGGTGTCCCTGCTGAGGGCGTCTGCCGTGGTGTTCTCCTGCCCGGCCAGGTGAACTGCCACGGGATGCGTATGCAGGCGAATGCACCATTCCCACAAGTCGAGTGCAATGTTGAGCAGGGTTGTGGAGTGAGTCCCTCCTTGTCTGTTGATGTAACAGACAGCGGTGGTATTGTCCGTCAGAACCAGGACCGTCCGCCCCGCTACGACGTGGCGGAACGCCCGTAGCGCTTTCAAGACGGCGAGCAGCTCCAGCGCGTTGATATGGAGAGCGGTCTCGTCGTCGGTCCATCTGTCGCGGACTCTGAGATCGCCGCAGTGGGCACCCCATCCATACAGGGAGGCGTCGGTCGTTACCGTCACCTTCGGTGTCGGCTGTTGGAAAGGCATCCCTGACATGAGATTGCGTCGCGACTGCCACCATCGGAGGGATGAGCGGACGTCTTCCGGCAGCTGCAGTCGGAGTGTCTGTTCGTCTCGCAGGGGGTCGAATATGCGGACGAACCAGTGTTGAAGAGGTCTCGCTCTCAGCCTGGCGAGATATGTCACAGCGGTCGTCGCAGCCATGTAGCCCAAGAGCTGCTGGACGCTTCTCGCAGATAACGTCGGGGCCGTACGAGCGTGAGCGGCGGCCCGGATCAGGGTTTGGGCTCGAGACTCTGGTAGGTACGCCCTGGCGGAGGTCGAGTCGAGCGTCGCCCCGATGAAGTCCAAGATCCTCGCCGGCTCGAGGTGGGACTTCTTCGGATTCACCCGTAGACCAAGGCGGGTCAAGAGTGACAACGTCATGTGGACGTCGTGGTAAAGTCTCTGTTTGCAGGACACCACCAACAGCCAATCGTCGAGGTAAGGGAAGACAGAAGCACCCTTCGTCCGCAGGAAGGATACCACCGGGGCCATGCACTTGGTGAAGACCCTTGGGGCAGTCGAGAGTCCGAACGGCAGCACCTTGTACTGGTAACAGGTGTCGTCGACTGCGAAGCGGAGGTACCGTCTGTGCTGCGGGCGAATGGCGATATGGAAGTATGCGTCTCGGAGATCGATGGAGGCGAACCAGTCCCCTCGATGTAGGAAGGGCAGGATCGACGGTATCGTGACCATCTTGAACCTTTTGGGGCGGATGTAGTAGTTCACCCCTCTGAGGTCTAGGATCGGCCGGAGGGTACCGTCGGCTTTCGGTACCGTGAAGTACCTGGAGAAGAAGCCGGTGGTCTTGGCTTCTTGCGGGAGCTGCTCGATCGCCCCTTTCTGGAGGAGGGACTGGAGGGCCGGACTCGACGGCGTGGAATAGTAAGCGCCTCGAGGAGGAATATCGAGAAACTCGATGGCGTAGCCAAGACGGACGATGGAAAGCACCCAAGAGTCCGTAGTGACACATTGCCACTCCGCGAGATGTCGAGCCAGAGTCGGTCGGTCTCCGAGCGCTGATGGTAGGCTGAAGAGTGGGTATTGGTAGGTCCTGCCAGGCACGTCAAAACCGAGACTTTGTCTCGGAGGAGGACTTCTTGGACGAAGCCGGGCGTCGTCTAATCGTGCGTCTGGCCGATGAGCCGGAGGACGGTCTCGACTTTCCAGACTGGGCCGAACGCTGGAACGACGAAGTGGAAGATCGTCGCCAGGATGGGCGGAAGGTGGAGGCCCTGCGGGCTTGCGTGGCCGGCTGTAGCCCGATCTTCTTGGCGGTCAGCCTCGCCTTAACGAGATTGTCCAAAGCTTCGTCGGTGGACGAATTGAATAGGCCCTCACCGTCGAAGGGGAGATCTTCAATCCTCCTTCTGGTGTCCTCCTGGATGTCGGCCGGCCGCAGCCAAGCATGGTGGCGCAGGCCGATGGATCCCGCCATGACCCGGGAGGCAATCTCCACTGCGTGCCTGGAGGAGGCCATCTGCTGCCGAGCGATGGAGATGGCCTCGTTAAAGATCACGGAGGAGGCTTGGCGGATGTCCTCCGGTACCGCCTCCATCGCCAGTTGCAGGCGATCGAGCACCTTTTTCAGGTATGCCGCGAGGCAAGCCTGAGTGTTGGACAGCCTGATCTGCAAGGAGGCGGCGGAATAGAACCTTCTTGCATAGGCGTCCAACTTCCTGCCCTCTTTGTCCGGCGGGGTGGTGTGTTGCCTGCCGGAGCCTTTCGTCTGTGCCGACTCGACCACCACAGAGTTCGGTGCAGGGTGATTAAAGAGATAACCGGCGTTATCCTTCTGCACCCTGTAGAGGTGTTCCAGCCGCTGCGGTATCGGCTGAGCCGAGGCCGGCCTATCCCAGGCGGCCTTCACCAGTCTGGATACCCGGGACAGGAGAGGCAGCGGGGCCGTGGCAGGTTGCTTCCCTTCAAAGACGGAGAAGACTGGATCGTCGTCCTCCGGCTCCGCATCGGCGATCTTCAGGCCGAGGGTAGTAGCCATGCGGAGCAGCATCGCAGAGAACTGGTGGACGTCCCCTGGAGCAGAATCTGGGATCGGGTCCCCGAATCCCAGCGGAGGAGACTCCTGGGAGGCCGCCTCAGACACCTCTGATTCCGCACTCGAGTCGTACGACTCTGAGGTCGGTGAGTCCTCTCGCCGCTCGCTTGCCGGCTCCTTCGCAGTCGCCACAGGTGTTGCCTTCCTAGGCTTCTCTGCAGCCGGGGCGGTGGTAGTAGCAGCGTCCCGCTTGGGCTGGCTGACTACTGACTTCACCTTCTTAGTGGTGACAGGGGTAGTCTGGCAGGCTGACGTCGTCGTAGCCCGCTCAGTCACCACTGACTCCGTAGGGCGCGTCGCCGTTGCCGTGACCCTAGGAGGTGGCGATATCGCCCGATACCGAGGTGAAGGCTCCCTCGCCCTATGATATCGAGGAGAGGGAGAGCGGCTGAAGGAGCGGCGGTCCGACGGAGATCAGCTTCGGTGTCGACGGTACCGAGCCTCGTCCCCTCTAGGCGAGCGCGATTCGCGCTGTCGACGAGGTGACCGGGACCTCCGGAAGGTCTCCCAGCGACTCGGGCCACGATGGTACCGATCCCGGTACGATGGCGAATGTGACCGATAAGAGGCCGGGCGCTCTCTCCATTCAGATTCCCTCGCGTACCTGGCCACGTAGGATGCCGAGGTGTATCTGGAGGCAGACGAGCGAGGTTGTTCCTCTCTAGTCTCCCTAGGAGGCGGCGAGGCCACCGGACGCTCGGAAGAGCGGGAACGGGACCGGAAGGAGGTCGAACGCCGCTCCGGAGAAGCAGAGGGCTCTCTCTGCTGCAGGTCAGCCGACCTGCGACGGCTAGGAGGGCGGTGGCGCTCCTCCACCAGGGTTGGAGGGTCTGCCACAGGCGAGTCCAGGCGCTGTTGGGGAACGTCCTCGATCTCATCATCCGAGAGATCGACGGACTCGCCTCGCCCTTTGGAAGGCTGCTGAGTAGGAGGAGGAGTAGGAGGTTGAACGTCCCCAGCCGGGGAGCGCTTCTTCTCCTTCTTCTTCTTCTCCTTCTCCTTGCCCTTGCCTCCGTCCGGAGCAGGGCGCTTTTTAGCAGGCGTCTCCGTCAGGGGAGCCTCAGCCTTCCTCGCCGTCGAGGATCCTTTCGCTGACTTGGCAGCCGCCGACAGCTTCGGGATCCTCGGTAACGCCGAGATCGGCGTTTTCGCCGGTACCGAGCCCGATACCGACGAGGTGGACGGAACGGCAGCCGCCGATACCGTCGATGGCGTGGTCGTCTTCTTGTCGGCCATCTTGGAAGTGGAGGTCTCGTCTATCGCCCGCAGAGACTGTTCCCAACAATAAGACTTAAGTCTCGCGGACCGGTTGCGGAGAGTTTGGGGAGTAAAATCCCAGCAAATTGGGCAAGTCCGAATGTTGTGGGACTCACCCAAACAGAAAAGACACTCCTTGTGGCCGTCGTTGAGGGCAACTTTGCGCCCGCAGGACACGCACTTCTTGAAGAGCACGGACATAAGACGAAGAACGCCAAACTGCGAAAATCCGAAGACCAAAAGCCGAAGGGGGAGTCCGAAAGAAAGGTCAGAGACAGTCCAAAAGTCCGTAAAACCGTGAAAACAGCAAGCCAAGCACAAAAGTGAGAGGAACAAACCAAAGAACCTTCCGTACGCGACGGCGGACGAGAAAGAACTGAGGAGAGACCGTTGCTCGGCGGGAGGAGCATGCGCAGTACCGGCGTGGGGGAGGGGTTCCCGCCAAGCGAACAAGCTCTAGAAGTTTCCGAACGCTACCGCGCAGGCGCTAAAGCTCCTAGTGTATGAAGGCACAGAGACCACGAAGAAGAATCTTCTGCTACAATCCCTTCTGCTAAGAAAATGACTCTTTTACTATAAGAGAGACCTGGACTATTATTGTGGAGATGATACCCCTATTGAAAGAGGTACATCCAACCCTGCAGCTTGCTTATCCTTTCAGACAACCATGAAGCCACTCACGTAGGGAGAAAAATCTGTGTTTTAATTTCAGAGAATCCTCAGATAGTTGGAAAATGCACCAGGATGAGATTCTGTAGTCCACAGGTAAGCAATCTCAGGACAAAGACCTTGGTAGGACACTGTAATTGCAAGATGAGATGCCCATGAAGGGACAGACTGAGTTAAGAGTCTAAAGAAGCAAGCAAGATACAAACAAAACAGTGAAGAGAAAGCATCTGCAGAGATGAGAAAGTGTGGCTCTCATCAGCTATCCCTAGACCTTTCTTTAACTTGCCTGGCTTTTCTCTCTTGCAGAAGAGCTCATCCCTCAGCAATCTCTAAATCGCTCTTGGCTTACATCTCTCTTACTTACATCCTCCCAAGTCTGGAAACCAAGAAAAGCCTCAGACAAGTTTATTACACAAGTCTTGGGTTGCAGCCCTTCATTCAGTTACAACTTAACTCCAAAGAACAAGCCTCTACCTTGCAGCTCCCCTCCACTCTTTAGAGCCACTCAGTGGTTTCTCTTTGCTCCATACACCTCACAAACGCATTGACTCAGGCCAGCAGCTGGCTCTTATTTCTCCCTAATGTCGGGGATCTTGAAAGAGGTGAGGTGGCACCTCCAGTAAGTCCTGTTCTCCACTGTTGTTGTTGTGTGCCTTCAAGTCATTTCTGATTTACATATACCCTAAGGTGAACCTATTGCAGGGGTTTTTTTGGCAAGATTTCTTCAGAATGGGATTGCCTTTGCTTTCCTTTGAGGCTGAGAGAACGTGACTTGCCTAAGGTCACCCAGTGGGTTTCCACTACTGAGTGGAATTCAAACTCTGTTCTCCAGAGTTGCAATACAAAGCTCAAGTATACCACACTGGCCTTTCATCAGTTGCATAATAAGGTAACACAACACATAGGCAATTGGTTTGGTTTTAGAAAGAACTAGTGTATATACCCGGTGTTGCCTGGGATTTTATTTTCTCACAGGTAAAATCTGTTAGAAATGCCTTAGGAATTAGCTTACCTTATCTTAGGAATTAGATGTGGTTGAAATACACAGATTTGAGATCCTGTGTCTCTCATTCCGCAATCTGTCTTGTCCAGTATATGTAACTTTTCCCCATAGTCACCAATCCAATCTGTATTCAGAGTTGTTAACGTCACAGAGGTTTGGTTTCTGAGGAAACACAGTGCCTCTCTTCTTGCTGTTGGGCATCCAGTCCAACCCTCTGCCATGCAGGAACACCCTCAAAGCACTCCCGACAGATGGCCATCAAGCCTCTGCTTAAAAACCTCTAAGGAAGGAGACTCCACTACACTCCGAGGCAGCACATTCCACTGCCGGGCAGCCATGATTGTCAGGAAGTTCTTCCTGAGGTTCAGGTGGAATCTCCTTTCCTGCAGCTTGAATCCATTGCTCCTTGTCCTGGTCTCTGGAGCAGCAGAAAACAAGCCCTCTCCCTCCTCTACGTGGCATCCTTTCAAATATTTAAACATGGCTATCATGTCCCCTCTTAACCTTCTCTTCTGCAGACTAAACATACCCAGTTCTCTAAGTCTATCCTCATAGGGCATGGCTTCCAGGCCTCTCACCATTTTGGTCGCCCTCCTCTGGACTTGCTCCAGCTTGTCAATATCCTTCTTGAATTGGGGTGCCCAGAACTGGACACAGTATTCAAGATGGGGTCTAACCAAAGCAGAGTAGAGTGGTACCAGTACCTCTCTCGATCTAGACACCATACTCCTATTGATGCAGCCAAGAATTGCATTGACTTTCTTGGCTGCCGCATCACACTGCTGACTCATGTTCAGCTTGTGATCTATGAAGACTCCTAGATCCCTTTCACATGTACTGCTATCCAGCCACGTGTCCCCCATCCTATATTTCTGTATTCCATTTTTTCTACCTAAGTGTAGGACCTTACACTTCTCTCTGTTGAATTTCATTTTGTTCGCCTTGGCCCAGCTCTCCAATCTATCCAGGTCATTTTGAATTTTGATCCTGTCCTCTGGCGTATTAGCAACCCCTCCCAATTTGGTATCATCTGCAAGTCTGATGAGCATGCCCTCTATTCCTTCATCCAAGTCGTTGATAAAAATATTGAACAGCACTGGGCCCAGGACAGAACCCTGTGGCACCCCACTAGTCACTTCTCTTCAGGATGAAAAGCAGCCATTCGTGATCACCCTTTGGGTTCGGTCGGTCAACCAATTACAAATCGAAATAACAGTAGCCCTGTCCAGCCCACATTTTACTAGCTTCTTTGCAAGAATGTCATGGGGAACTTTGTCAAAGGCCTTACTGAAATCAAGATATGCTACATCCACAGCATTCCCTTCATCTATCAAGCTAGTAACTCTATCATAAAAAGAGATAAGATTAGTCTGGCATGACTTATTTTTGAGAAATCCATGTTGACTTCTCGTGATTACCGCGTTCCTTTCGAAGTGATTAGAAACTGACTGCTTAATGATCTGCTCCAGGATCTTTCCGGGTACTGATGTCAGGCTGACTGGGCGATAATTATTTGGGTCCTCTTTTTTTCCCTTCTTGAAGATGGGGATAACATTTGCTCTCTTCCAGTCTGCTGGAACTTCTCCTGTCCTCCAAGATTTCTCAAAAATTATAGCAAGCGGTTCCGAAATGACCTCTGCCAGCTCTTTTAATATCCTAGGATGCAATTCATCTGGCCCTGGAGACTTGATTTCATCCAGTGTGGCCAGGTATTCCTGTACCATCTCTCTACCTATTACGTGCCTCATTTCTACAACATGTACCCCTATTTTTCAGTCCCGCTTTATTTATGGGCCCTCCTACCTCCATATGAGACAGAACTGCTACTACCAGTTCTGCTACTGGCAAGATGCAGTGATTGATCTATATCTTTAACTCCTGATACCCCAGCACTTCAGAAAACCCATGGAAAATTCTTGACTTGCAAGTGAAATCATATCTGTTGTGTTAATTAAAAAGAGTGGCTACCAAGAAAATGAATGACTACCAAAAGAACAACAACCACACTAGTCTAGTTGCGCAGGAGTGCTGTTACTAGTTAATACAAAATGTACTATATATGATTGCAAGGAATTGGAGGGATTCATCTTGGAACCTTTCATGAAACAAACAAACTAAAAGATGAACAAGCTTTCTCTTAGCCTACTGCTATTGGAAGCTGTTCTTGGGATGCCACAAAAACCATGGGTGCTTCCAGTCTATTTGGTCATGCATGCCTCATTCCAGAAGAAGGAAGTGATCAGCACCTGAGGAGTGGTGAATGCAACTTGGTTGGGGATCTTAAGACTCAAAGGGTTGTGGTGACTGAAGATGATCATTGTCAGGAATCTGCAAAAGACATAGACTTGTCAATGGCCTGTGGGTAATGAGGCCTCTGAGAGATAACACTCAGACTGAGCACCAGTACCATAACTGTAGGAGAGAAAACCAAAGGCTAAAGCCTCAAATAAACCATTTATGAACCCTGTACTGATTCACAGATTTCAAAGAACAGGAGGGATTTAATGTTCTCTTTCCTGGGAAGGATACTACATTATTAAAAAGTTTACTGTAGACATCAAGAAACAAGCATATTTTTTTCTTTGGCAAGGCTAATTTTATGCTTATTTACAAGACTTTCTAAATATACTATACTAAATGGAGTTGATTATGTCTCTGGCTATCATGGCAATCTTTTCAGGTGAAAAAATACAATTACTATGCAAATCCTTGATCAGTTCCAATGCTACAAAATTACATATCCAAAAAAAAATTATGTTTGTTCCTTCTAAAATGCATACACATGCACACACCATAGAGTTCTAAGTGAGAAATGAACTTTAAGGAAAGGAAATTTGTAATCAATTTACATAGAAAAAGCCATATGACATTATTTTTACCACATTAAAAGCATGCATTAGGGTGAAGGGGAACCTGCCATTCTAAGCCAAGACACAGAAGGTAAAAAAGGCAGTTGACATCACAATGTCTAAGCTATGAATGCATTTTTTTTAAACTGGCAAACCACAATGGCTAAATGGTAATCGGCAACTACAATCAAATTTCAGAAAATAATTCCCTGAATCTCCTAAACAGTGTGTTGTGGACTTGAAATCCTAAACCAATTATTTATCCCAAGTAGGGTATATCTAACTGAATAAATCCAAGCTATTTAAGTACTGACTTACTAGGATTCCAAATGATTTCATGTTTCTACCCCCGTTTGGACTAAAAGTTGGATTTAGGACAAGTTCTGAAATGAGACTAAATATTTGCTGCCCAAATCAAAGTACATGTGGGCATCATCCTCTTCCTCTTCCATGTAGAGAAATCAACGGAGCTGCCAGCAGTTTAATCATACTTCAAACCTGGCAACACAACCGTATCTTCTGCTATATCTGAACTGATAGGTACTTTAGTGAGGTGAGGAAAGGATATGCAGCATCTATAGCACTTCCCTATTACTGATGGAAGTGTCTGATTTACTTGAGAAGAACGGTCAGGAAAGAAAAGTCTTGCCCTATAACACATGCCACTTGAGGCAACTGCATAATTTGGCTCTAATGATAGGGATAGCTCTTAATGACAGAACTCTCAAGTGTTGATGTACTATAGGCTATTTCTCCACTAAAATATGGCAAATCTACAAAGCATTGATACTATATTATCCTTGATTCCACACGATTCTTACGTAAATGTCTATCATACATGGGACTAACTTTAGGATACAGTTAATGAGGACCTAGGGCAAAGCTTGTTTTTCGAAGAGCAAAATTGGTTCATCTGAAAACAAAATCAAGATTAAAAACAGATGCTTGGGTGTAATTTCTGAAAACAGAGCTCTTCTCTCAGAATAGGGCTTTCTGAATTTCCTTTCCTGCTGCAGCAGGGGGTCCTTTGGAATGGCACCATCTTCACACTTCCACCTCCGAAATATTCTACCAAGAAAGCCAGCCAACTGTAGTCATGTATCAATGATGATGAGCATGGTTCTTCAAATAGCTAAGAACACAACTCAGAGCTTAAGAAAAAGCAGATCTTATTTCTGTCATGTCACAACGGGAGGGAACAGTAACCAGGACAGAGAATTTTAATAACGTAATTAGACAGGGGTATTGTAAAAATTTTCTGTGCTCTAACGAATGAGCTAGTTTCATTTTAGTGCCATTCCAATGTCTATAACTAATGATCCAGATTCCTTCCTGATAGCAAACTGCAGAATTTGCAGTTTTTCTCCAATTGCCTTCACAGATATTTCCGTTCCCACCTTAAACATGAAATGTCATATCTGGTTGGTATGCATGCTTCACAGAGTATCTCCTAGCTATTAAATTAAGCCAGGCATCTTTTTTAGGTGAGCTGGCAATCCTTCTGTATTTATTCTTTGTAAAAAAAAAAAAAATTCAGATAAGTGTGTTATTTTTGGAACCTGTAAAACTACACAGCCATCACAATGATGTGCTTTGTGTGTTGGACCTGGATTCCAGGAGGCCAGGTCCTTTAACATTATGCTCAAGATGTATAACACGTGGTATATCATCTCTTTCAGGGCCTTGTGAAGAAAATCAATCCCAAAACGGACCCTCCCCATCTCACTCTCATGCCGATTTATGATTGTATGAGTGTCCCAGATTCTGATTCAAAGACACCATATCTGCTTGATCCAAACAAGTAAAGAATCATCAGTGGCAGATTAGAACCCACTGCTTGAACACAAGAAAAGGTGTTGATTGCTATTTTATTCTTTGTTTGAAGGAACACAGACCAAATTTCATATTTAATTATAAAAATCTCCCATAGATCCTCACCCCTCCCCTTAACAGCGCTGGATCAAGAAGTGTAAGAACCAGGGTTTGGTTGGTTCAGGGTCATCCCAAGCCAGCTGTAATGGTGCTCTGTCTCCATCTTTAGGCAACAAAAAATGGACATCATATTAACTCGATCTGACCAAGAGGCAAAGGCAATTTCTTAGAAGACTGCTAGAGGAGAACTGTTTGAAACAGAGATAAAGTCATCAAACGAAATGTTAGTACTGGTATACTACTGAGAGCAGGATTTAATACAAACATTTGGATGGTAATGTCAAAAAAATACAACTGTCACATACACAGTTAATCATAAACACATTCTGAAAATTTTGTCAGCTTCCTCTATATATATGTCCCAAATTATTTTAACAGTGTTCTTTTAACTTTTAACCAAAAAGATATTTAAATACTACATATACAGACTAGTACACTTTACATTTGAAACTGAATTACCAGCTGAATAATCACATTTGATTACCCCGGAACCTTTCTGAAGTCTCAAGCGTTGTCTGCATTCACAACTAGCTGTTTTTCTATATGCTGCATTTTATATTCAGCATTTTGAACAACTCATGCAACATTCAGCAGGTAGCAAGTGACATTGTGTCTTGTCATATGCACCCAAAGCATTTATCTAATTGAAGATTTCTATTTAGATGGGGTTTTTTTCCAAATTCTTCTTTCACTTGCATTTACTCATTCAGATTCATGTGCCTGCTAGTGAAATCCCATACATCCTTTCCACATTATCATTTTCCACAAGAGATACTGGCATTGCTTTGGATTAAGCGAGTGATAAAAAGAGAATCTTCAAGTCTGGCCAATTCGTTTAAACTGTAAGATCTTGAAAGACCCTTCTTAAGTTATCCAAGGCATGAAGCCCACTTAATCTTTTCTTTAAAATGAAAAGGGTTCATGCAATTGGATTTGCTATAATATTCATATTCAGTATTGAGTAAAAAAAAAAACTGAGTAAAAGAAAGAAACTGAGAATCCTATTAGAATTCTCAATTACTTTTTCTTATTGGCATTGTGGAATAAGCACCTTAAAACAAATATTGGATTTTTACTTGAAACATTAACATGTAGCCCACAAGCCAGTTTTATATTCAGGAACATATCCTCACAAGCTTCATGAGCTACTAACAATGAATTAAAAATTAAGCACTGAACACAATATTCTTTTGTCAGTTCCTTGTTCAGAGGGAGCTATGTTCACTCACTAAATCTGTCCCTGGCCTCTGGGAGGATCCAATGCCAGTTTTGCAATGCATAACATGCTATTATTTTCTTCTCCTTATTAGGAGAGTAAACAACAGAACCAATTATTTCTTTATTGAAATTGCTATGCTTTTTGATGTAGGAACAGACTTCCAAATATTCTTTGATCTTCCCTCATTCTTTTCTCCACTCCATTTTCTGATAGTACATAATCCTTGTGTACAGCTGAACATCATGTCTTATATGTCCCACTTCCTTCACAAAAATTTGACTGTTGGGCTTGATCATAGACACCTCAGCTGGCAAACCGCTCTGTTCTGGATTGCAAAAATGGCAGTTAATGCAAGCAACACATTCAGCACGGTATTGAACTCCAGTTTTTGTCCCTTTGTCTTTTTTTAAAAAGAAGTTTAAAAATTTAAACTAAGGACAAGCTAAATTGACAGAATCCTAAGCAAGTTACTTGTTGTGTTTCTATTGAATCAATGCCACAAGATCTCTGCTTTCATCTAGTAAGGATTTCCATTATCTCTCAAAATGGGAGAAAGAAGAGTTTGGAATTTTAAGGGTTCTGGAAGAATTAGTCTGAATACAGATCATCTCATCTTCAAAAAATGCGGCCTTACAGGGCAGAGGCAAGAATTATACAATTTCTAAACATCCTACATAGGTATGGACCATGGGGACTCAAAGCATCTGCAGACTTAGTTAATGGCTGCCCTTGGGCTCAGCAACAAAATAAAATGTGCTAAATCAGAACAGTTGGGACTAGACTATGGTCCACAGCAAGAAGATGGACCTACCTGTGCAAACTTTAAAACAGACCCTTGCTTCAACAGTCTTTCTTCAGAACAACATAGTCTGTAAAACTGCCCTATCTCACACCAGTTCCAGTTCATGAGTTGAGTTTGAAAAGTAAGGGCAAGGCATATATGGGTTTTACTAAGTAAAGCAGGAGAGCCAATATAAGTTGCTCAAAGAGATATGGATTATCTTCAGATAACATCCCAATTCAACATTTCCTGGAAGCATGATGAACTGAATGTCCTTCTCCATTTATTGCCAGTTTTGATGGATAAGTGGATCCAAATTGCAATAGGATTTCAGTTTAACTGCAACGCTTGCAAACGTTAACTTCTTTGTACTACAGCTCTGAGAATTCTCCAGCCAACACAGTCAGTGACCATGAGAGCTGGAGTCCTCAAAAGAAACTTTTCCAAGCTCTGGAAATATGCCACCAGTACAAATGACTTTGGTTTCCTGTCTCTGTAAAAGGACCACCATCACCGGCCTGCTATCCCTTTGGTCTCCTGTCACATTTGACATGGAGGCTCTTGCTGTGAAAGTGCACACTGACAAAATGTGAACATAACATGTCCACATATTTTACCTACACAATGGCTTTGCCATGTTTGACAAACTAGGCAAAGGATAAATAATGGCATGCATTCAAGTGCTATCTATGCTCTTACCATCACAATGAATTTCATATAGGTGCTAGTGAGCCTTCTCCTCTACTTCTTCATTTACCGAGGTAAGTAAGGATTGCATCTGAGCCATGTCTCAAGTCTCCAATATAGCTAGCTTTATTTGCTCATCTCTGTTCCCAGAAGACACACTTGATGCCAAAATAAATAAAGACTGGTTTTAAAATAAAGCACTAACTCTTATTTATTGAATATTTTTCTTTTTGATAATGGAACTAAATGTTTGGTAAATTGAGCTCCACGGCGGTGACTTTGTAATAAAACTTTTGTTAGCTAAACATAGAGATTGTTAAAGTGCTATTAATACCAGTCTAGGCATAATTTCAGGGAAACGTTCATCACTGTTTTTGTGTAAATGAACAGATCAAACAAGAAATGATTTAGGGTCTTGTTAATTTTGCACTTAGCAGATACAAAAAGGTTCACACATTGGCAGCATCTGCTACCTGCCACAGAATGATTATAATTTGTGCCCGATGATGATGATGATGATGATGATAACAACGTAATTATAATTATTATAGCTATGTATCTATATCACCTGGTACAGAGAGACTGAGAATAGGTTCCCTCATTACAATATTTGAAGTACAGTAGCCCTTCCACATTCACAAGGGTTTGGGGTGCAGAACTCTTGCAAAATTGGAAAAAGCATTAATAATCCCCCCTGCAATTTCCCCCCAAAGCTCCTCCCTCTCACCCCTTTGCGTCTTGCCCTTGGATGGGAGGGGAGAAGACAAGGTGAATGGCTTACCAGTACTCTCCCCTCAGACAGAGAGGAGCAGAGTTCTGAGGTTCTACTATGTCTGGTTGCCATCCTGAGAAAGGAGGGTAAGAGCAAAGAGAGCACCTGACCAACCAGCAGCCATTACACAGCAGCCACACAGTAGAGAGAACATGACTCCAGCAACAGGGGAGGGGCTTTACTCGCCCAAAAGGAAAATCCATTTTAAACACAAGCCTTGTAAACCTGGGGTGCGGAATGCAAGGGAATGGAAGGCGGAAAAGGGGGGGCAAGCATGTGCCTTGTGAATAATCAAATTCACTAAGGTCAAATCCACAAACCTGGAGGGAGGACTGCATTGGTAAACTTACTCTCCTGTGCCAGTATTATTTTTCAGCAGCATTTGGCCCACATTTGTTAAGACTGGAGAAAAATAATGTTAAACTAGATCTAGATCAGGGTTGGGAAACTTTTGGTCCTCCAAATATCTTGGATTACAAGTCTCACAACCCTTTGACACTTTTTATTTAATAAGTTTTGGGCAGATGGGAGTTGTAAACTAAAATCCCTAGATGGCCAAACCTTTCCAACTGTTGATCTACATGCATAGTGTGGATACATGCTGCTTTTCTTTCCAGTTGGGCATGTGGAAAAAACTATTCTTACTATCTAGTGGTAAAAAATGACAAACCCAAAAGCTGCTTTGGTTTGGGAAATGAGGATGACAATAAGGGGTTTCAGAAACAGGAATTAGGTTGTCATCAAGTAGTTTTTGGCAGTGAGAGAAGAGAGATTTTGTACCGGTTTACCATCTAAGAGTTATTGTGTAACTTGTAGATAAACATACTCTCTGCCCTCTGAGGGCACAGACCCCTGTCCTAAACCCCGTGGGCACTAAGTATAAAATATATTTAATTCAATGTCTCCAATTTCTAGTGTGCTCCTTTTTACATTGAAAGTAAATGTGCAAACCATCCTTGGGTATGGAAACAGGGCAGGTTATCAACTGAAATAACTATATTTATAGGTGCAGAACTGGAGGCAAGACAGTATTGACATGAGCTAACCTAAATATCATCTTCTGTAGGTGGAGCTGTATAACAAATACCCTTGGAAGTTGTGACTAAGTATGGAAAAAGAAACCCCAGGAGATTTCTTAAAAATATGGCCTTATGATAAATATACATGCATGAGTTATGATTTGCAAAATTAAATCTTGCAATGTTAGATTCCCCCCCCCGCCTCAGATTGACAATGCATTAAGTAACAGTCAATCTCTTGATTATCTTTCAGGATGATAAGCATGAAGTATTTACACACTTGTATTTCACACAATGACAGACATGGGCTATCATCTATCACTTGGTACATTTCTAATCACAGCATTTCATGCCCCAATTCATAGATCCCATTTAAAACCTCTTCCCTGAGAAAGTTTCAAAATATAGTCTTTGACATAAAACTTTAATGTATACTTACATTTTAAAAAAATACTGCTGAATAATCTAGTGAAGTGCATTTAAATGTTAAAAAAGTTTCCCCTACAATTACATTAAAAGTTTTGAAGTATGTACTAAATTATAAAAAAAAAGGTTCAAAAGAAAGAAATGTTTAAACATGTACATCTCATAAAATGAGGTATAATGCAAGTCACACACTCCCCACTCACCCCTGAAAGCATTTGAGATAATATGTACATTAAAACACAATACTTAAAAATATGAATATGGGATGAAGACATTGTAGATTCAGTTCTTCTAAGAGAAAACATGAGTCACAATTTAGTTATCTTGTTCCTGATCATCCAAGCTATAGTTCACAAGAGGCTTGCATGCTCTTATACACATTACCTTCTCCTTTACTGGCAAAATCACAGTTTGCAGTGACATCTGAAACTGTGTAAACAATGTTTAGCACTATGACTGCTGTGAACAACTTTGAAGAAAGTTTGCAAAGCATGATGTGGAAGCAGTTTTTGTTAGCATTAGCCATTATCTATTTCATCTGAATTTCACCACTATATTTAGGCAAATTGGCACAGGAAACAGTAAAGCCATATACAAACAGGAATGGAGGGTCTTTGAAAGTCTGTTCATAAAAGAAGTTTCTTGACAAGCCTCCTGAGCCATATACAGTAGGACCTTGTATCTGCAGGGGATTGGTTCCAGGGGCCCCCATGGATACTGAAAGCCATGGATAGTAGGGAGCGCCCCATCCCACTGCTGGCCCTGGCCTGATCGTAATGGCAGCAGGTGGGAAAAGAGCGGATTGGGCCCAGGGCAGGCGATGAAGGTTGGCAAGAAGCACAGTCCCACACTCCCTGCTCTTTTCCCACCACCAGGATTGGGTGCAGGGTGGGTGATGGGAGTTGGCAAGGAGCACGATCCCGCGATCCCTGCTCTTTTCCTGCTGCTTGCTGCTGGGATAGGGGCCAGGATGGGCAATTGGAGTTGGCAAGGAGTGTGATCTCGCACTCCCTGCTCCTTTCCTGCTGGCGGGATCAGGTCCAGGGTGGGTGATGGGAGTTGGCAAGGAGCACAATCCCGCGCTCCCCGCTCTTTTCCCACTGCCGGGATTGGGCCCAGAGTGGGTGATGGGAGTTGGTGGGGAGCGTGATTCCACACTCCCTGCTCTTTTCCCACTGCTCGCTGCTGGGATTGGGGCCAGGGCGGGCAATAGGAGTTGGTGAGGAACATGATCCTACCCTCCTCGCTCTTTTCCTGCCGCCAGGATCAAGCCCGGGGTGGGTGGCAGGAGTCGGCGAGGAGTGCAATTTCAGACTTTGCCTGGCCCACTTTCAATCCAGCAAACCTAAACCAATCTACCATTCAACTGCTCACCACCACGCCCTACACATCTCCCTGGTTTGAACATTCCAAGCTAGTCAGAAAAAAGCAAATTTCTCAGGAAGCCTCCAGCAGAAAACAATACATATCTTGAGGAAGAGAGAGGTTTTATACAATTTGGTGGTTCACAACTTACTCAACCTTGATTTAGATCCTATTGAAAGTAGCTTTGAAAATTAACACAGCATTTTTGTTTTTATTCAGATACTGAGACATATACATATATCAATTTCTGAGCATTTAGGTCTCCTCCTAACATTTAACTATTACCATCAACAGCTGGCTTGTTTTATGTACACAATACATTCTTTGGGGCTAAATATTCCTCACACAGATCTCTCAATCTATTGTGTACATATGGACCTATAATTCTTGCCTCACAAGACGCAATTGCAAAAGGTAGGAACAACATTCACCCTCAAAAATCAAAAGTTGTCAGCAATTTTTCAAATACGGAATGGAGAGAACACCCAAAAATAAATTTTAAAAAGTCAAAAATGTTTTTTTAATGCTTCATTATTTTTATTCCATGAATAAGTTAAAAAAACAACAAAAACAAAACACAAATATATAAATATCATTAAGAGAAGAGAAAAAAATTATGTACATATATGTATGATATCAAGGTGTAAACAGAGAATTATTTACAAACATAGTAGGGGTTTTTTTTAAAAAAGTATTTCATATCTGCTAGGTATATTTTACTGTCTTTTTATCTCTGAAATGAGAGTTTTTATCTTAAACAGGAGTAAACTTCTTGTCCTTGAAAACCAACATTATTACAGAAGGAAAGCATAATGGCACACTCTTTCTGAAAACTACCCCATTTTCAAGTCCTCATAAGGAAAAACAATCAATAAAAGTCCGGTAAGTTATGAAAACCTTCAAGTAGGTATCACTGGGGAAAATAACATCAACTTTGTTTAGCAACAGATTAGGTTCTAGGCAGTAGAGTCACTTTTCACATCCCAAGGGTGTGAAAGGACCCAGCTGTGACATGAGTGAAGCAACATAAGACACTAGAAACTCCAAGATGGTCACATTGAACATAATGTGATTTTAGCTCCCAGTGACTTCCGAGAAGATGTAACCTACTTTTTATATTTGAGACTAATATGAACACAGTCAGTACAGGCCACACTCTGCCCTCTGGGAAAGATAGGGGGTTTTTTCCCCCTCTTATCTTCTGATCTTCTGGCAATTTACAGATTCACAACATGGATAACAATACAGTTATATTTATTTCTTTATTTAATGAAACTTTTCTTCAGAAGTCAATAAACTCAGGTCCAAAAGCTCAAGCTAGAAAGAATAAAATCAACAGAGAGAAAACTTGAGTAAAGTTAAACAACTTTAAATTTCAAAATATTCAAAAAGCCAAGGGACTTTTTTTTTTTTTAAAGGTCCTCACCTGGCACTGAAAGGCCATATACAGAAAGAACTAGGTAGACCTTCTTGATAGGAAGTAACCTAAAAACATTAGATATTTAGAGTACAATTGTATATCCACTTACATGGCAGACTCATAAAATTCAATGGGACTTACCCCAGAGTAAATATATAAAAGTATGTTTAGGTCAAGATTTTATTAAGAGCCAGTATAACACCATGGGGTTGTGAGGGGGAAAACAGGACAGCCAGACTGGTGGAGAGAGGAAGGGATGTATGTCTATGCACCATTTTAGGAGCATCATGGGCTGCTGTGCCATGTGAGGAACACTAGGGGCCTTTCTGCACTACACTGTTATTGTGCTATTATTTCACTTTCAATATCCTGTGGAATTCTGGAGTTTGCAGTTTAGGAGGGGGACATTTAGAATTCTCTGCCAGAGGGCTCTTTGGCTTCAGTAAACTACAAACCTCAGAATTCCACAGGATGTTGAAAGTGGAATAATAGCACTATAACAGTATAATGTGGAAAGCCTCTAGGACAGTGGTTCTCAACCTGTGGGTCCCCAGATGTTTTTGGACTTCAGCTCCCAGAAGCCCCAGCCACTATGGTCAATGCTCAGGGCTTCTGGGAGCTGAAGTTTTTGAACATCTGGGGACCCACAGGTTGAGAACCACTGCTCTAGGAGGTTTCAGAGTCCTCCTTATGACAGCCCATAAATTATGCAACTGCAAGCTCAACTGCCCAGATAGACAAGCATAAAGCCCCCAAACTGCATTGTTAGCAATATATACACATACTAGTCTATTGTGTATATTCCTATTATCTAGCAGTCTGTATCAGGGCTGGCAACTATCAGAGGCTGGAGGGCTGCATTAGTCTTCCAGGAAACCTCAGAGGGCAGCAACCAACACTGCTTCCTGCTCCCACCAAAAAAAGTCCCCAAAATGCACCAATATGCCTTCTGTGGGCCTAGGTAGCAGTTTTGCCATTTTAGGCCCTGTGTGCCATTTGGGGTCTGGGAGAGGACTTTTTTTACAACATGAAGTAATAGGAAATTTGTTTGCTCTTAACATTTAAAAAAAAAAAAAAAGGCTCTCTTTGGGCCAAAATGGACTGAAAGGGGCAGAAAACATGGTGAAAATGCCACCAAGTTTCCCAAAAGGCATTTAGCAACACTGGAGCACAAAAACACTCCATATTTTCATTGTAGGATATATGTATTGCATATCTAAGTCAGAACTGAATTCCGGTCAATGGCTTTCCAGAGGATCAACTATCATTCTTCATTAGCCCTCTGTGGAGATGCTGGGGACTGATTCTGCAATGAATCTAAGTTAAACCCCCTTCTCAGATCAGAGAACTGGTGCTACAAAACACATAATTTGAGTTACTTGATTCTTAGATCTCAAAATATTGACTTCCCCTCCATTTATACACACATGCATATTTTTCTGGTATCAGCCAGGAAAAAAAAGCTAAGCAAGAAGAAATGCATGTAGCCATATTGATTCAGTATTACAGGTTACTATTGGACAAATATTTCAAGCACCATTAATTCAGTGAGTGTTAATACTATATGCAAACTCTTTTAAAATATGAAGTATTGTTAAAATAATCAAGCTTATTAATAAAGTGCCTCATGCTGCACTAGGCACAGTACAAGAAAGGGAAATTATGTTCTTGTCTATAACTAGCAACACACTGTAATTAAGAATACAAAAGGGCATTTGGGGATGGAAACAAAAACAACATTTTGTTATTGTTCCAGTTCTTCCTAGAAATTGCTTGAGCTACAAAGGGTATGCAATAGGGCAGTAGATATCATATCAAAGGGAAAGCTAAAATTACTACTCTTATGATAAAAACTGCATCAGTAGAACACAGATTTGTAACCAGAACTTTTGACACCGAAGTGTTAAACTCACCCTTTAAATTCCTGCTAATGGATCTATTTCAAATGAAAATCAGATGCTTAAATGTGTAAACAACTCATCTAAGATCTTCAAAAATTCTAACAGAAAAGTACCTCAACACAATGAAGAAAAACAGGTTTAAGGAGAAATGAGGACAGGGGGTATTTGCAGAGTGTCTGCTCTGACTTTAAATATCATGGAATCTAGCTAGTCAAAGTCTAGAGGTGTATAAGCAGTAGTTGAGGGAAGCCATATTCGTTACTGAAAGGTTAGTAAGGTCTGTCAGAGAGTATAGAATGAGCAGGTAACAGTCTTAAGCTGAAAATGAGAATGTTAATTATGCTCAGGATCCAAGGGTTTATTAGTAATCTGATCCATAAAACAATCAGACAGACATAAACCAATCCAAAAATCTGAAATTGTTAAGAGAAACCTACTAGAAGAGATCCAACTGGATAAGAGATTGTTTCAAAAACTGGCCCTGAGTAATTGCATGGCTTATAATGCTGCAGGCTCCCAACCCAGTTTCCCAGCTATTTTCAGATAATGGGTTCTCAGATGGGCTACTACTCCAATAAAGACCTTGCTGTAGCCCCATACTGTGTCTGAGATGGACACACTTTTCTTGGCTCTTCCTCCTCCTGTTCAAAATCTAGCTGGTTTGCCCAACAAAAAGGGATTATGGTTGCTGACTGGATATCTGCTTGGTATCTGCTGCCCTTTCAGATAAGCTTCACTTCCCTGATATGGTATCTTGTCAAGGGGGAACTGGAATTATAAGTCCAGTATTACTGAGACTAAACAAATTATGAATTTCTGGGCCTTCATTCTTCTACATGATTCCTTTTAGCTGTAATGCTGCTGAAGTCATGGCATAAATACAAGATCACAAACAGAACCCTCCTGGACTTGACCAAAACCCAATCCAGTCCACCATTTTGTTTTCTACAATGGCCAGTTTCTTCATTCACTTTGTAGTACAGCCATTACTGCAGCTGATGTATCCATTAAGAAGCAGATGAAACGTGGGAGGTCAGCTATAAAACACTACCACTGATATTAGGAAGCACATGTGACAGATAGCTCTGGAGTACAGCCTCTCTTCTGGGCTAACCAACCACAGCCCATAGAATGCTCTGAATGGGGAGTGCTGGAGACAGGGGAAAAAAACAATTTGGACAGTTAGCAACACTGCGTGACCTTGGATACATCACACACTTTCAGCCCCAGAAAACATGATAGGTTTGCCTTAGGGTCACCATAAGTCAGAAACAACTTGAAGCCCTATAACAACAATATTTAAGAAGAATGCTCTGGAGATGAGGCTTTGAGGGGTTGTCTGATCTATGATTTTTCACAGAGAAAAATTTCATCGGAATTGTAAACTCATGTCCTGTCACATCTGGAACTCCAGGAGCTGCTTGATAAGGAGCAATGGATTCAACCTGCAGGAAAGGAGATTCCACCTGAACCTCAGGAAGAACTTCCTGACGGTCAGGGCTGTTCAGCAGTGGAACCTGCTGCCTCAGAGTGTAGTGGAGTCTCCTTCTTTGGAGGTTTTTAAGCAGAGGCTGGATGGCCATCTGTCGGGAGTGCTTTGAGGGTGTTCCTGCATAGCAGGGGGTTGGACTGGTCTCTTCCAACTCTACATTTCTATGATTCTATGTATGCCAGACCCACATTTTATCACATTTCATATCATATTTATCAGTGTTTTCCAGTATGGGAATGACTCATTTGTCATTATCAGCACCTGGTATGAGAATCTCTGCATAACCAAGTAAAGCTGGAGAGAAAGGCTTTCTTTCAACCCAAACACCATCACAGGCACATTTGGTGAGGACATGGGAAATAGCCTTTTGGTGGCTGCTCCAGTTAGCCCTTCACTGTTGTCTTTCCATCAGCAGATAACAACCTTTTTATTTAGGGAGGCATTTGAGTTTTGGTTTGGTTTTTAACTTTTGTATTAACGTTTTTTTAGCTGTACTTTTTAAAAAATGGTTATAAGGTCCCTTGAGTCCCATACTAAGATAAAAGACGGATATATCTTAAATGAATGAATGAATGTAGTCCTCCCTCTACATTCCCAGGTTTGACCTTTGCAAATTTGATTATTTGCAAGGCACATGCTTGCCTCCCTCTCCCTTTCCTTGCATTCCTTACCTCTAGACTTGCCAGGCTCATGTTTAAAATGGGCATTATTATTTTTCTGGGTGAGCAAAGCCCCTCTCGTACTGCTGAAGGCGTGTCCTCTCTCCCACGTGGCTGCACTTTCTGTTGTGTAATGGTTGTTGATTGGTCAGGTGCTCTCTTTGCTCCTGCCTCTCCTTTCTCTTCCTCTCCTTCTCCTCCCCCTCCCTTTTTCCCTTCTAGGGGACCACAAGTCCCCTAGAAGGGAAAAACTGCTCTTCTCCCTTTGGGGAAAGCACCAGTAAGCCCTTTACTGTGCTTTTTTTCTCCCTCGCCCCCTAACTCTGGGGCCAGAGGCAAAAGAATGGGAGGGGAAGCTCAGGAGAAGAACCAAGGAGTGGGAGGTATTCACGATTTTTCCACTTTCACAAGGGTTCTGTGCCCCTAACCCTTGTGAATATGGAGGGACTACTGTACTTACATGTCCATCTATGAGCCCAACGTACCTCTCAAGAATACCTACTAATACTGTTTCTACCATATAGCAACTGATGAATATTGAGTTTTATAAAGGATTTACAAGTCCTTAAAAACTTTACTTCTTCAGTTGTTCACATTTTACAAACACGGCACACATATTTTATTCCTATTAGACAGAGAAAACACAGAGGATTTGATATAGATCACAAAGATTCTGAAAGAAGTAATTGCTTAAGAGTCTGAATATCAAAGAAAGACTTTTCTAGACATTGCTTTCCACATTTTTCAGACCTTCATTTTGTCCTGAAAAAGAGATAGCCTCACTATATCTGCATAAACCTAACACAAGAAAAGCATTTCTAATCTGAACACCCAATTTTTAAGCAGGGACCTCCTTGGTTCCCATTCCACTCCTGAGGACACAAGGGGGATGTTAATGTGAGTCTCTCATCATCTAAACTGCAATCACCAAGGTAACCAGACATAATTCACACAACATTATCAAGAAACAATTGTTAACTCTGTTTCTTGATATGTGAAAGGTATGCACCCTTTACTTTAAAAGCAACCTGCCAATTTTACCCACCTTTTGGGAACTACATCAAACATCTAAAAATACTGTCACTTGACAAGAAAATTGTTTGTAAAAGTCTTTCAGAGTAGTAATACGCAAATAGGGCTTCCTCCCTTCTTCTTCTTAAGCAAGGGCAATGCCTTAAATAATTCCCCTTTTGAAGTGGCTGCTAAGTCAAGTGTTAAAATTGATAGCAACAGTGAAACTATCTAATTTTGCAGGATATGAATGATCCACTGGACCATTTATTCATTTATTCACCCCACAAAATCTTACCCAAGCAGGAATATACACGGAAGATTATCTAGACACTCATTTATGGCTTTCCCATTATAGATCCATGTGTCTATAACTTTTTGTATAATGTTCAGTCAAAAGTCAAATTTCTAAGGAAACAAAATTTGAACGGGCTGGTGCATCATTTTAATGAACATTATTTTAGGAAAACAGTGTGTAAATAAATTTAATAACTTTTTGGTTTTCTCTCCTTAGTTTCATCATAATAATAAGTTATTGGTTGATCAAACAACTAGCACAAGTATGTTTAATTGGAGGTTCTTCCTTTCAGGAAAAATATTGCAATAGAAGGTCAGTTCCAGAGACAACATTGCAAAATAAGACTGCTGCTAGAAATTAATCTTATTTCACAATGATGCGCTTGGAACTGGCCTTTTACTACAGCATTCTTCCTGAACAGATGAACCTTGAATGCTGCTAGAAACTATTTATTTATTTATTTATTTATTTATTTATTTATTTAATATTCTGCCATTCTCCCAATATGGGACCCAAAGCAATCGACAAAAGTTACAACAGAATATAGGAAATTTTATAATAAAAACAGTAAAACAATTGAATAAGGTATCCTATTACAACACTACTAATTTAAATCAGCATGAAGGCATTTAAAACACAGCACACAAACCCATTATAGCAACCAGTTACTAGTTAAAGGCTTGCCTGAATAAAACAGTCATTGTCTGCTGGTAGAAGTTCAGCAGAGATGAGGGAAGCTTAGCCTCCTATGGGAGGGAATTCCACTCCCTAGGAGCACCCACTGACAAGGCCCTCTCCTATGCCCTCACCAAACATGACCGAATCCTGTAAGGGCTCTTCCTTATATCCACATACGATCCTTGAAGCAGATAAACTAAAACAGTGAAGCCTGCTTGATCATACTGAATTTTAATAGAGCTAAATATTACAGCTCCAGGAATCTTCCATGCTGGTTAGGAGATTCCCCACACTTATCAATTTGAGAAAACACAACTATAATTGCAAGTAATTTGGATAAACTGAGAATTTCTGGATGTTGACATTTCTGTAAACCATAATCTAGATTATGGAACTGACTTAAATAAAACCTGATTTATAAATAATGGGATGAAAGCATGTTTCTGTTTTCTTATTGGTCTAGTTCTTGAGGCTTTAAAATGCATACACATTAAAGATTTATTTAAAAGCCTGAGAACATAGACAGTAAAAGTAAAAAATCAGTAATCAGAAGTATCAGTAATCGGAAGAAGTGGGCAAATTTAATGTGTCCAATGGGGCAATATTTGAACTCCTAGATCCCATCACAGCTGATACCCGCTACCACGAACATCTATCACTGAAACATGGAGGCTTCTTGATATACAGTTGCCTTCCATCACTCTGGCAAAATTCAACAGGACACAAGATAGGTAACTTGCATGTTATCTATCCCTGTTTTAGAGGGATCACAGCTTGTTAAAGACTTTTTTAAAAAAAACTTACGGACAACCAAGTGGACTCGGACAGGTATTTAACAAAGTGTTCTATTATCCCCTGCATCAAATATGTAATAAAAAAGTTATTAGTTCACAGGATGACACAAGTGACCAAGCTGTTGTTAAGAGAGGCTGGTACAGGTTTTTGGAGAAATGAGATCTTGTTTAGCAGGAAAGCTGGTCACACAGTGCCTGTGTAACCTTCAACAACTAAATGAATTCCTGTATTTAGTTACTTAGAATATGGAAGACAGCATTGTCCTACTTTGAAAGCAGCTGTGATTAGATAGGCACTAAAGACTGAAGGCATTTAGACACTTTAGTTAATAACAGCTATATACGTGTCATTGAAAAATTAGCCAGATCAATTAGACCAACAGAATAAAGTCGTTACCTTGACAAATAAAGAAAGGTTAGCCTAATGAAGACTGAAGGCACTGATTAATTATTGCAATTAATTATTACATTAATTGCAAATATAAAAATACAGGTGCACGGTAAGTACCCTATGGATTTAGGCACAGGGCACAGTAGAATATTCACATGCAATAATAATCCAGATTTGCGGAGAATTCTGTCTTGTTGCTCTCAAGAATTATGCAGGCAGACGTTGTATGATCACTTCTGCACAGCTCCTTCCACTATGACTGTACTGTGAGCATTCTTGTCAAGAAAAGAACAGCATTACTTTCAAAGGAGGACTCCTGTCTTGTTCTATAAACTGGAACTGCAAACCAGGTGTCAGGAGTCCTCCATGTTTGTTGTTTTAGGATAGCAGTAGCCTGGGGAAATAGTGATAGTAGGCTGTTAACTTTCCCAGGTGCCAACCATTCCTTCCGGCTGGAATTTCAAAGGAACCATTTGGCATGATGACGTTCGTCCTTTTACAACTATCTCAGGAGAAACTTGCTGTTTAAGTGTAAGGCGGGGGGAAAGCATTCCATTCTCGAGCTTTAACGTCTGATAGACAGTATCATTCACTATGTTTCAATAAATCTTCTACTAAAGTTTATTGCTACGTTTGAGGGTGAATCTGTTCCTGACAGAAAGCTCGAGAATCTTTTTTTTTCCTAAAATGCATCAAGTAGTGGATCAGTTAATTACTGAAGAAGAACGAGGATCTGCAGAATCTGATGGAACTGCAGAGACCGAAGCGTCCATGGATACCAAGGCAAATTTACCGCTGAGCGAGGCTATGAAAACCCCCACAAGCGGCCAAACCTGGGTCTGGGGAGAGAAGCCGCTTATGTCGGTAAGACAACGCAGAAGGGCTGCTAGATGGGACACATCAGCCAAAGACCTTTCCTTTCTGGCAGAAATGGCACGAATGGAAACAGAACTGGAGAGAAAAGATGAGGAGATACTCGAACTCAAGACCATGTTACGTGAGATGAGCATCCGTCCCTCGCAGACATTGAGAACACCAGCACGCGAACCACGAGCGGCTGTGCCAGCGGCAGGCACCCCTGGTCCGCCCCAGCAACCAGCAGGGCAAGCTCCAGCGCCACCGCTACTCAGAAACGTGGGAGACCTGAAAGCGTCCTTCAACGGGAAGGGTGAGAAACTCTCTTTCTTTATGACTATGGCAAATAATTTCATGGTCGATCATGGCCACCTCTTTCGGGATGATGCAGCCCGAATTAGATCCTCAGCCAGAGAATGAAAGGACTGGCAGCTGACTGGGTAGCGAACCTATATGACACCCGCGCCCCCGAAACCGAAAATCTGCAGCTCTTCATGAACCATTTGCGTGAACGGTTTGAAGACCCCCATCTACTAGAAAAAACTAAATATCAACTAAAACAAATGAAACAAGGCAGGAACGACGTGGGAACATATTCGCGTGAATTTAGAAACCTGGCCACCAAAGTGCAGTGGAATGATGAGATTCTTATCGAGTTATACAAAGATGGACTAGATCCTGATATCTTACACGGGTGCCTAATGCAGGCCAACCCACAAACCCTGCTAGGTTGGATCAGACTAGCTACTGAAGTGGAGGGTATAACCCACACTGTTCAGTTGAACCGACAACGACAAGACTTAACAAAACGACAACCTCGCCGTCCCACCTTCCTCAATGTTGAGGAACGAAACAAACGCCTCCGTTTGGGCATGTGTTTCACCTGTGGGAAACCGGGTCACCTTGCCAACAACTGCACCAGTAACCAAGTCACGGTGGGGACTAAAGGAGCACGAGCAGACCCCAGGAATAAAGAATCTACACGTCAGACAACGGCCATCAAACAACCGCTCAGACGCACTCATAAGGACCCTGCAGCAGCGACAGGAGACTCCGCTCCCGACGGTGAAACCTCTTCTTCGTATTCCTCAGACACAGATGGGGATTCTGAACCCGACGGTGGCGGTTTGAAAGCAGCGGGAACAGCTGTAAGTACTCCTAAAATTCCCCATTTCTATACCACGGTTACAATTACTGGCGGAGATGGGACCTTGCATGTACATAGGGCACTAATTGACTCTGGCTGCTCCAGAAGTTTGTTACACCCCAAATTGGCCAAGACCCTTAAAACTCTATATGAGCCTTTGGAACGCCCCATCAAGTTAACTCAAATGGATGGGACCTCAATGACTGGAGGAGCAATAAGCGAAATCACCATGCCCATCTCATTTCAAATGGACCAAAATAATTATAGCATGCGGTTCCTAGTTCCCAAGGCGGTGCAGTTCGAATTGGTCTTGGGAATCGACTGGCTCCGTAAATATAATCCCCAAATAGACTGGACCGCTGGCACTCTATCCTCTTCCGAGGCAAGCTTCTCTATTGGCCATGAAGAATTGCAACAAATTCCTTCGCACTACCGTGATTTACAGAAGGCCTTTCATGAGAGGGAGGCTGACAAATTGCCCCCCCACACTGAATTTGACTGTAAATTGGAATTGATTGACGGAGCCTCGCTGCCTAAACCAAAAATCTACCCCATGAGCCAGCAAGAACTCCTTGCCCTCAAAAAGTTCCTTAATAAAAATTTGGCTCGTGGCTTTATCAAGCCTTCTACAGCCCCTACGGCGAGTCCTGTCTTCTTCCGAAAGAGAAAAGATCCGGAGCGGATCCGAGGCTGATAGTTAACTACTCTGCTATTAACCAGGTTATCTCTTCCAATTGTTATCCCATTCCCCTGATACGGACCGTTTTAGACCATCTTGTTCAAGGAAAATATTTCACTAAGCTTGATCTTAAAGAAGCATTTCATAGGATTCGGATGGACCCAGACTCTGAATGGCTCACCACCTTTGCAACCCCACTGGGGAATTTTAAATGGACGGTTCTCCCCTTTGGATTACAATCTGGACCATCTGTGTTTCAGATGTTTTTGAACACCATTTTCCACGACTTATTGTATCAGGGGGTTCTGATTTATTTGGATGACATTTTAATTTATGCAGACTCCATGGAATCTCATGTATCATTGGTTCGGGAAGTGCTTCGACGGCTGATAGATAATAACCTCGTAGTTAATCTGTCTAAGTGCCAATTTGACACCCAAACCTTTGATTACTTGGGTTATAGGATTCAAGATTGTTCAGTTAAAATGGACCCTTCGAAAATTAACTCTATTTTGCAATGGCCCGTCCCCAAAACTTTGAAGCAACTGCAGCAATTTCTTGGCTTTGCAAACTTTTACCGGAACTTTATCGAGGATTTTGCAGCCATAGCGCTTCCGCTTACTAACCTGTTACGGAAACCTAAAGGCGAATCTACATGTAAGTCGCACAAACTTCGTTGGTCCCCTGAATGTCAGTCGGCGTTTGAACATTTGAAATCTAAATTCACTACAGAGCCATTGCTACTTTTCCCCGACAGTGCTAAGCAATTCATTGTGCAAACAGATGCTTCTGACTTTGCCATGGCCGCTGTTCTTTTGCAACATGACTCTGAGGGAGCACTCAAGCCTTGTGCTTTCATTTCAAAGAAATTTTCTCATCAACAAGCTAATTGGCCTATTTGGGAGAAAGAAGCCAAGGCTATTCATTTTGCGCTGACCACTTGGCGACATTTACTTGAAGGGGCCCGACTCCCCTTTGAAGTCTGGACTGATCATAGAAATTTGCAAGCCTTGCAGTCGGTTAAGAAACTCTCCCCTAAGCAGGCGAGATGGGCTGAATTTTTCCAGAGGTTCCGGTTTAAAATTGTTTTCAAACCTGGCCGTTCCAACCAATTGGCGGACCCTCTATCTCGCCTTCCCTGTTTTGAGGGACCTTCTGCTACGTCCCCCCCCCTCCAAAGCCTTATTTCCTGCCTCCTCCCTGGCTTCTCAAGTAACTACTCGCACATTAGCAAAAACAAGGCTTTCTGCCTCCTCCCTCTGTGACTCCGCTCTCCGCGATGCTATCGTTCATGCAGCGCATGCCGACTCATGGCTCCCGGCAAATAAGGACAAAATTGAGTGGGTTGACAATCTCCCTTTCTATGGCACCAAGGTCTACGTCCCCCCTGCTGCCCGTGAGCATGTACTTCATCGTCATCACGATTCCAAACCTGCTGGACATTTTGGGTTTTTGAAGACATTGCATGCGATTCGCCGCCTTTTTTGGTGGCCTGGACTAAACTCCTCCGTGCAAACTTACATTAAACAGTGTGCTACTTGCAACGTTTCTAAATCGCCCACATCTAAGCCTCAAGGGCTCCTACAACCTCTGCCTGCTCCTTGTAGCCCCTGGTCGGTTATCGCATGGGATTTTATCGTCTCTCTCCCCTCTTCACATGGCTTTCATGTTATTTGGGTTGTTACTGATCACTTTTCCAAGCAATGTCATTTTGTTCCTCTAAAGAAAGTACCCAATGCTGAACGACTTGCTGACCTATTCGTTCATCATGTATGGAAACTTCACGGACTACCTTCGGTGATCATTTCGGACAGGGATCCAATTTTCACTTCCAAGTTTTGGACCTGCCTCTTGAAAACCCTGGGAATCACTCAGAAACTCAGCAGTGCTTATCACCCCCAAACAGATGGCCAATCTGAGCGTGCTAACAAATCTCTTGAACAATTTCTTAGGTGCTTTGTTTCTGAAAACCAGAACGATTGGGTTTCGCTTCTCCCGTTTGCTGAGTTTGCTGTAAACCATGCTGTTCATGCTTCTACTGGGAAACCCCCGTTTGAAATAGTTTACGGCTTTCTTCCTTCTCCTTTCCCCCCCTCACCCTCCCTTCCTCTGCTCCTCCTTCTGTTTCTGCTTGGGTCTCTAAATTTTCGGGCATTTGGCAATCCATTTCGGATGCTATAGCGTCTGCAAAAGCTTCTCACAAACGCTTTGCCGACCGCAAACGGCAGCCTAACCCCTCTTACAAACCCGGGGATCTGGTCTTTCTTTCCTCTAAGCACATTTCGTCTACTTCTCCTTCTAAAAAACTTTCCCCTCGATTTCTCGGTCCTTTTCCTGTGAAAAGAGCTATTAACGATGTTTCTTTTGAACTGGATCTCCCTTCTTCCCTCAAGGCAATTCATCCTGTCTTTCATTCCAGTTTGCTGAAGAGAGCCCCTTCGCTGGATTCTTCGCCGACTGATGTTCCTCAACGCCCCGATTGACTTTGTTATTACTGCATGGGTTTCTTGTATTTCTGTTGTTCTGTAATATTTTACTTGTTTTGCGTATCTATATGTATATGAATTTTTTTTTTAAAAAAAAAAGTGGGGCAGGATGTCAGGAGTCCTCCATGTTTGTTGTTTTAGGATAGCAGTAGCCTGGGGAAATAGTGATAGTAGGCTGTTAACTTTCCCAGGTGCCAACCATTCCTTCCGGCTGGAATTTCAAAGGAACCATTTGGCATGATGACGTTCGTCCTTTTACAACTATCTCAGGAGAAACTTGCTGTTTAAGTGTAAGGCGGGGGGAAAGCATTCCATTCTCGAGCTTTAACGTCTGATAGACAGCATCATTCACTATGTTTCAATAAATCTTCTACTAAAGTTTATTGCTACGTTTGAGGGTGAATCTGTTCCTGACACCAGGTCTATGTGACATGTTTAACCATACGCTTCAAGCATCTATTTATAGCCCTCTGTTTGCAGCTGAGTTTAAGTCTAGGTAACTACACAGTTATGGAAAGGTATTCCAATCACTCCTATGGCTTCCAGCCCTAGCTCCTTCCTAGCCAGATAAGGTCCACAGCTTGTTGTTGCTGCTGCTGCTGTTGTTGTTCAAGTCAGTCTTATTATGTATACCCTAAGGCAGGGCTTTCCAAAGAGTGTGCTGTGACACATTAATGTGTTGCTTGAAGTGTGTAGGTGTGTTGCCTACAATCTTGGAAATGTATGTTATTAATGAATCATATATTTTTTAAAAATGTATGAAAGGTTTTCATGAGATATGTTGTATCCCCATACATTTTGTTATTACAATTTATGTATGTGTCTTTATCTCTTATAAGGGGTTAGTTTAACCTCTGGTTTGCTGGTAAAACTAAATTATGTGTTGCGAAATGATGCATGTCTAAAAAGTGTGTCACCAACATGAGAAGTTCGGAAAGCTCTGTCCTAAGGTGAACGTCGTTTTCTTGGCAAAATTTGTTCAGAGGGGGTTTGCCCTTGCCTTCCTCTGAAGCTAGGGAACTGTGACTTGCCCAGGGCCATCAGTAGGTTTCCATGGCTCAGTGGGGGATTCAAACCTTGGTCTCCAGAGTTATAGTCTTAACACTCAAACCTCTGTACCACACTGGCTCTTCATACAGAGCTCATATATATTCTGAATGGTTGTTAGACACTTTACAAGTCCCTTGGCTGTTTCTCTCAAGCAAACTTTCCTGACTAGATCAACAGTAATGCTTCATTCAAAAACCATTTTAACTTCACAGAGGGAGAGAGCAGGTCTGAGTCTGTTGCCTGTGCTAGCTCTCCTTAGGGACCTGTTCTATAGTTTGAGATATAGCTACAGAGGGAATGTATGGCCTTCCCCAGTGATGTGGGACTCTGATAATAGAATATTTTGCCCCTGCTGTGCAGAATAAGCATATCACTCAAATTTATCAAGCTGAAAATACATATTCTATGTAACACCTTTCCTACCCTCGCCCCAAGCAGTAAACTATAGGACACACTCATACTGACTATGGAACATCACATCCATAAAGTGATAGACAAAAGCCTGAAAGACAGAACGAATGTAATTTAGCCAACTAACTTTGAATAAAAAATAGAGATAATTGCCTTATGCAAAGCCAGAAGACTGGCCCATCTAACTCAATATTAATTTGCCTAACATTAGCTCTCTGGAATTTGAGAGAGGCATTCTTCTGCACCCTGTGTGGTAATAAATGCCAGCTACTGAAACTGGGAGCTTTTGGCTGCAAAGTATGTGCTCTACCACTGAACTACGGTTCTACCCTTGAACGAAAACAAACCCAAAGTCTTGAATCCATGTCCCTGAGGTTAGCATAGAAGGCAGTAGTGTCCTGTTTCAGAAGCAACTGTGATTAGACAGTCACCAGGATCACTGCAGATCACCTCCAATTCCATTCAAAAGGATCTTTGGTTCAGTGCTTTCAATTAGAAACCAAAATTCTCTTTCCTGCTTTTGTTGGTAATATACTTAGATTACACCATAGAATGAGCATACCTCAACATTATCAGAGCGAGGAAGAAGATGAAAGGGAGTGTCATTTTGGCATATAATCACAATAGACAGACAGATATTGATGCAGGTCATCTTAAACTGCCTTCCCTGGTCCTTATGCTTTGAGAGGGAGGCCCTGTTTACTTACCATGTCTTGAGGAGGCACAGATGATGGCCTTCTTCTTTGTAGTCACTTCACAGAATTATTTCCCCAATGAGATCAGTGCAGTATCCAAAGGTATGGCTCCATTGAAGAAATGGGATGGGAATATCGTTCCTTCTGCAATTCTGCATCATAAAAACCTGCTCCAGGGAACTAGGAAACCTTCTAGAGTTGGCTTTTGATGCTGGACTATTATTACTGATTTACATAACACTTTTCTCCCAATATTAGGCTTAAGACAGTTCACTAGACTGATAACATGTACAATTAACAAACACAAGAACTTAAACCCAAATGAATTATAATATTGTCACACAAGTAAAGGCAATTTTGAAAATATTGTGATTAAAAAGTGCAGGTTGCTGTTGCTATGTGTTTTCAAGTTGTTTCCAAGTTACAGCCACCCTAAAGAAAAGCTATCATGAGGTTTTCATGGCAAGATTTCTTCAGAGGGGGGTTGCCTTTGCCCTTCTCCGAGGGTGAGAGAGTGTGACTTGCCCACGGTCACTCAGTGGGATTTCCTGGACAAGCAGGGATTGGTCTTCAGAGTCATAGTCCAACACTCAAACCACTGAGCTTGGAATGTTACTTTTTCACAGCAAGTATTTTCATTAAGGTAACTAGTTGCTCAATTACTTTGATTACCCCTCAGTACTAATTCCTTTTTACTATTTACTACAATCCATAATGTAAACTGTTGGACTACTCATCCCTAACATGGCATAGTTATCAGTTTCTATTAATTTTCTGCCTTTAAAAATACAGAAGTCTTGAGTGGTTTCTCCATCTCTTTTTCTGATTTTTGACAGTAGGCACACTAGCTTCTTTCCTTTGGGAAGAATGGAGGAAAACAGAAAAGGGAGAGTAACTCTTAAAAACATTTTTTCTTAAATTTCCAAGTAACTTCTACCACTAGTGCAGCTCATGATCTCAGTATGTCTCTTCCTCCACCTGTCTTCTTGTTGCTGGTTTCTCAGTTTGTTGCTAGCTGCACAACATGCCACAGCCTTCTATATGACCCTTCCTCCTCCCCTTTCAATATCTCAGATCAAGACTGAATGTAATGAATAGCAATCAAAAATCATCAATTATAGTCACAGCTATTATGGCAAAAAATAACATTGTTCTAGTTACCAAAATATCTCACGGCAAGTAACATGATATTTCTAAAATTCTATATCATTTCCAAGCTCTGAATAAAAATGTCATGGCAGCAGAAAGAAAAGAAGGAGGCCAGGCTAACTTTCCTCAGAAGGCAGTCCCACAGCTTGGGTGCAGCCTGTTGCTTCCCCACTAAGCACAGCAGAACCATGAGATACATGAAAATACTAATTCAAACACCATCTGGTCCAGTGCAATATAATGACAGAAAGAAGGCAGTTTCACTGCTGGGGGCTACAGAGAGCCATCAGATATTTTTGATTATTTCTGCACAAGTCACTAAGTACCTGTACATCAATGGGTTGAGTTAAGAAGCAACAGACTCTGCATAGTTAGAACTGTGAGTTACTCTGATTCCACTGAATATAAGTGTTTAGGAGTGTTCTGACCTTGCTGTTGTTTGTTGTTGTTGTTGTGTACCTTCAAGTCACTTCTGACTTACAGCTACCCTAAGGTGAATCTATCACAGGGTTTTCTGGGCAAAACTTGTTCAGAAGGGGTTTACTCTTGCCTTCCTCTGAGGCTGGGAGACTGTGTCCTGTCCAAGGTCACCCAGTGGATTTCCATGGTGGAGCAGGGAATTGAATGCTGATCTCCAGGGTCATAATCCAATGCTCAAACCACTACAACATACTGGCTCTCAGATCTTGCTGTAGCACTGGGCAGAATAAGGAACAAGTAAAAACTGCATGCTTGGAAGGACTTTCCAGCTATTTCAGTAGCTGTCAATGGAAAGAGAGGAGGGAAGTGTACTTGTGGTTCTCACTACACAAACTCTGCTGCTTCTTAACTCATCCCACTGATGTACAGGTACTTAGTGACTTGTGTAGAAATAATCAGAAATATCTGATGGCTCTCTGTAGCCCCCAGCAGCCAAGCTCTACTAAGAGCATCTTTTAAAACACACAGCGTGCACACACGCACACACAATCAGCATCAACCATTATTTCACAATGTCAGTAATTGCAGTTGTTGCCTTAGGCACATAATGTGGCCATAAACTGAAGAGGAAGTATGTAACTTCTAACACTCACTCTCACAGAAAATGTTTCTAAATGTCCAGTATAAATTATGTCTGAAAAACACACACAATGTAATATACTAATAATCTTTCTACTAGGTCCTAGCCTGTTGGATCTATGAACTTTCTGACCTTCCAGACACTTCGCCACAGATAAGGAAGCCCTGCCTCAGGGTGACAGAAACAGCTGCAAACCTCATCTCATTGAGCAGTGTTCCAAATCAAGATATGTCCACAATCTGCCCCATGATACTTCTGGCGTCCATCACAATGAAAGAAACACTAACTGAAAATTTAGCCCTAATCGCAGAAAGGGAAATAGATAACGTTTTTTAAAAAAAGTTATTGAAGATGCTTGAGAAGAAAAAGACACATGGGCAGGTGGTGAAATACATTTGTTTTCATGCCAAACAGAGCCTCTCCCCCTTTACTTCTGCCTGCATAACTGATATTCTTTCTTGATGGTCCATTACCAACCCATATCTCAGAAGCATAAGAAGTAATGGACACGGATTCATGAACCCCTTTGTACAATTTTTTTTTTCTATTCACAGATCAGGATTTTCTACTTGACTAAATATAAATGTGAATGTGTTTGCACTCAGTGACTTACAGACCAAGCTGGGCAGGTGTGTCACTCCAAAATGCTGTAATGGGGTACCTCACTGATTAGACCACTTGCATATTCATTTGAGTATGTGATGCAAAATTGGAATAGGAAGGCTTTACAATAAATTTATCAACATGAAGAAGTGGAATTGTGTGTCCAGCATGTAAGACACACAAATGTGGCACCCCTTCACAGAAATTACTTTTACTCCAGCATTTGTTGCCATTAACACAAGAACAGTGAATAGCAAGTATGCTATGAACATCTGTGGACGTAGTTCAGCTAGCCTCAATTAGCTGCATCTCTCCAGAAGCTTCTCAATACATCCCTACTGTGCATTTAGAAATGTATATTTGCACCTTTAACTTTTTGTATTTAATGAAGAAAGCACCAATGTAATTCTACCCCAGCAATAGCACACATACCTGCCATGTGAAGTGTGAGGCAGCCCTTTTTCCTGGCACAATAAAAGGAAGCAACCTCTATGGAATATGCTTGAATTCACAAGAACTCTTAGTTGCATCTGAGGGAAATGCCTTCAAGGAGAGACCACGGCCACCAAAAGACAGAGACTAGGGTGGGCAGCTTATGATTCTCCAGATGTTGTTGGACTGCAGCTATCATAATTGTCCACTGTTACCACTGGTGATGCTGGCTAGGGCTGCTGAGGTTTGCAGTTTAGTAACATCTCGAGGGTGCCACAATTGCCCAATCTGATGTAGACAATTCATCTTAATAACCAGTAACTAAAACAAAGAATTAAAACATTAGTACTTGTTGTGAAGAAGCACTTTTTCTTCTGTCTTTCTCCCATAGACATATAAAAACTCCTGATGTCCATACAGATGCTGAATTTAAAGACTGCTGAATGCAGAGCCTGGCCACAAGTTCCATTGTTTATGGATGTGCTGTCATAGGTGTTGGAAACAAATTTTGCAATCATTTCACTGGACTTGCTTGGTAACTCTGGAACGAACCAATTTTGCATCACTTTGGCTGCAATGTTTTATGATCTGTCCTACTACAGGAGAAAAGATTGGTGTTGCCTTCAGTTTCTACTATCAACATGGCATGACATACAATCTCTAATCAGTTACAATTCACAGTAATCCAAGTGTATAGGATAATCCCAATGTGAAGATGGCAAAACAATCCTCAAAGAAGCAGGCTGACTGTGGGATTTATTGTTTAGATAAACTGTCCAAGAATTTTTGCCATTCTCAATACAGTCGGCTCTCCGTATCTGTGGATTCTGTATCCATGGATTCAACCAACCATGTCTTTGAAAGCATTTTTTAAAAAGTCCAAAAGCAAACTCTGATTTTGCCATTTTACATAAAGGATGCCATTTTTCTAGCAGATACCGATAGCCCCACTGTATTGTTGTCTACTTCTCTGTCTTTCTCATGCACACAAGCAGTATTTGTAGTCACAAAACACCTTTTGGTCTCTATGTACAGGCCAACAACTCTGAGCACCTCAATCACTCCTGCAGCATTATATCCCCAGAAAAAGTGAAATCAAGTATAGCTTGTAAATGTCAGTTAAAAAGCACAAAATTTGGTGTCAACGACATTAGCACTGAAGAATGAGACTGTCCTATGCAATTTAACCAATGGAAAATCCCTCTGCCTTCAGTATCTAACATCTTTTTAGATGTAAAATTATATTTAATTCAGAAAAAAAAAGTTTCAAGTGTGCTGACCACTATTATGCCTGCTTAGAAAGATCTGGTCTTCAGCTAAAGATCAGAATACAGTCAAAATTATTCCATGTCCATATGGCATATGTGTTGGTGTGTTCATGTGATCATTCTGGCTAGATGTACTAATTTTTAATTAGAAAAAAATTATGATATTTGTAGATGCATATGTATTTGAAATTATATTCCTGTGACTTGGAATTTAACTGACAGTCAACATAGCTAGATCCTATATGGTTTTACTACAGCTATAAGGCTCATATACTACAGATGGAAAGACAAATATTCAGCATCCATGATCTTACTGCTTAACAACACATTCACATTTTATAGATGTGTAACCTAAATAAATGTATTTTGGATATATGATCAATTTATATTTATGTATGTGCTTAACCCACTTTCTTATCTTCTTTATGTCTTCTCCATTCTTTTCCCCTTTTCTTTTCTTCCTCTCTCCTTCCATGTATTTATATATTGTAAAAATCCCATACATTTTTTAATAACTCATCTCCTTTCATGTTAGAGGGCAGTTTAATATCATCAGACATAGTTACCTTCTAAGGGTAACCCATACCTGGCCCATATTTGGTACCCTAAGAACCACTCTAAATTTAAGGGAAGAAGTGATGTTAATGGGTAGGAGAAAAATATCAAATTCAATAATTTTAATGCCTCATTTACAGGTGTAGATATCAGCAGCTGCTCAGCAGCTCAGCTGGAAACAAGTTTTTCTGCTGGGAATCACAGCTCCCTTTGCCCTGAAACACTAGTGTCTCATCCATATGGCACTACTAAATGGCTTTCATATGGTTGTCCACCATGCTATCAGGATAGCCTCCAAAATAACTCCTGACAAATGTTTTCCTTTCAATGAATGTAAATATTATACTGTGCCAATTCTTAAATGACACCTCAACCAATGAAACTAAACAAACAGAAAACTCCGTCAAAATCAATCCTCTGGAAAGAACTGACCAAACTTCCATTCTGGTTCTAGTCCCACATTTACTCTTATTTTAAACAATAATGATGACAAATTAGATAACAGTCAGTTATTAAAAAAGAAAAAAAATCATTGCTCATTCCATGTAAAACAAAAAGATTGGCCTCTTTCTCCAGCTGCCCTGTACGATCTGGAAACAGTCAATATTTAAAAGAAGAATATGTAGAAGAAAAACCAGCAAAACCAACAGATTGAGGGTAATGACTGAGAGTAAAGATGCAGTGGACAAAAGTTTCTTTTCTGCCAGAGTCGGATATGCGTGTGTTAGGGAGTCTGTCACCAAGATAAAAATAAAAACTGTGCAGAAATAAACTTCAGAAGAGGAAAACAACTGTCAGACACAGAAAAACCCTTAATAATATGCATCACCTGTTAACAATGAAACGTTCAGAAATGCAAACTACTTAACAGAGTTTTGAAATATGCGACTAAATGCTTTCTTAAAGACTTTTTCCCCCTCTACAAAATGATGAAACGAATCTTCCAAACACGTTTTCAGTAATAAAAACTAAATAAATGTGCCATTCATCACTTAAGATTCCATTTTCATTCTTGTGAGACACAAAGGTAGAAACAGACTATCCATTTCAACTGTTTATTAACGTACATCTCCACTCTTGCTGCACCATATTATTTTAGAAAAGAGAAATATATTCAAGGCATAAGGTAGATTTATCATGAGAATGGGCACAATTCCAGAGAATGGTGAAGTTAATTTAAACCTCCTTGGTTTCAAAAGAATTTAAAGATAGCACATTCAGCTGTGGGCTGCATTGTTCCCAATATTTTAAATCCTGCTAACAACAGTTCTAAATTTGAGTGGAAGGTGATAAATGATACAGAACTGTGCTTTGATATATGATCAGAGAAGACACAGATTCCTTGTGTTGGGGGGCTAGAAACAGAAAGGTAAAGAAGATAGGATGGTCAAGATTTATCCTTCCTCCAAGTTGTCTACCGAGGGGAGAAGGAAACAGGTGAGAGAACAAAATGGCTATTAGGGGAAAAAACAGAGAAAAGAGCTTGTGTAGAAATTGAGAAAGGGGGATCCCATCCATTTTTTATCTAGCCCCACCAACCACTAACTTCAGCCCCACACACTAACAATATGTGATCTCTGGCAGATTACTGATGAGGAAATTAACCCTCAAAAGCAAAAGGGTTCCCCACTCATGGTGTAAGCAGTCAGTTTTAATGATTAATATAAGAGGCAATTCCCCATCCCACCCCATCTCATGGAATTAGAAAATTTTAAAAAATGTACACAGCGTTTTTAAGGAAAACAAATCTTCAAGTAGGAATGTAAAAATATCCATACATTTTTATTGGTCTTGATCAGATATGGTGTCTCAAGACATGCTATTTAAAAAAAGTGTCAACTATTGAGATATTTTTGATCTTTTGATCTTTTTGATGAGTGCTTTCTTCTACCATAAGCAGTAATAAATAGCAAATAAAATATTTTTTTAAAAATTGTTTTGCACAAAATATGGGAGGTTTTGTGCAGAAATATTTTATTTGTGTAAAACTCAACATTTTGTGCAAAGAAAAGTTTCAGCACAAAAGTACTACTCAAAATTTTTGCAAAAAGTTTCCTAAACTGCAAATAACCATTGGGGAAAAAATACACAACTCTCTGCCCAGCAAGGAGAAAACATTTTTTTTTCTTTTTCACATGCAATAATGAAATAAATGAAGATTTAAATTCCTAATCTAAGCTTCTGTGACAGTATAATGGAGAAATGTCTCATTAGTTATGCAAAGCTTTATACTGAGCATGCCACACATAATTTTGTGCTGTAAAGCTGGTACAAAACCCCCCTCTTCTTTCTTAGGAAGCTATTTCCCCTCTTTTAGCACATCAGTCTGATTTAGTTTCAAACCGAAGAGTTAATTATAAGCTGTTTTCTAAAGCAGATATTTAAAAATTATGTTTATGAGATAGGCATTTGATTAAGATCAGGAAAGGCTCCAGAAACGGAGTCTTTGTCTTAGCACTATAGCTTCTTAGGAATCTTAGCTTCTTAGGCAGCATGGTACGCCAATAGATCCGATTTCTATCTATCAAAATTTCCCCCTGTTCCACTGCACAGAATGCCTGTATCTCTCAAAAGCACACTGTGAAAATTTTCTCGCAGTATAGGACCCAAAATGGCTTATGCTATAGGTTAAAACAGAAAAGCTAAAACAATCATTAGTACAAACATCAAAAAGCTTTGAACAACAATCTAATTAACACATCAATTTAAAAGAGTTAAAACTCATTAAAAAGTATAACATATTAAAACCAGGACATCCACTGCACATCCACTGACCGCAAGCAGCTAAAGGCTGAATGCCTGTTTAAATAAGAAGGCCTTTGCCTGCTGACGAAAAAAGATCAGAAAGGGACTGACTGACCCTCCCTCAGAAGGGAGTAACACAACCTAGCAGCAGCCACTGAGAAGGCCCTTCCATTTCTTCACCAGACACACCAGAAACACTTCCCACAAAAATTGTAAGGCTCAGAAAGGCGCATATGGGGAGCTACAGGTCTTCAGACAGCATGCCCTTAAGCCATAAAACTCTTTATTAGTCATAAACCAGCACTTTGAACTGTGCCCTGAAATGGACTGTGCCCTGAAAGGGAAGTTGTCTCAGCAAGAGAGTCATGTGCTGGATCACTTTGTTACCATGGCTTAAGACTGTTCTGAGCACACCAAATTGGAAACACATGAATATTAAAAGGGTTAACTAATCCAGTTTCAAATATCTTCTGTGTATGTTTGCATCAAGGTGAGAAGGATAGCATTATTCAAGAGAAAAGACCTGAACAGTTTTTTGTTTCAGAAACCAGAATATCTAATTCCCTACTATCTTCTCCATTGTGCAAGGAAGAAGGGAATACTATGGGCAATAAAACAGAATGAACTTAACTTCATCAAGTTACGCATGCTTGCTACTGTGCCTTTTTCTTACTTTTCATATGCCTAAGCTGCATCTTCAGTTCAGTTGTGCCATGCTGTACATCACAGACAGTGAGCATGTGGCACTTAAATGTTGTTGGGAGTGCAACTCCCATGATCTCTCCTCAACAGCTACACTGTCAAAAGGATAAGAGTTGCAGTTCAATAACATCTGAAGGTCCACATTTTCTCCACTCTGCTGTACATGGTCAACCATTATTATTTTTGTTGCATGAATGAGAACAAAGTGAGGATGGAAAGATGAATTTGAGTGTAGGTCCCATTGTCTGGACTGGCATACAAGACACAAGTATAGAAGACTGGTGATATCTGTTCTAAGGAGACCTTGTCTCTTCCAATATATACATTAACACTACGCAACTAGATTTACTTGTGATCACAAGTAATAAAAAACCCCTCTTTCTTTACTTAAGGTTGCAGTAAGACCCTCTTCAGTGAATTGAGGCTGTCAGAACTATTTGAGCTGAGGAACTCTGCTCTGATGCCTTAACGGATGAGTAACCAAAACCCTACTTGTAACAATACAGGTAGGTAGTCTTGGCAGAGGAAGATTAAGGTTCAGCACAATCATTTGCACATTCACACACAAAAATATTTTCTTTGAATGAATCCTTATTATCACTGTTGAAATACTTTAAACAACATCTTTATTATAGTTTGTAACCCCTGCAATTGCTGCAAAATACAACAACTATAATGATGGTAGGAGAAAACTGGTAGGAATTTATTACATTTATTCTTCAGTTTGGCTAGCAGTTTGTTTCCACGCTCAATTAAAAACTTTTTAAACCTTTGTGTTATATATTGTTTTAGCTATATTCTGTTTTCACTTAAACTAACGAACTGTAGAGGTATAATTTCCCACAGACTAGACAACCAAAACCAGCTTATCTTCAGGTTTGCTGTTATCCATATTATGCTACCCACAAGACTTAAGATTTGCATCCAAGGCCCTATTCTACAGTCAATACTTGGCAGACATTTAACTATTATCAGAGACAGAGACTCCTGGGTGATTGTATCACGGTAGTGCAGTTCTCTTATAAAGAAATCTGAAAAGATCTCTCTGTTCCACTGTAATTTTAAGACTTCCTGTGTTTGGAAACATGGTTCCAAACATGATAACTTTGATAACTAGGACCAGAAGTAACCATGGTCTGAAATTATGGTTTGTTCTGGTCCCAACAACTAGAGTGTCCTGGTTCTGACATAATGAGAAACTACCAGTAATTAACTCAATGAGTTGTCAGTCATAGCACATTGAAAAGGAAAGACAGAAAGGTAGTATTTATGGAACTAGGACTTGTGTATATATTGGCATATTGCTAAACCCAAATTGGATCACTGTGCTCTTTTAAAAACTGTTTCAAATTTAACTATTACTATAAGAACTGTTGGCCCACCAAATTTGTGGGTTTGACTTTCACAGATTTGATTATTTGCAAGTTTCTCCAATCCTTACCCCTCCACCTCACAGACCTCTCTCCCAAGGCTCCAACCAGGCCGTGCAACCCTTTAAAAACCCACCTCTAGCTCTCCTTTTCTCTACAAGCCACTGCCAGGCTAGCGAAGGACAGCTCGCAGACCCATTTTTCAGCATTCACAAACCCTCTTCCAATGCCCTCCACATATCCAAGGAAGGAGATGGCAAAAGAGAGAGGAAGTATAGGGCCACCATACTGAACCATCCCCTTTCCCTCTTCTTTCCCTGAATTGGTTTGGTGTCCATTCTCCCCATCATGCCTCAGCCCCCTTCCCCCTTTCCCTTCCAATTTTCCCACTCTTGCGAAGGTCCTACACCCTAACCCTAGCAAATGGGAAGGTCCCAAGGTATTACATGAAATCATTTGTGAGTCTCTCTGGTACATAACACACTCTATACATACTATTTTGTCTGTGAGTCATACTTTGCTTGTATGCAGGTAAAAAACCTGTTAAAATTCATTCTGGATTTCTGATCCAACTTCACAGTTCAGCTGACCAGAAGGAAAAATGGAAGTATCTCCACATTAAACAAATTCTCTTTTCTGAATACTACACATTATGATACCATACTGCAACTCTTGATCTCTTACCACATCCACACATTTTCCATTAAATAAACATTGTTACCGCCTGGGTAGTGAGATGTCACATCTACTTTTATACAGCAAATAAGACGTAGTTCTTACACTACAAAAATGTTAACCATTAATATTTTTCTTAAGTGCTGAACAAACCTTCAAAACGAAATAAAAAACATTAAAGCAACAGGTCAGAAAATAAAAGGGCCCTGGACAAATTAAGAATCTAAAATATACAGAAAGAAGTTGTAGATGGCCTAGTGATTGCAAAGCAGAACTAATGCATTATTGTGAGATGCAGCCGAAAGCACATTTGTTTGAAGCTAAAGGAGATAAGCAATATGAGACCTTTGTTAGAATAATGGAAGAAAATGAGTTGCAAAACAGGGACTCAAGAGATAAAAATCCCAAGACTGAATACCAGTGTTGAAAATCCATTAGGAGCTACATACGTTCTTACTGACAAGAATAAGGCATGCTCTTTTATTGAGGATAATGCTCCTCAACATAAACCAGTGGACAATAAGTGAGGATGGGCAGAAATGCGTGAGGAGCATAGATAATGATGGCATATTAGACTGATGTAAAATGAAAGACAAGTGTCAAAACACTTCACTAAAATTGTTGTGCTGCTATGAAAATCAGCAGAAAGAAAAAGAAAGCCTTTTTGAGAAGTATCTGAAAAGACTGCCTCTGGAAAATACTTCAGCGTTACTACTCATTACAACACAATGCCCAAAACTGAAAGGAGAGTCATGAGCGCACGAGAAAGATGTCAAGTGCTTTCAAAGCTTCACTTGTTTGTTACTTCTCAGCAAAACTCTTGTTTCTATGGCAGTGAAACTGATGAAACGAAACCAGCAAGTGGCCACCTAAGATTGTTTGCTGCCTGAGACAGGTAATGGAATGTGCATGCATTTTTGCACACACATTCACCCCCACCTCCATTCCCATATCTAGATGCATAATCCCTAATGTGAGCCAAGTTAGTCTGGCAGCTGAGGTAGAAAAGTCCATAAGCAAAATTTCTAAAATAAAATTTACTGTCCTTTTCTGAAATCCACTGCTTGAGGCATATACCTCACTCTGACTAATGGTGAACCTGGCCATGCACATGAAGCAGTGTTTTTATATGTGGTTCTCTCCTGAGTGAGCATATTTCTTCTCCTGTTCTTACTGTTGAACACATTATCTCTAGGGTTCACATCATTCTTCTCCTATCCAGCCCAACTCACCTGAGTATGCCCAGTAAAGATCCCCAGATGCCTTTCGCCGCCGGATCTGCACTGAACTGCCATGTCTGGTTTCATGAAGGGAGCCATCATAACCTTCAGTCAAAGCTGAGGGGAGAAGAAAAAGCATAAGCAATTAGCCAAGTGTCAATCACTGACAGAAAATTAAATCGTTTAGGCATTATTAGAACTATTAGATCAGCAGATCAACAACCTCCATACAGCTGAAAATACAGAACAGTTATTACGCTGATGAATTAATCGTGTGTGTGACAGCACCTCTTTCCCTGCCTTTGTTGCCAGACCAAACTTATTGCCAGAGATGAAACCTCTACCAGATCAACACAAGGAGAACCACCTACTGGCAATAAACCCAAGAGGGCACTCTCCTGACAAATGCCAACTGGGGAAAAAAGCTACTTTCAAGCAAACAGATTTAGGTCAACAACAAAAGTATTCATTCAGCTCAGTACAACCGGGAAACTGATACATATTTGGGGAGATAGCAAGTGCATGGCACTGATCTCTCTAGAGGGCAAACTTGTTAAAAGTCAAGATGGGGAAGGGACTTGGGTTTTTTTTATCTTAAAGCAAGTGTGCCTAATTCTGTACTTTTGAAACAACATGCAAGCCAAAATTCAATAATCCTTTGTTTTGCAACAAAAACATGCTCAAAAATGTGTACATTGAAGAAAGTACTCTCAAAAAGTAATATACAAGGGAAAACGACATTTAAAATCTTGCATTATAATAGCTAAATTGCTCACAAGAATGTGTATATTAAGCACAATTGCATGTAAAAGCCCTGTATTACGAGAAATAAACACAAAAATGTGCACAAGTTTTCATACAATTTTTGTTTTTAAAAGCACAATGTTCAGGACAAAGGAACTAAAACTAAATCTAGTGAACTATCTGCGACAATTAGAAAAAGCAAGAGCATCAAGAAATCAACAGTACCAAGTCCACCCTCCCTCCCTGAAAACAGTGCTTCTGTCACCCCTGTAGACAAATGACAATTTGAGCAGCTCATCTGAGATTGATCTTACAAGACTGGTAGTCATATCAGCCACAATGAAAAGGCTAATCTGTTTTCTTGCCACCTTTTCTCCCCAATAAAGCATTAGGATCTAATCTGGGCAGAAAAGCAGTGGGTCCAATGGAGCATCCAAAAACAGTCTACTGTTCCATAACCCTATAGCGTGCTTGTTTAATTTGATGGAAGAAGCAAAGAGCAGGTAAGGAAGATGCTGTTTCCTATATCTATTGATTAGAAGACTACTAGAAATCCAACCACTAAACAGGTGCATTATTATTTCTTAATTCAGTAACAACCTCCCCATCCTACCAAAGGGAAGCTATTTGCATACTTCATTTACACGCATGCACATTTAGAAATGAGTATTGTCTAAAAGGAGGGCAGAGCTAATACAACATAGCCTGCCAGGAGAGAGGGAACAGTACACAAACCTTCCATTGTGGTAAGAAAACCATTTTTTTCTACTTTCTCTCTAACCAAAAACATGGATCTTACAACTGAGCAGCTTACATTTATTTACTAGATTCCCAACATCTCCTGCTATCAAAAACCGAATGTTAAACAACAAAAGAAATGTAGTTGGACTTAAAAAAAAAAGGGGGGAGAGAATAGAAAAGGAAACAAACTGGATTTATCAAAGATAATAAGGGAGGGGCTTTCTGCATTTTATGCTGCTCCATACATTTTCTTCCATTTTAGTATTCTTATTTTCTTTTAAATGCCCTGAATTTGTGAGAGGTCTTTTACACATGAAAATCTCTGTTTATTGCTTCTATACACTTGACTGAGCAGAACTGGAGGTGTGGGACAGAAAAATACCAGAAAGCTTGCTTGAATATGGAACACAGCTCCCTTTCACAGTATGTCATGCACAGACGAAGCCCCTACCCACATTAAGTGTAAACCAAAATAGATTTTTTAAATGCAAAAAATAAATAAACTGCAAATCACAATACTGGAAGACCAGGCTGGGCAAAGCCTGACTCAGAAGAAATTTTCAGGTCTGTTAAGTGGGTAGTTTGCATGCAGATATTCAAGCATTCCAATACTGCCTAAGCAGAAGAAAAGCCTGAAGAAAGGGCAGGAGTAAAGTGACTCAAAGCCCAGCCAGTGAGGCCCCCATCTCCCTTCTGCTACAAAGAACAGAACAACAAGCAAAGCTCCACAAAGTGGACCAATAACCCTGAAAGACTAGATTATGCCTACATGTTGGGATCCCTCATCCTTGTTACGAGCTCTGCAATAATCTTACACTTAGATCCAATTGCACTTTCCAGCTACAGTAGACTCATTGTGCCAGTGGCATTTATGCAACTGTTCACTTGGCACTCAGCAGCTGACTCAATAGGACTTCTCTTTTTGGAAGTAGTTACTGGAGGTAGACCATACTGTTTCATGCAAAATCTGATTCCAAACCAATGGCAATGAGACCCCCCACCCCTTTCAAGTCATGTGCTGGAAGCTCTAGCTGTATCACCACCATTTATACTCTGGATTTTCCTTATACTCATAGCATGAAACTTTTCCAAATACTGTTTAGCCTTGCTAGGGTAGGTGGAGAGTATCACCAGGACGTCCAAGCACCTCGACGCCTTTCAGACAAATAGGACCTTGCAAGTGTTCATTTCCAAGTGGTTGCCATGTACTTGCCATGTACTTGCCTATGGATATTCTTACTGATGTTACTGCGGTCCGGGCCTACCCGGAGATAGCACTTGATATCGTTTTGATATCAAACCATTCAGCTTTCCTCTGCCATCCCGCTCCATGTGTTTGCGAGGCCTCTGGACAAGCACGTAAACAGGTGTGGCTGATAACTGCTGGACATTCCACTCTCCACCTAGGCAGGCTGGACAGAGCCGGCTCGTCGCTTCAGGGGCCTCTCCAGCAAACACCTCGTTGTTTATGCACTATACTAACAAAGGCGCCCTGCCCCGAGCAGGTAACCTTACAAAGCTGTACTAAGCACTCCATATTTGCATACTGGCTACACTATTGTTGATTCGGCTTTAAGCCAATTATACTAAACTTTGACCTTTCCAAAACTTTGTCCCGCTCCTAAATCGCATTGTTCTCACCGAGTAAGGTATGGCCTGCAGTCACAATTCACCCTATAAAAGTCCCCTATTCCGAGACCTTCCTCGGACAGCTCGGATCGCTCCTGAGTTCCATCCCACTTTGCTGCTGCTGTGTCTGGCGAGCCGTCCCCTCAGTCCCACGTACTGAGACTCCAAACACACAAACTCAATCTTCATATCTCTCCAGGACTACGAGACAGGAGTCATATCACCCATTTCCCTCCCAAAATCCCTATTTCCAATTCTTTAGTTAGCTGTGCGACTGTGTTGTCTTTAATGTTTGTCTGTGTTTAATAAAACATTGTTTTTGCTATTTTAAACCGTCTGACTGCTTGACTGACCTGACCGCGTAGACGCTGGGTTGCAAGATCCTGCTAAGTTACCCTGCCTCTCGCTAGCTTTAGTGCGTGCTCCAGCTAATTCTCCCCAAGGTTGTGTTATTGTTGTTTGGTTATTTCGGCGCCCCTCCCGGGACCCCCAGAGAACAGGGTAACAATGACCTTTCTGTTATGTGTATTCTTTAGTACAATTACTTTCAATCAACCACTCAACATGACACACTGCTGAAAAGAGTCTCTAGTTTGTATTGTTGCAATAACAATCAGCAGGAAAATGTATTCATTGGTTTATTACTCACAGCCCTGGGTGCAGAGAAAAAACAAGACCATGAGTAGTCTTAATTACTGAGAAGGCAAACCAGTGCTTAAGATTTCTTAGGTCACTGAGGTGTCTTGTCTATTCAGTTCCACTCCCACCTCCTCGGGATTGCTCAATGAAAAATGGAGAGTGGCTAGAATTAGTCAAGGAAGGATGATGCACGCCAGCATATGGTTTTCTTCCAGCTTTTGTTGCATTGATTCAGCATGCCTGACCCCTGCCAGCCCAATGACAACAAAACTGCCCAAAATACATTTCAAAATCAGAAGCTTGCTACTTGTAGTACTAATTCAGTGGCAATTTTCTAGTACATTAAGACAAGCAGTGATAGCAATCCCTTAAACTGGAGGTATGAGGGAAACACATTTCATATGTATACATATATGTGGATGCACATCTGAAATAAGACAGACTTCATATTCTCTCTACTTCTCCATCTCTTATCAAAAAGAAACACAAGTAAATCTTTACCAAAAAAACAAAAAACAAAAACCTACAACATATATACGGGATGGTATGTTTCTGACTTGCTTCTGACAAAAAGGAAATGCAGTGGCTAATAATTCCTTAGTCACAAGCCCTCCACAAGACTTTTCAATGGTACAAGGGTAAAGCGAACAGGTTTAAGCCATTTATAGATTCTGAGGAGAAAACACTCCGTCAGCACTCAAAATTTAATCAATTGTAAAATCCTTTGTACCTGGAGCCTGAGTAGTCAAAGAATGGCAGCATGGCAATTCTATGGTTCGGCTATGAATCATGCTATTGATTTCCAGTATCTTCTGCGCAGAAAATTAAATTATGCAAATCCAGGTCTTTATGAATTCTTTACTTTAGTGGTGTGAAATTGAGCACTTGCCTAAGTCAGCATCTTATTTATGCAATTAAAAATTTGATGCTCCTTTGAAAATGTGTAGTTTCACTCCCCTCTCCAGGGACTCCCCTAATAACTATAAATCTAAGTTTGTAAGAGCTAAGCAGTTATAACACACAAAGGTGCTATTCTACCAGAGTGCTGGCAACATAGGGGAAGAACAAGGTTGGACGCAGAGGCTAGAATCTTGGTATAACAAATTTTATCTAAGTATCTTACAAAATGTATGCTAAGAACCAGAAAAATCCACTATGTTGATTGTTTTTTAGTCTTGTCAGCTAACTAAAATTATTTTAATAGCATGACGGAGCCGAGTGCAGGACCAGTCTGCATTATTCCACCCCACTTCCCAACATGGGAAGCTAGAGGACTGCCCTTCCCATTATCATGCTCCTGTACTCTGAAAAATATTTTCTCCCATGGGCAAGATGAGGCTTGGGATGCTATTCAGCATTTTGCCACATCCTCCCTCTCTTTTTCATAGGCTTCTATGAAAATTTCCTTCAGCCTACAGGAGACATTTTTCCAAAAAATGAAGAAGGAGAAGCAAAGAAAAATCAAGCGAGCAAGCAAGCAATTAGAACAGGAGGGTCATTACTTCCGGGTTTGCAGAAAGTCTGAGGGAAGGTCTCCATAGTCTTCAAAAAAAGTTTAAAGGGAATCAAAATGCCACCAAGTGTGGCAAAATGGCAAGCAGCAGATGCTCACCACTAGATACTGAGGGGTAGTGGTACTATTATTCATTTTGGGACACAATTGTCTGGAATTGGCAGGCTTTGCCTTAGAAGCCTGCAAAAACAGCCTTGGGGCAATGCATGCCATCTACAGGCCATACCTTGCCCACCCTTACTATTAACTAACCCAAGCTCCATTGGGTTAGACATATATCAAGGAACACTTTAAATGGCTACAAAATGTGGTGATTTTTTTTCACCTGACTCTGCCCCCACTGATAAGAAATTTGTTCATAAAAAGTTAAAGCAAACATGAATGTTATCTCAGCCTGACTGACTTCAAAGAGTTCCTGTGGGGAAGAAGAGCTAGTTATGTATGCCAACTTGAACTCAGTGAGCTAGTCAGCCAAATATTTTTCAGGATACTTTACCCTCCCCTCTTGGGGCCCTTTCACACTAGACAATAATATAGTACTTTGATGCCATTTTAACCTCCCTGGCTACACCCTACGGAATCCTGTGCTACGTAGTTTAGAGAGGCACTAGGTCTCTGTGACGTAGAATTCTAACTACCTCATAAAACCACAGATCTCAGGGTTCCATAGGATGGAGCCACAACCGTTTAAAGTTAAATCAAGAGCTATAATGTATAACGTGAAAGAGTAACTGAAGACTATTCCCACCAACAGATTGGGCACGTTCAGTCTTTATTGTGGCATTTTTTTTCTCTAAAGAGTAGCTGTACTTTGTACCTTGTGTCTAGCTCTGGCCCAAACTCTACTGAGACACTCACTTTTGTGTATGAGGATGGTGGTGCTTTGGCGATGTAAGAATGTGTCCTTAGAGAATGAGTGTGCTATTACAGTAGCCCCTCCACTTACACAAGGGTTTGGGAGCAGAACCCTCATGAAAGGGGGAAAAAAAAACACAAATAACTCCTCCTCATGCTTCCCCTCCAATTCCCCTCAGGGACCCCCCCCCCGCAATTCTCTTGCCTTTTGCCTCAGTGCACAGTTCTCCACACCAGAGCAAAATGCATGGGAATGGGAGGGAACTCCAGAGGAGGAAGGAAGTTACATGCGTGCCTTCCCCCTCCATTTCTTTGCCTTTTGCCCAGGTACACTTGTCTTCCTTTTCCGTGCCTGGCAAAACACAAGATAATGGGAAGAAGTGAATGGCGGGGGGAGGCATGTGTGTGCCTTCTGAATAATTAGATTTGCAAAGGATGAACCCGTAAATGTGAAGAGAGGACTGTACTATACAGGATTTACACTTGCTTAAAGAATGATATTTTCTCTAACGAATAAATCCCATGGGGAAAATCATCCTTAAGTATGAGATCCAGTATGGTTTGGAAGTCAGAGTGCTAGACAAAAACTATGGAGATCCTACTCAGGCAGCTGAGTGACTCTGACATGTTCTTCTGTCTCTCAGCTTCATCTACTTCACAAGGCTGTTGTGAGGATGAAATATACGCCTCTTAGAGAAACAGTGGGACAAAAAAGTAATAAAATTAGCATGTTCAACTGTAACCTGTGGCAGTTCAGTACCACGGCAACCCCAGATGTTTATCTGAATCCAGCATTCCAGGTCCTATACAGGCCACACAGACTCGGATCAAACTCTGACAACAAAATAAACAGGAAGTATTGCAAACAACATATCAGCATAATACAGAACTTGAATGTTTCCTCTATCTTATAAATTTTAAAAATCTGAGGCATGAAATATCTTATGCCAGAGAGAAAGCTAATAACAACAAAGTTAGTAACACATTTTACTACATTTCTGCTTCCTAAAATCTTTCTGTTTTAACAGTTTTCTAAATCACACATCGCTTCATTAAATAACACCTTCAGATGATCCTATTTCTGCTTTCTATCAACTAACATTTTTTTAAAAGTTTATTATTACCATACAGTAATTGAAAAGGCAACACAATGCAAAAGGCCACATATGCTTCTTTTATTTATAATTTTGAAGATGAAAACATGCCAGATGTAACCAATTTCTTTTTGAGTACATACTGGCAAACAACTCCAACATAAAATAAATGTGAGGTTCTGGAAAACTTTTATTATCAATTCATAGCTTTAAGCAATCTTGCAGTCTTAAAATTACAAGTTTCCAAGTCTGCTATTATAAACTAAGACTCGGCCTCCCCAATTAATTAGCAGCCATGAGTGTGAAGATTGTAACATGTATGGAGTATAGCCTAAAGGAATGAGAGAATAGAAGAGAGAGAGAAAAGAAGTGGAGAGGATAAAACCGCGTGTTCTTTTTAAAGCTGTTTCATGGTTCGGGGGACCCTGAAGCAGGATTGAGAGAGTTGAGGGCAGCTGCCAGAAATCATTTGTGAAAAGGATTGTGGAGATAATTTACCATTCTATCCACAATCATTTATTACAGGTTAGTGTTCTTCTTCCTAAGCAAATAGAACTTGAACTTTATTATCAATGTATTGTGTTTAATCACTTGTAGGAGACTTGAAGGAAGATTCTGGGTGGCTGGTATTTGGAACAGCTGCCGGATCATCAGGGGAATAGCTAAGAGTTGGACCTGCTTATATTCAGAGACAATAGGTTCCTGGCACACAGACACCAGTGAAATAAGAAGGCATTAAGCAGCCATGGCAAAGATGATTTGGGGCATCCATGAAGCCTCAGGAATGGCTAGAAGGCAACCGAGACTGCAGAAAGGGGGAAAAAATGAAAACATAAGACAGAGGATCCTCTACCAACATAGTGTTGAGGATTAGCAACCTGGAAAAATAAAGAAGGCAGAAGAAGACAGGAGTCCAAAAGCACTGTCTTTAGAAATAAAAGGTTGAGGGTAATCTACAAGGAGCAAAAGCCATTATGCCACAGAAACCTCCTTGGAGCTGGAGCTTGCCTCAGTCGTCTGTATTTGTTACAATGGTATAAAACCTGGATTTGGGGAAGACTGAACAAAAATGCCGAGGAAAATATATGCAGTGCCAAGCAAAAAAAAACATTACCAGCAGGGGGTACAGCAGCGGACTGCGAGGGGGGAGACAAAATGAAACACTGCTCTCCCAATTAAAAAAAAAAACAAAACCTGTCCCTATTAATTCTTTTCTTCAGTCCCCAAATTTCTTGTATTGCATAAAGTGAGACACAAAATCGTTCACACTGAGAACTCTTCTATCGGTTGTCTTTGCATTCTCATTGTCACTTCCCCTGCCCATTTTCTTTGGATGCCTAATCTCTATTTCTAAATGCTCAACTGGAGTTTTAACTCATTGCAATGCTAGAAATCTGGGGACTGAAGGAAAATTTCAAGGGGAGACAGAATTCTTATTAGAGGTGCAACGTCCTCATTTTGTCTACTCTGTAGCTAAACTCCAATTACTATTTAATCAAGCCTAGATGTAGATTCTAAAGCTTTATACATTTTTTTCAGCATTCAGGTTCCAAAAGTATCAGCCATGGCATTGATGGGGAAGTTTTGGGGGGTATAGGGCAGGTATGTAGAAGGAGAAGCAGGAATCTGATACCAGGCCTAAAGCAGAGTAGGGGAACCCAGTGACAAGCAAGAGAACTACCAAGTGAAAAACCACCAGAAATAGCACTCTCCTCACACCTAACAGGAGGACGTTAGGTCCTCTGATCCCTAACTGGAATCCTTGTCACTTCTTCTGTCAGATGCTTGGACTTGCATCAAACTCAAAGCAATTACCACCGTTTTAAATAGCAATAACATGGACCCAGTTATTCTCAGACTAGAGATACTGTAACTTATTTAGGTGGAACAATAGATCTCATCGTTTGCAGATTCAAGTACTCTCATGCCAATTTCCTCTTATTTTAATGACCTAACACACTGCCTAAAATGTCTTGTGTCATACATCTACAATCAGTGGAAGCAATGAAAGCCTACACTGTTTATTTAACATTCTAATCAGGTCCCCATTTTCTCTATCTTGTATTAAAACATTCAATCACATGGATTAGATAAGTGCCCTCAGAGGTACAATAAGGCAATTCCCCTCTGAATATCTTTGCTGACATTTGGAGTTCATGTGTTGTTGTTTTTTTAAACAAGAATGCAGAAATGGGACTTCCACACACTTAAAATCTGAACATGAGGTATTACACTATTTGCACATCAGATTTTTTTCAGGTTGTTATTCAGACTCTATTTCATAGTCATTAGTGCAAAGGAGTAAAAAACAACAACAACTTCAAAGCTAATCACTCAGCCTTTATTACTAAGTTATTTCACAATATATTCATGGTGTTTTGATCACTCCCAGCTACACTTCCTACCAAATTTAACTAAACAGATTCTTTAACCAGCTCAGACTCATGATATATGCATTTACACTATTTAAATAAGGGCAGGTGTCTGCACATAGCTCTCAGTCAGCAATACTACATGTCATTATGAATTAACCCTTGTGTAACATAACAAAGACCGAGTAATGACTGAACATTAAGAAAACAAAAATAATGACCAGAGATGATTTACATAACTTTTAAGGAGACATTGAGATAGTCAATAGTCAAAGACATTGAGATAGTCAAATATTTCCTATGCCATGGTTCAGTCATCCATCAAAAGGGAGACTGCAGTCAGGTAACTGGAAGAAGACATTTTAATGGTGGATTTTGTAATGTCACCAGAAATGTTTTTGTTGGGTATTATGAATAAAGATTTGGATAGTAAATATGGATTGCCTTTTTGTTTATGATAACAGCAGCAAGAATATTGCTCACTCAAACTTCGAAATGGACTGAGATACCAACAATGGAAGAATGGATTGTTAAGATCGCTGAGCTAGCCCAAACGAGCTAATAATATGGTTTTTAAAAGACAACTGAAGATTTTTTGAAAGATTGGAAACTGCTTATGGACTTTTTGAGCAAAAAGAAATCTGAACAACACAATAATTTGTGATTATGGACACCTGTAACTGTACCAGGATTACTTAGTTGGATCTCTAATGATAGAATAACATATGTTTTTTCTTTTTCTTTCTTTCACTACAGTTTGACTTGGGTGAAAGTCAGAGCCCTTTTGTATTTCAGCAGGTTAGAGTTTAGTGTTTTAGTCAGTGTTCAAAGCTTTAGTTTTAGTTTCTTTCCTTTTTGTTTGAACATATATTTCTTTGATTGTGACTGTGACTCTAACTTTGAATCTGTTTGTCTTAGAACTAATAAATAAATATTCAAAAAAATGGAAGAAGACTAGGACTCAGAAGGGCAGACATGAAAGAATTAGACAAGATCCTCAAGTGTAATGACATGTTCTTGAATACTAATGTCAGGATTGTCCATGCCATTTTATTTCCAATTTCTATGTAGGGTTGTGAAAGCTGGACCGTGAAAAAAACTGACAAGAGAATCACCTCATTTGAAATGAGACGCTGGAGGAGCATCTGCGGATAACATAAACTGCCAAAAAGACAAATAAATGGTCTTAGAGCAATTCAAGCCTGAACTCTGCCTAGAAGCCAAGATGACTGTGCTGAAACTGTCATGCTTTGGACATATCATGAGACTATATGGCTCACTAGAAAAGACAATCCTTAGCAAGGTGGAAGACAGAAGATAGTGGGAAAAGAAGGTAGAGCAAAATACAGGTGTTTTCTGCTAGTAGTATGTCTGCATATCTTAAATTGTTGATGTTCCTTCCTCCAATTTTCACACCTCCTTCCTCTTAGTCTGTACATATGATATGATCAGCATGCAAGTTAAACAGATAGGGTAATAAAATGCAGCCTTGCCTGATCCCCTTGCTAATTGGAAACCATTCTGTTCTCTGTATTCTGCCCTAACAGTAGCCTCTAGTTAGTTTGTTACCTACTAAATACCTTAAAGGCACTAATCTCATCTGATCTTGGGAGCTAAGCAGGTTCAACCCTGGTTAGTACTTGGATGGCAGATCATGAATGAATACCAGGTGCTGTAGGCTGTATTTCAGAGGAAGCAACTAGTAAAACCACCTCTGAGTATTCTCCTAGCAAAACCCTACAACAATTCATGGGATCAACATATGTCAACAGACAACTTGAAATCAAGCATGCAAGCACACATACACACACACCTTGAGAGGAGAAAGAGGAATTTATGACAGGAAGCATGAAAGCCAAAATGCTGCTCCCAGTGGCAACAGGTGAACCCAACATCAGTGTGGTCTTTACCCTACTCCAGGCCATGTCAACTATCTGACACCCCACTCCAGGCCATGAAGCTATTTGAAGTGTTAAATCTATTTTAGGCATGAGATTCAACATTTTCCTTTAAATTCTGGAGTAAAAACTAGAAGGGGGGATTCACTGCCCCACCGACAGGAAAGCCATCAACCACCACTGGTATACCCCATTGACACAGAAGCCTCCATTACTACCCTGCTGCTGATGTCACCCCACATAGGATCCTACAAGCACTGCATCTGAACAGGGTCCACGAGTAGGATGCATTTCTATGTATCAAACTGCGTGTATGAATGACGGCAAATGGGGCAAGGTACCTAATAAGCCCCCAGAATGTTACCCAAGGCAAGACCCAAGTTTTTTAATTTGACATTTAGCTTTACTACTCTGTTGACCAGTCATAAAAACAAAAAATAGGCCAGAGCACCCTGTGAAACTTTCTTACACCTGATCGCTCATAACAGACCTGTCTCTTCCTCAACCATTGTATTCTCTAAAACAGTTTAGTAATGAAGGGAAAGAAATCATAACAGTTGCACATCTAGGTACTTTTAGACAAGATTGCCATCCTCCCTTCACTCTTCAAATATGTATTTCCAAATTTCAGGGGGAAAAGTGCATATGGAGATTTTTCTTACTGCTCTCCTTATTTCACAAACCAAGAACTCTGAGTACACAGAAATGGTAATTTGAGAAAACAAAAACAGTGATTGTGTTCTCAAATGTTTTTAATACACTCCCACAGAGACATATTTTTGTAATTTAAAATTTCTTTTGGAGATTTCTTTAAACAGAAAAGCAGCATCAAGAAGAGCTACAGGAATCCAAGCTTATCTCACTGTGCTAATAACATTCATAATCTGCCTTCTCTCCAACATGTTGAAGATAACACACAGGCCTGTCCTCCTCCTCCTCCCAACTTTATCTCCACAACAGCATAATCAAATAGATGAGAAAGAACTGGCCTTAGGTTACCCAAGGAGTTGCATGGCTCAGAGGGGACTAGAAACATCCTCCTTAAAGTCTCAAATGACAATGTTAAACCCCCTCCCCCACCACAGGAACACTAAATATTTGAATGAGGTTTGCAATTTCTATACCTAAGTTGGCATAATCCATTCAAGCTAAGTCATGATTGTCTATTAGTGACAACAAAACATGGTCCAGTTCCTCCACAAATCTGCTCTTCCTCTAGAAGCCTCATACTATGCACAAGAAATCTGCCAATCTTGTACTGCCGCAGTGTCCCCAGTCTGTAGGTTATCTTATTCTTTAATGTCTCCAACAGTAAGCATTTATCGATCTCAGAAATTAAATCTTTAGAACCAATGTTATCCACTCCTGCCAGGTATTCAAATCTCCTAAGATCTCTATGTATATACGGCAATGTCACAGAATGACTCACCTACAGATATTGAAGCAGTGGGACCTCATCCAGTTCAGTTTTAAGTATTTTTTTTTCTCCTATGAGATCAACTGTATGCGATCAAAGTGTACCACCAGTTTTTCATATAGAGATCAAATATATTACTTTCATAAACTTTTCCATCTTTTCTTTAACCTGTCAAGTAAATGTCCTTAGTTCCCTACCAAGTTTCAAAAGTGGATGAATGAAGTTGTGAAATTGTGAGTTAGTTCTTGTCTCTACCTTCCCTGCATTTTTAAACTACAGTGCATCCTCTGTATATGCAGGGGTTCCATTCCAGGAATAAAACAAAAAATGCAAATGCTCTCTTCCATCATCGTCAATGGATGCAACATGAGCACACTTGAGCCAACATGTATCCGGCATGTCCACTGATAATAATGAGACATGAGACCTGGTGCGACCTTGCATTCATTTGTGCGGAAGTCACGCCACCAGAGGGCACACTGTATTCACTAGCCAATGGCAGCTAATGGCTTTCATGTCAGTAGTTGTGAATCATTTCCACTGACCAGTCTGATCCTTAAAAGGCTACCAAAGACACCTAGCCCTACTCCTAAAATAGAAATCTCCTCCTCCAGGCTAAAAGCTAGAGTGGATTCACCTATCCACTGAGAGAGAGGACATCAGACCCCACTGTCACTATTACTGGGTGTATATACACTGCACAATTACAGTAGTTGGCTACCACTTTAACTCCACGGTTCCATTCTAGACAGAACCATAATCTGGTGAGGTGAAGCTCTAGTACTGTAAGTGGAGCACAGTGAAATAGTGGCCCATAGCAAAGAGAATGCTTAATTACTGACCAAACTACAAATCCCAGAATCCCACAGGATAGAACTATTGAAATTAATGTAGTACCAAACGGCTGTAATTTGACAGCGTGGAGATAAGCCTAAGGTAAGTGGATTCACTTCATCAGTCTATGGTCGAGAAAGAGAAGGAAAATAGGGCCATCTTCTGTCTCCTGAGAACTTACCTCTCACTAGATTCTGCCTCCCAACAAAATCCAGCAGCCATTTTCCGAGGCTGAGGAAAAGGGAGAAGAAAAGCAGGGTCATCATCAGTACTCCTGAGAAACCAGCTCCATCAGCCTTTGCCTCTTCCTGGCAGTCATGCAGCATTCCGCCAGGCTGATGAATCTCATAACATTGAGAATCTGTGCGCGAGTGTTCTGGTTGTCCTTTCTCCTCTGCATTACCTTTTCTTTCTTTTATTGTGTTTAGTTGTAAGCTCTAGAGCACTGATTGTCTTTCTAACTCTTGTCATTATTTCTATCATCTCATATAAAACATTGATACTGATTCTGAATTGAGAGTTTAGGTAGCTGGGTTCTAGATAGCTAGGAAGAAATCCTGAAGTACAGGTGTGAGGTTCTTTGCAGGACAATTGAGCTTGTTTCTATGAATTGAAGAAAAAAAAACTGACTAGCGCTGAAGCCACAGACTCTGCATTTACCCAAAAGCCTTCTGATGAAATGTGCAAAGACATTAAAGTTAGGCTCTAATACAGCAAACTGTGGTCTGTGGGCTTCACACAGCTATTCCAGGGCTATTTGGGGTCCACTTGTCCAAAAAAATTGAAAAAAATCCTCCAAAATTGCCCCAAATGTCCTCAAAGACCCAACAGAAGATATGAGGAGGAATTTTGACCACACTTTTGGATCTTCCTGGCTCATTTTGGTTCCAGAAGAGAGCTTCTTTGCAACAAGGAGCTGAACAGAAAGCGATTTCCAGACCACTTCCTGATGAAAAAAAGGTTCTCCTGGGCCTGAAATGGCACGGTGGGAGCAAAACATGATCAAAATTTCCCGTTGCCCCTAGAAGATGCTTGGTAGTATCTGGGGACAATACTTTGGGAGGAGGGTACAGCCCTTCAAGCCTTGAACAGTTTCTCAAGCTCACTCTCATATTGATTTTACCTATATGCAGCCCTGATCTTTTAATGTAGGGCAAGATAGAAATGTTTTAATAAATAAATAGGTGCTTTGAGGGTTCCCTGGATACACATAGGAATGTCCCACGGGTTATTAGGAGGAAGAAGCCGATCTCTAATTTTATGTGTGTGTGTGTGTGTGTATAGATATAAACAATTATGGCAGAAATGGGAGGAACGAAACATTGTTTCTTTCTACAACTCAGCAGTACTAGGCACTTTTCTGGGTGCAACTAGAATTCATTACACATCTATCAAGAGTATAATTAGAATATCTGCAACCTCCACCCATAGTAATCTTAATATGATGACTAAACGCAGACCCTGTAAACTTCAACGTCAGTTCCCTTCTCCCATTCTTTGTTTATCAATTAGTTATTAGGCTAATTCAGTTCTGAGAATCTGAAAACTGACATGCTGTCTTGTGTCACTTGGTTTGGACTAACAGATATATCAGCGGTTCTCAACCTGTGGGTCGCACCCCCTTTGGGGGTCGAATGGCCATTTCACAGAGGTCACCGCTCCTCTATCCTGTCCCGCCCCCTTCTGAAACAAGGTGGCCTCACGGCCAATGGGAGCGCTGTTTCTGAGACCCCGCGCTGGGAGGAGGGGAGAGGAGGCGTGCTGGGCGCATGCGGGGACGTTTTCCCGTCTTTCCCTGCCGGGTGGGGAGGCATTGTAGGAGCCGGAGGTGGAGAGAGCGAGAGGAAAGAGCGTGGAGCCAGAGCGTGGAGGCGGAGGTGGGGAGAGCAAGAGGGGCTTGCGGATGTAGCGTGGTCGAGGGGCTACAGCAGGTATCGCACCCCACTCTCAAGCCCTCAGAGGGGCGAAAGGAGGAAGGAAAGGGCGCCCGTGAGACATGGGAGTGAGAGCATCCAAGCAGCTGCGCTTCCTTTAAGGGAGGGAGGGAGGGAAAGTCCTGTAGTGAAGCTGTTGGGGCTTGGCTGAACAAATCAATGGAAGAAACAGGGAAGAGACTCGCTCAGGTTTCTTAGTGTGGAGCGCCTTTCCTCATATCTGGGGTAGGGAGGAAAAGGAATAGTGAATGGACGTGCACATTTGCTTTAGTCTGCTGCCTGGGAGCTGTAGGCTGCGCTGGGGGAGGAAGGGGTGGGGCAGTCGCGCGAGCAGGAAGCCAGCTGCGGGATGAAGGAGCAGCGAAGAGAGCGCCTCGTGCAAGAACCTGCTTGCGCGAATGGCACCCCCACCTCTGCGATAAGGTAACGTGCGGAAAAGAGTTGTGGTGCGCAAGCCACGCGCTCGCGTCCTCCTGCCCCCTGTTCAGAAGAGACTGAAATCGCTCCCCTTCTCTGCTACTGGGAGAACCTCATGTCTGACGGGCCAGCTTGGGGGGGCAGCAACATGGGGGCAGGCCCCCTCCTCGCCCCGGCCCCTGCACCACCCGCCACGGAGGGGGGCACTGCAGAAGGGCAGAGGGGCCACAAGGCAGTGCTTTTCTGGGGGGGCGAGCTGCACCCAGCACAAAAGACAAAGGCGCTGGGATTCCTCCCCCCCCGGCCAGGGTCAACACTCTGGAAACTTTTCCCCCAGTGGAAATGAGAGCGAAGCAGAAGCAGAGCCCCGGGGGGGGGGTCTTGGAGTTTTTTCCCGGGGAAAACGCGTGGCTCCTCTTTCCCTCCCTGCCCACCCCCCCATTCCTGGCTGGCGAGGCAGCCTTTGCTGGGGGGGAGGCATTGTAAATAATAAATAAATAATTGTATGGTTTGGAGTCACCACAACATGGGGAACTGTATTAAAGCGTCACGGCATTAGGAAGGTTGAGAACCACTGAGATATATTGTCTTAATACGGACTCAGGAATTTTCTTTATGTACCAACAGGGCTATGTCTTGCTTTCAATATTGATACAAAATCACCAAGAAGAGACAGCGAACTAATTAAATGCTAAAAAATGGGGTTTGGCTCCTGTTTTAACTTGTACTCAAGATATTAGTTCAATGTCTGAGGCAACAAATTGTGTTCACATGAAAGTAAAGGAAGGGACAGTACCTAAGAACTAAAAGCGCCCCCTTCCTCCTCCCTTTGAACTCCAAACTGTCTTCTGGATTTTGCTGAGAGTAAAGAAATGCTGCCTGTGTCTTTGTTGCCCTGGCAACTATGGTCAACCAAGCTACTTGTGAATGTTACCATTTGTGATGTCATTCATTTTAGTCATATAAATGAACTAGGAAACAATAGCTCTGCCACCAGAGAAACTCTTCACAGATATGCTTAGGTTTCTTCTGGCCTCCCTGGAATTGGTCTAGCTCTCACACTGCACCAAAGACTACCTGAAATAGATAAGAAAAATGATGAAGAAAAAGGAAGTGACAGGTCATGCTCTAGAGTTCCAAGAAGTACCACAGGAGACTTTAAAGCCAATGGAAAGATATTTCCATTCCTGGAAAGTTGTCAAGCCACAAGCCACAAGCCAGCAAAGAAAGATTTATCTTGTCAACATGGCTAATAATACAGATGTGCACGATCAGAAAAAATGTCAGGTTTTCCAGCAATTACAACATCCTCTGCAAGGAGATATGCTTGGAGGAGGTCATGATCAGCACGGTTACCATGGATTTGGCCAGCCATGTCCTCATTCTTCACAAGTACGGTGCTGTTTAGAGGAGTTACGATTTGCTGCTGAAGAGCAAAGAAAACTCATCCAGGAGCTACAAAGTTTCAGGCCTGCAGAAATCAGTGGCCCAAGATCAAGGCAAAGATGGGGTGCAGAAGTATTGAGAACAGGAAATACTTCAAAATCGAATGTCAAAAGGGGCACACCCTACATAATGAAAGTAGTCGTTCGCCGCAATTATAGATTTTGCTCATTTCCTCCCTGTGGAAGTGGAAAGAAATCAAGACAAAGGATCAAAGCTAGGAATCTGAAAAAATGGCAAAAGCTGGCACAGACTGAATTCTTGAAATGCCTTGGTAAGACTGAGATTTCCCTTCATGAACGATTCTCTCTCATGCACTGACACTAAAAATTGAGTCTTTAAGATATGCGGCTCAAGCTCCGCCAGCTTTACTAATGCGTTCCAAGACTTCTACGCTACATGGCTTTCAAAATTAAAGTTTGGTGTAAAAACAAATAACAATATTAGTTGTTTTTGTTATTATCCACATTATATTTGAAATGTTATAAAGCAAGGATGGGCAAAAGATAGATTTGGATAGATAGTTCGCTTTCAGTAAGACAACAATGGCTTCTGATTCCCAGGTTTTCAACAACAGAAACATCAACACCCTAAATTATACTGCTGTATGGAATGACTATGTGCTCTGTTCAGTTCTGGTGTTCACATCACATAACTGGGCTCTGAATTCTCTAATTCTAAATGTTAAGGTTTTGGTGCCAGGCTCCAGCTGGTGGATCTCTTGGCCCTATATGGACTGGGTCCAGCCTGTTTGGAGAACCCTTTATATTACAACTCTTTGTTCAGGAAAGGTCCACCTCTCTGTCCCACCACTTTTTCAGGCTTGTTTGGTGGCAGAGGGCCTTCTAAGTGATTACTCCCAGAATGTGGAACTCCTCCACTGGAGAGGTTAGTATGGCCTCCGCCTTGCTTTCCTTCCATCAGCATGTCAGAACATTCTTATGCTGTCAGGCTTCTGGGCTTATGAAGGTGGGTCGTGCCATTATGTGGCTTGTATATATAAGCACACCTCCCTTTACAAAGTCTCTGACAAAGAAACCTCTTTTTACAATGTCTTTTTATACATTCTCACCCTTATCTTTTCCTCTTTACCTCTGCTTAGCTGGATTTTTTTTTTAGCAGTATCAGCACTGGGTGGATGAGAAGGAATGCTGGAGAAACACAAACTTTTGCTATCAGGTAGCAGCAGTGTGTCTACAGTAGGCCATGCAGTAAAGTTTGAGCTGAGAAAGAATGGGATTCTGCTGTATCTGATCCTAGGCCATTTCTGCACTACAGTGTTAAACTGCTGCTATTCCACTTTCAATGCCCTGTGGAATTCTGGGGTTTCTAGTTTACTGAGACCAAAGAGCTATTTGGCTGAGAATTCGAAGTGCCCTTCCCTAAACTACAAACCCCAGAATTCAACAGGAGGTTGATAGTGGAATAGCAGCACTTTAACACTGTAGTGCGGAAATGGCCCTACTGTAGTTGTATGAGCCCGCCTGCAAAAGGCAATATAAAAAAAATATTTGCCTCCAGAATCCCTTATTGAGCTTGAGTGATGAGCAAAACAGAAAGAAAAAGGGAAAGTAGATTACCCTATCTCATCAACTCCCTCCTCTGCAGCATGTTAAAAAAAGTAGGGCTATGTAAGTATGGATACCAAAATGGAAAGCATAAGAAAAATGGAGACTGGTGACATAAATCATCCTTGGATGCATTTTGGAAAAAATTTTCAAGTGGTCTCTAGGAAGTTCAAAATATTTTACTTCTGACCTGGTAGTTTCATTTGTAACATTTTTAATAAAAACTTTGCAGAAAGCATGTTGAACTAATCTTCTTTTTTGTGGTATAGGAGGTTATCTTTATTCTCTGCCCCAGTACCAAATTCTCTGTTAAATAAGTAATGCCTAGGAACTGTATGGTTCTTAACATGTTGTAAGATGCCTTGAGTCCCATTATTGGGAAAAAAGTAGACTATAAAGGAATAAAATGAATAAATGAATAAACAATAGATCCTGTAAGCATAAATTCTACCTGTGTTATAAAGAAATCCTAAAAACTCACTGTTAAAATAATTTATTTGAAAAACATCTACATATGTTTCAGCTAAATCTAAGAATGGTCCCATCTTCTCTCCGCTTTTAATCCTAAATGTTTCTGTCTCCATACATTCCTAGTCTCCAGCTCTTCACAGTTCTCTGGGTCTTACTGTCACACATTTCCCCCCACCCCATTCAAGCACAGCCTACAGTCTTCCAACCCTAGCCACACAAACGCAGAATACTTACAAAAAGTATCATCAGATGAGAAAGATTTGAACATACCCAAAAGAGCAATCATGTCCCCTTTAAATCTTACTATTTACAAATTCCCCTGCTGCTTCTCCTTCGATCATTATTATTTTTCAAATATAATTTCATGAGTTCCATAAACTGCTCTTAAAAGCAGAGCATGGGAAGTTCCAGAAAAACGATATGGCAACCACAATTTCAAGATGAAAAACCATGAAAGAAGGTAAGCACAGGAACAGGCAAGACATCACCTACTGCTTGATCCGCTTGACTACAAATGCCAGGGACTGAGTCTGAGTTTTGCATCCAAAGAAAGTGTTCTGATACTGAAAAATGGCTCCTGCCCTATCACACAGTGTGAGCACTACCTCTGGAGTGACAAGCACAGAAATTGCACTATGACAACAGATACCAGGGGTCAGAACAGATTGCCACAAGTATCTGTACTCATCCCTAACATATCTAATATACAAAAATCAACGTCTGTGAGTTGTCGGTGTCAGGCAGGCGTAGACTTCATATGATTGGCTGTGTCAGGCAAGAAGACCTCATATGATTGGCTGCCTGTGAAGATTGTATGGAATCCTGGGGTTGGCAGTTTAGAGAGGGGCCGGCCTTTAGAATTCTCAGCCAGAGAATTCTTGGGCCTGGCCAGTTGCTATGGACATGAGGCCTAGCAGCAAGAAGGAGGAGGGCAGTGTAATCCCTCAGAAACCAAACCTCCATATGTTAACAACTGTGAATACAGATTGGATTGGGAAATATGGGGAAAAGTTACAGGTACTGGACAAGATAGTTTGGGGAATTAAGGATCTCAAATCTCTGTATTTCAACCGCATCCAATTCCCAGGTAAGGTAAGGTAATTCCTAAGGTATTTCTAACAAATGTTACCTATAAGAAAATAAAATCCCAGGCAATGCCAGGTAAATACGCTAGTTCTATCATAAAAGCAAAGGCATGTACCTTAGACTGAGTTACACCATTGAGCCCCAGGCTTGAGGAAAAGGTGTTGGTATAAATAGAGGGACTGATCCATCCATAAATGTCAACACGGACTAGCCATACCTCTTCCATATTTAAAGCACTTCTTTTTCCAGCCTTATCTGAAAACACTAGGGACTGAATCTTGGGCCTTCTGTATATAGGTGGTGACTGTCTGTGGTGACAGACATCCACAACTTAAAATAAAATGGGATCCTGTAGCACCTTTGAGACTAACTGAAAAAAAGTTGGTAGCATAAGCTTTCGTAGGCCTACTTCATTAGATGCACAGAGCGAACTGCCAAGGAACAGAGCTTTAAAGGTTTGTTCCTAGACACTTCACTCTATGCATCTGGTGAAGTTGCTACCAACTTCCCTTGAAGGTATTACAAGATCCATTTGCATGTTGATTCAGATTAACATGGCTATGTCTTTGAATACTATTTAAAATGGTCAGAAAGCAAAATTCTGAAAACTCTAGGGGAACAGGCCATAACAAAGTGGTAGAGCAGACTCTGTGCGTAATCTTGGTATCTTTGTTTAAAGGATTAAAGGAGCAGGTGCCAAAGACTACAGAGAACTGCCACTGTCTTATTAGATGCAGTTATCAGGCCAGATGGACAAATAGCTTTTGTCGATATAAGATAGTAACTCACATTCTTATGATTAAAGGCTTCATTCAACTATTTTATGATTAGGTCAGAGATACAAATAACCCTATAAATACACCTGGGCTCTTTAGACTTTATTGTCTCCCCACTTGTTCCTTATACTGCATCCGGATGGCCTGCCAGACTTTTTAAATACAATTTTGAACAGGGCAAGGGACTGGAGTAGAAAGTAGGGTGGTACAGAAGCTGTGGAGTGTGTATAAAAAGCATGACACCTTAGAACCACGACAGTTTACAAGCGTGTGATGGTGTACAGTTTAATTATCAGTGCTACCATGCCACCTTGCAAACATGTGGAGACTTTCACACTACATAGTTATAATGCTATGATTCCACTTTATTTTCCATGGCCATGTCCCATGGAATCCTAAGATCTGAAGTTGAGGGAGGGCCAGAGAGGTCTGGTGCCTCAGCAGATGACAAACCCCAGGATTCTACAAGATGCAGCAATGACAGTTAATGTGCAATCCTAGCATTACAACTGTGTTGTACCAAAAGGCCACAATCTTGGCTCATGCCAGAAGTTGGGAGCAGGATATCAAACATGGTCAATACATAGATGGGAGATCACAATGGAATATCATGGATCTCCAGGTTGGGTTAGGAAAGAATGCTATCTGAAAGCCATTGCTACAAGTCAGAGTTGACAATGCAGGGCAAGACTGACCACAGGCTCAATATAAGTCAATTTCTTGCTCTACTCTGTCACACATGGCCCCCTTTCACTCATGTTATATGATGGGGGTATAAGAAAAACAGTATTATTTACAAACTGGAAAACACACTTCTGCCCCAAGCAAAGGACTTTGTGCTTATTGTGGGACAACGACCTCATTTAAGTTAAACCACATTTACTCCAATGGGTTGGAAGACCCTCTGGAGCAGAATTGAGTGGTATGGAGTTATGAGCAGGAAGAAAAAGAGGGAGAATGTACATGGGGTTGCATGACAACAGCTAGGCTTACTATCCTGAGACTCCATTTCATTCTTATGAAAACAATGGGCTCTCAAGCATAATTCTTCCATCATTTATTTAATTTATATCCTGCCTTTCTGCCAGGCATCTTATAGTGGAAGTTAAAAACAAAATACAAATAATACAATGCATAATTGTTGTTGTTGTGTGCCTTCAAGTCATTTCCAACTTATGGTGACCCTAAGGTGAACCTATCATGGGGTTTTCTTGGGAAGATTTGTTTCAAGGGGGGTTACCATTGCCCTTCTCTGAGGTTGATAGAATGTGACTTGCCCAAGGTCACCCAATGGGTTTCCATGGCTGAGCAGTGATTTGAACGCTCAAACCACTATATCATACTAGCTCTCTTTTTTCCCCCCTTCAATTTAGAGAATACATAAATATGAATACAGAGAAAGTTTCAGGGTTTTTTTTCTAACTTGTCTATATCTATTCTGTTTTTCAAAATCTGTACTGTGAAAAAGAGAAAACATACCTTTACATTAAAGCATTGGTTTTCAGCTTCTACTACCCTGAAATATACATACTGGAAACATAAAGCCAACCATTATGGGCTTCCCAGCACACATACACATGTACAAACTTCAAATGCAGTTGTGTGCATGCTTCTCTGACAGCTTACTCTTTTGGACTACTGTGTTGGTTAGGGGACTTCCAGAGCTACATTCCAAAAGGTAGCTATTCCAAACTCTTAAGGTTTCTGTCCTGTGCCTATGCACACCTACATGAAACCATCTGTGCCAGTCAGGCATTGCCTTCCAAACAAACAGAAGCTGTTGAGCAGGATGCAAGGTTAAGGAGGGGCAGAACAAACAGGCTGAAAAGCGACCTTGGTAACTTACACAATAGCTCCTTCCTACAGAAGATTGCTCTCAAATGCCCTTCATTGTGAGAAAATAATGCCTTTGGCAGATTTTTGACAGCAGAGAAATTGAGGGGGTTGTGAGGTATGAGTAAGTACCATTTTTCCAAGGTCAAAGATGGAAAGCAGGCCAGTTAAAAAAAAAATACATGGCATTTTTCCATAGGGACAAATAATATGTACAATAACTCTTGTAACTCACTGCATACTGCTGTTCTTATTGTATTTTATTAATTTTGCAAGCTCCCTCAAAAAAAAAAAAAAAAGAGGAAAGGTAGAATACAAATCTGTAGAAAACATAAATTCATATAACTACCCATCCATGACCCACAGTCAAGTGACAACCTTAGTGACACCTAATGGGTGTTCTTGAGGTGTAACTTACTACAAGTTTCTTCAAATGTATTTACATCTGTTCCTTTCATACTCCCCTACAAATCCTTTCCAAATTTGTCTTCAGCTTTTGATCAAAGTGTCATCTGGCTCCTAAGTGGGAAGGTACTTACAATGTCATCTTATGATACTGCCCTTCTCTAAAATATCTCTAGAATTATCCATTTTTGTTGACTGATAGTTTCAGTTAGCCACCTACCTCCTCCATCACAATACACGGAATAAATCCCCCAAAATAAGTTCAGAACCTTCGAACATAATTAAAACAAAATAACAAGAAAGGGAAACTAAGAATGTATAGATGTCAACATGTGGTCTAAATGAAATCCAGTGTTTTAACTTACACAAGAGACATCCTTGATGCCTAAGCCACTGGAGTATTTATGTCTTTAATACTTTTAAAACAGAATCAATAGATCTAACAACAAAAAGGTGTTGCTGGGACAAAACAAAGCACAAGATTCAAGAAATCCTTCAAGAAGTAAGCAATATACCAGCAAGATCATATTTGCATACATTGCACAGTTATACTGATATGTTTCTACTTGGCATCAACCTATGAAAACCTTGTGTCCTAAGGAAACCTTATGGTGGTTCAAAGCTGTAATTCTGAGAAAGCTGTAGTTTCATAAATTTACAAATCCCAGGATTCCACAGGATGAAGTCATGATAGTTTAACTGAAATCAAACATCTATAACAATGGAGTGTAGATAACACTCCTAATTCACCAGAAACAGAACACAGGACATATGATCATCAGGGTCAGAAGTGAACTAGATAGAGGAGTATCATTCTAGACTTAGTGTATTTGAAGAAATGTTTGTTTTACAAAATTAGAACAGAACTGAAATCACAATTGTATTTTCCAGATTTTTGGTCAAATCAAGAGATATTAAGAGAGAAAACAATTCAGAATATACCGAACTTAGCAATAATACTTTATTAATTAATAAGACTTCTCAGATTTATCAAGCCAAACATAAATATGGAGTAGTTTTTTAAACTCTCAACTCTGAAACTGTGAAGCTATTAATACAAGAACCACCAAGTTCATCTGTCATGCCGGGAATGGATTCTCAACGCAGAATAGACAACTCAGTATAGTCAGCCCTCCACATTTGCAGGTTTCAGTTCTGTGGATCTGATTATTCACTGATTATTTGCCGTCATCTCTGCTGCCTCCTTATGCCGTTTTTAATAGGAACTGAAAGCCTCATGAGATTGAGAAACTGTGAATGAGGCTTGTACGTCCCTATTAAAAATGGTGTGGGGCAACAGTGGAGGTGTCAGTAAGCCCCATCAGCCCCCCATTTCTGCCTTGCGAAGGAACCCTGACTCCTCAAAGGAATCCAGGGTGGGTTGAATGTGGTGATCATAGTTTTTGTGTGTGTGTTAAATACGGTTTAGTGGGGCCTAGAATTATTCAGTTTTTCCACTTTCACAGGGTTCTGTGCCCCCAATCCTAGTGAAAGTGGATGGATGACTGTAATATAATATCTATATCTAAAGAAAAGTGGATCCTATCTGCCATTGAACAGATGGAATTCAGCTGGTCATATGTCCTGCTTTACAGAGGACAGTCCTCTGTCTGAAGAGCTGTTTAAAGACAATTATAAGGGAGAAGATAGGCTTTTAAAGTGCCTACCAACACTTGACACGGATAGGAGACTGTGGCTGCAATACAGCATCCCCCACACTGCAGCATGAATGTTTACTGACGGGGATATCCAACACCAGCACTATGCAACCCCCAACTGGAAGAGCGACACATGTCAATGACTGGGTGCCATTGGACAATGTGCAATTTTGACCACAATTTGCAATTGCAATGTCTAGCATTGTTGTATGAGCAACTTCACTTTTGCTGCTGTCAGCAGAATGTATCTGTTGCATTGTGGTAAATAATTCACCCTGAGTCCATATACCTATGTTGCTAACGTGTGTGTGTGCGCACACACACATGTAACACAATCACCTGAACTTTATCCCTTCTACCACTCTAGTGAAATATACAGTATTTCTACTCAAAGTCAAGTAAATAATTTTTCATTTGTAATGCATTCTCTCAGCACTCACAAATTTTATGCAAATCTTTGCCCTCTTTTTCTGCAACGTTTAAATGCATTTGTTAGATGTAATACCTGCTTCCTTATTAGGCTGGCAGAAAAGCTGCAAACATAAATGTTGTGAGGGTTTTAAAGTTAGGATCATTTTCTACTGGAAACTAACATTGTGTGCTGATAATAAAGCTAGTCCAAATTTCTATGATATGACTCTGTTACTCTATGCTTTTAAAATTGTTCAATCCTTACTAGGTGGCGATTTGTCAAACAAAAGCTGCTCATCTGTGTATATGAGTCACTTGTACATCAATGATTACTAGGATCAGGGGTGGAGAAATAGATACCGGAAAGCCAAATCAAACCAACTTACATTCAGAAAGGGACCAGCTCTAGTGATAAGCCAAGACACAATGGCCTTATTAGTAAATCATCCAGACTTATTACAGATATCACAAAAGACCCCATTTAAGAAAACTTCAATTTTTTAAAAAAGAATGCTTATTAGAATGGCAGCTTGGAGCTCCTGAAACAGAGAGGTTGCCAGGATCACTTGGGGATGCCTCTAGGTAATTAGCAGTTGTGCCATTTCTAATTTACTCAACTGCTCAAACTGTTGCATGGGCAATGATACTGGGACCCGTGGAGTTCACTGGCATCACCAGATGAACTGGCACTAAAAACAGGCTGAGTAGGCCAAATGGCCCACTATGCCAGAGAGGAATTCCATTGTTGCCATTCATTACATAGAGCAAAACATTTTGTTGCTGGCTCAAGGAGTCCCAATGGACAGACCTCCCTCCAACAGCTCTGGATTGCCAAGACAACTTAGCAAGCACAACTTTCATTCTGTAGGGGAAGTGTACTGTAACAGCTGGGGTTACAGGCTTCTTTTGGTATTGTTGGCACCATGTATGAGCACAAAAGCATGCTGACACAACTCAGTCTAGCTACCACAGTGGCTCTTCCTTCTGCTGCTGCTTCTTCTCCTTCTCCCAGATAGATGGCAGACACAGGCAAATTGAGGAAGGGGAACAGGGATAGCAGAAGAAAATATCCTTTCCCCCAATCACTCCTTTAATGGTCCCAGCCCTGAGTGTTTCCAGCTCCTTCTTCAGAATGTGGGCAGGAAAGGGGACAGGATTTCAGTGCAAGAAAAATGATTACAGATGCCTGGAGAAATAACCTGAAGTTAACTATTTCCTACAGTTTGGGTCTGTTAGAACTTCCAAAAAGGCTTACAATATTGTATAATGTAGAACTGTCATTAAAAAATCACAAGCAGAACTATCCTAAAACAACAGAACTAAAAAGCAATATGGAAACACTGACAGAACAATACAACAAATCAATCATCATCAAAACACAGCAGGAAAACCATACAGGTTCTACTCAGCAGTACTCCTACTGAGTTCAGTGAGGCTTGTTGTCAGGGCTGCAGTCTGAAAGACTCAGAAACTACATGTTCCAAGGCCTGGTTTTACCTATTTATACACACACACACACACACACACACACACACACACACCTTTTTTAAAAAAAAATGTTTTCACCAGGTCCTAAAAAGATCGAATAGCTGACATCAGCCAAGCCCTCTAGGGAGTGTTACTTATGAATAAAGGATCTAAAATGGTATTGCACTTTTCATTTCATCCACATTCATTACTGAGCTCAGACAGCAAATTAAGGCTGTTTACCCAAAACTTATGATCCTCTATCATCACTTTGAATATGCATTAGCGGAAGGCTGTGTAAGAGGGACCTCTCTCATGATTTACATTCTAGCAGGATCCACCTGTAATACACCCCAAACACTGAAAAGATAGGAACCAGGAAAGCAGATTAGTAAGAGGCTGATATAGATATATAGATCACAAGGAAAATATTGATAGGCAGGCTTAAAATGCTTTTAACACTAAAACTGGGGCATCCAAATTAACATCACAATATTAAAAAGTCAGTATACAACCTTATATCCAAAACAACAGATTATTATTCTGCCTTTTTGTCTTCCTGTTAACTCTTCCTTTTTGTCTTCCTGTATATTTGCTATTTGACATTCTGGTATAATTCTGTGGGCCTTTCTGCACTACACAGTTACAGTGCTATTAATTCCACTTTCAACTTCCTATGGAATTCTGGGGTTTGTAGTTTCCTGAGGCCAAAGAGCTCTCTGGCTGAGAATTCTAAATTCCCCTCCCTAAACTACAAACCCCAGGATTCCATAGGATGTTGAAAGTGGAATAATAGCACTATAACAGTGTAGTGCAGAAAGGCCCTGTTAAGTGGAAAGTAGGAAGGATCAAGGTCTATCTACAGGTCAAATGATACATCTTCACCGGAACTAGTAATAAAGGAACAAGTGTTGCTGGACTACAAGTTTCACAATACCCCACAACTGATTATGCACTCCAACAGTGTCTATAGGGCTACAAGTTCCCCATCCCTTTTCAAGAAGCTTAGATCAAAAGCCTAACTAGAAGTTGGGGGTAGAGAGGGGGAAAAAAGGAGAGAAAATGTTTTGTCAACATGATTTGTGGAGAAAATGGCATAGTAGTTCAATATGCAACCAGTCAGACATAATCACAGCTCAGAAGCAATGCTAGGAAAGTTCCTATTTAAAATTAGTTTTGTCCCATTACTTATTACACAGTATTAAACGTACACTGGTGTTACAACACATTGCAATGTTTCAAAAGTAACTCATGCTTCTGACATTCTACATTTTGTCATCTGTTCTGACTCACAGCAACAGAAGGATAACTCAAGTCCAAAACTGGCTATTAGATATGTTAGATCAAAACAAGTTTTAGCCCCTGGAGAGATGAGAAACTTCAGGAGATTTTCAAGCCAAAGAAGAAAGAACAGCTTTTTTCCCAGGTTTTTTTTTTTTTAATTTTCGGGGGGGGGATTAAAAGTGATTTTAGCATCCCTTACTAATTGAAAGTCATTTTGTTAGTTTGTTGTTGTGTGCCTTCAAGTCATTTCCAATTTACGATGACCCTAAGGCAAACCTATCATGAGGTTTTCTGGGGCTGAGAGTGTGTGACATGCCCAAGATCACGCAGTGGGTTCCCATGGTCAAGAAGAGAATTTAACCCTGGTATCCAGGATCATAGTCCGACGCTCAATCCATTATATCACACTGGCTCTCCTAGCAACATTAAATGTATTATAGTATTTTTCATAGATATTTTTAGGGAGGGTTGCAGCCCTTCAC